>JAOXNO010000008.1:2473208-2485494 GCA_028565335.1 Limnodromus scolopaceus
CTATTTTCAGTATTATCTTCTTTTTTATTTTAATATTGATTCTTCATTGAAGTGGTTTAGTTCATTCTAAACTTCTGTATCTCCTTATCTCTTCCTCTCCTCTCATTTTGGGGGGGGGAAGGGCCATCTGTCGGTCTGGTTGCAGTGATTTCGGCTGAAACTACGACTTTGTAGCATCAAGACGTGCAACAGCACGTTTGTGCTTCGGCATAATGTGTGGTTTTATTCATTTCCCTTAAAAAAGAAAAAAATACCTGAGAGAGGACTTTCAGCGGGCTACGGTGAAGAATTACCCCCCGGTGGTGGGGGACCATTCCCCGCTCCTCGGCTGGGCATGGTTTAGTTGCTGTTAAATCGGTGAATGACACAGGGATCTGCAGGGCCCATATTGCTCGGAGGGCAAAGCAAACTGCTCGTGGAGCTGCTGGGAGCTGGGAAGTCCGTGCCACCAGTTGATTTACCACTGAAACGGTGATGCTGAGTCCGGTCGATAAAGAAGCCAGACTCCAAAATGGAATTAAATAATTATTCTCACTTTCTTTGACTTCAGGAGGATCCTATTAGAGAAAAGAGCCCGGATTACTGGCTGGCTGACATTTTCCTCTGAGCCTGTCTCCAGATTGGATTTAGCTCTTTTATCTCCTAATCCCCAGAGCTTTTTAATGTAGAACGTAATGGCATCCAAAGGCAAATTTAATTTTGACAAGTAATCTGACTTCCTTTCCTTTTCTGGAGTCGGGTTTTAATCCTGTTTGCTGTCTGAAGCTGCATTATGTGGATGTATTTAAAATTCTCACTGCTCTAAAATCTTTCAAAGAGTGAGAAAAATAAGGGAAACTGCCAGCCTGGAAGCAAGGAATAGTTTCTTATCAAACATTTCAAAGCTTTTATTGCTGCTGGTTTTATTAACCCCTGCACTACCCTTCAACTTGGCTCTGTGTTTCCTTTCTTTTGCTCCATTGTGAGTGTTAGAATCACTCAAGGAATGGAAATTTCAGGTCTTCTCCAGCTCTTTTGTTTGTATTGGCAGGTTGGGTCTGGGGACCTTGGGGTGATGTCCCTCTGCTGCCAACATGCCCTGGGGTGGAGGATGCTGCCTACCAGGTCTTTGGCACTGGGCATCAACCATTGGGAAAAAAGCTAAACCAAATCAGAGGGAAAGGGTAGGGTAATGGAGCTTCAGAGCCACTAATCTCAGCAGAGAAAATACAAATTTATGTTGTTATTACATTTCTGCAGCTTCAGGTCCCAAAGAACCACGTGGAGATGAGGATCAATTGAACAGATCGTTGGCTATTTCCGACTCAGCGACATCTCACCCTCGGCTGTTGTCCTGGTTCGTACTGGCTCAGAGCTTACTGTTTCCCTGAAAATATCAATTGCAAATAGGGTCTTCTCCTCCTGAGAAAATCTGTACTTATTGACTGGGGACTGTTTTCAGAAAAGGCCATAAAATGCAGAATGTCCCTGTCACTCTGCAGCAACTCAGCTGATGGTTCATTATTCCAGCACGTAAATACCTGACTCCTGCAGAAGCAAAATGTGCAGCTTGAGGCATTGATGGCATCTCACTGTTAAATAAAAAAAAAAATGTGTATCTGTCTCATTCCAGCTTGGTTAAAACACCACCTCAGCAAAAGAAGGGATTACGTAGAACTACATATATTTGAAAATGCCAGCCTCAAAATTGGAAGAAAAACTTGCGGCAGTGCTGTGGGTCTGGAGGAGATGGAAATGGATTGGTTTTACGTGACAAGGTGCCGCTGGTCAGAGGGAAGCTAAGTGAAATAAATGGAGGCTTTGCTGCGGATGCGTTGGTGATGAAGCCAATTAGGGTAAGTCGGGTGACGTCCCACGTGCCAACACGCTCCATTAGGCTTCAGACCGGGGCCACGCGCTCTCTGTAGAAAACTAGTGTCCAAGCAGCATTCGTTAATTGAGGGGCAAAATGGCGAAACCATTTTCTGTTGCAGCTCCTGTGTCTTCTTTCCCGCTCCTTCCAAAGTCACCAATTCATCTCACTCGGGATGTGTCATGGGAAGGGGATGATGATTTAGAGGATTAGCCCTGCTCCAGGGATGCAGTAGCAGGCTGGTTTCTTTAGGAGCTAGGGGAAAATATTTGGGCAGGGTTTTGTTTTCAGCTGCTTTTGCTTGCCTGGCTCTGAGCTCTCTGAAAGAAACAGCATTTTTCCATCCTCTTTTTTGGCTATGGACAGCCACACCTGGGCCATGCTTCTGCCTGCATTCCCACCTAATCACCAACACGCTCCATGCAACCCTGGTACTGATATAAACTGGAGGATCTTCTTGTATGTAGTTGACTGGAAGAGCATATCAAAGGACACGCTGCTTTGAAGTGCTCCCTGATGCAGCTATAGAATCACAGAATCATAGAATGGTTTGGGTTGGAAGGGACATTAAAGATCATCCAGTTCCAACCCCCTGCCCTGGGCAGGGACACCTCCCACCAGACCAGGTTGCTCCAAGCCCCCTCCAACCTGGCCTTGAACCCCTCCAGGGATGGGGCAGCCACAGCTTCTTTGGGCAACCTGGACCAGGCTCTCACCATACTCGGAGTGAAAAATTTCTTCCTGAGAGCTCATCTAAATCTCCCCTCCTTCAGTTTAAAACTGTTCCCCCTTGTCCTATGGCTCCATTCCCTGATGAAGAGTCCCTCCCCAGCTCTCCTGTAGACCCCTGAAACATGATGGCCGGCCGACATCTCCATCAGCTTGAATCATAGAATCATTGAATCATAGAATCGTAGAATGATTTGGGTTGGAAGGGACCTTAGAGATCATCTAGTTCCAACCCCCCTGCCACGGACAGAGACACCTCCCACTAGAGCAGATTGCTCAAAGCCTCATCCAGCCTGGCCTTGAACACCTCCAGGTCCTTCACTGCTCTATTTCTTGGTGACTTTGGTCCCCTCAAAGAGGGGGGATTTTCAGGTGTTGTACCCACATTGTGGAGATGCTCTATCCTGCCCTGGAGCAGGGAATGCCTGGGCAATCACAGCCAGCTGAGTCAAAATGGACAACAAGGCAGCTCACCCTGGACCCCGCCTCCCCCCTGATCTATCAGCCTCCACCTTGGACTAATCAAGGGCCAGCTCTGCTGCTAGAGAAGGGCAAATTGAATTCGCTGGGGCTGCTGTTGCAGCGGATGTTTCCTAGCAGCTGCCTGGTGCATGCGGTTCTGAACATTTGTGTTAATGATGATGATGAGCACTAGAAATACGTCTCTTCAGGAAATCAAGATCAGATCAGCCCAAGCACCATGTAAGCTTCATTTCTTTCACAAGGCAAATTACTTGGGCATGAAATATTGTCACTCTTTACCCCGTGGATGACTGATTCCAGATTTGACCTAGTGCAAGCCAGTGTAAGTAAACACATCTCCATAGCTGCCGTAAATGATCCGAGCGATCTAACGCTGAGAATCAAGAGAGAAGGGAAAATACTCTCCCAGTGTTGTTGGATGAGCTTAATGTGTTTTTCTCCTTGTGTTTAGCAGGGTGTCTCAGATCAGGATGGCAAAGGGTGCATCCATCAGCGCACAGATGACGTACGGCTCTGGGGTGGGTGCGACGTTACCGGCTGGCTCACGTGTGGGGCGTTGGGATGATTCACCGACGCTCCCCAGTCCCATTTATCATCAGCCGGCCCAGCCCACAGCTTCTAGAAACCGTTTCTCCCAAGCTTTTCAAGCGTGTTTCAGTTCAGCAAACCCAGATCCGGCACCAAACTGTCACCCTGACGTGTTCATACCTGGGCTTTAATGCTCCGTTTCCCAGCCACCGGGTACCCGCAGCCCGGAGGCAAGCGTGGATGTTGGGGGGGCTGCAGGAGAAGCACAGCTGATGGTCATCTGCATAATTACGAAAAAATCCACTCCTCTCTTTTTGTCGACAGCATTTAAAACCTGAAACACCTAAAGCTAATTTTAGAAATAACCCATTTGGTTTTTGTGATAGAGGAGGATCACTGTGAACTATTCATTTTCTTATCTCACCTGCTTTGTCACCTGCTGTCAAAACACAAAGCTCCAAAACCATCATTGCCAAGAGTAACCCAAGCCAAACTGCAGGCAGGAGCATCATGATTAATTTAGTAAAGATGATTTAGGAAAATTGTAATTACAGTAACAATTCTGCTTCGTACTGTCTCAGTTTGTATTTTCAGGAAAGGAGCATCGGGAGGAGAGGACCGAAGCTGTATTACCATTTCGACACATCTGCAGCAAATAAAGATTTCTGCTGGACAGGTAAGTGCCAAGCTTCTAGAGAGGAAACACAGTGGAAACCTGGTGTCCTTGATAAAATGGGTAGGAAATATAACCTTTTTACATGTGTCGTGAGTAGCCTCTTAGTGGAAAACAGAGAATAAATACCCCCAAACTCACTCCCCGTGCAGTAACCGTTAAACGTTGGGTATGTGTGTATTAGTCTCAGGGCAGGACAGGTAGTTTCCTGCTAGAAAACTACCAAAGCATTGTATTCTGGTGTGGTTGCAATATCTCACACCTCCCTGGCTGTTAAACAAGGTGTCTGCTCCGGTGGGGCCCCTCAGCTGGTGCCCATAAGGAGTCGGCTCCGACGCCTGGGATGGAAAGGGCTTTATCCAGCCAAGAAGGGGTGAAATGGCAAAGCCGGTGTGTTATGGGCTGTGAGATGGAGAGGACATTGGCTCCTGGGACAGATGGAGAGGAAAGGGAGGCAGCCAGAAAAAAATTACAATTCCAGCCAAGCAATATGTCCGGTTACCAGTTTCCACCCCTCTCTTTCTCTTTAATATTAAAAGTAGTAACAGTACATTATGTGGAACTCTCAGGACTGGACTTTTTTCATGTGTAGACTGAAGGGTGGTGGATAAACCAAGAAACATCGTTGTGTATCTGGGAGTCGGTGACAGACGGTAGAGTCTGAATCCCTGCATCCCAGCACTGCAGAGAAAGCTTAAAGGAGAAGACAAGCAACCTGTCTCTTTACCTTTTTTTTTTTTTAGTAACTAAAAATATTTACGTTTATATTATGCTTCTGTAAATGCCCCTAAAGGCATACTGAATTTGGGCTTTACAAATTTCTGCAGAATCTCTTGGGAGCAGCAAGGGCGTCTGAAGAAGCAATATTTGGATGGGAAACTTATGTCCTCCAAGCTGGCAAGTTGCAACGCTGACACAGATTTTCCTGTAGCTGCAAAGCTCTCTGTGTAAAGGGTATAAAGTCCCTTCTGCCTTCCCCTCCTTCTCCCCTCCGTTATTTAACAACTGGCTGTGATTTACATGGTTCATTAATGCAATGGTAACCCTGACACACACATTCCCAAATAAGCCAGAAGGTTTATATTTGACCTGGGCCCTCTGTTCACTGCAGATGCCCCAGAGGATTTGAAGAACAGTGATTTGAAGTGATTGCCTTGGATAAGAACGTTACGCTGTGCAAATACAATTGGATGCAAGCATTTAATTTTTAAAAAACAGGGCTATTGGAGTGCCTTGGAGCTCATGAAAACAACAGTTTAGCTCCCTTCATGGTCTTGGCTCTTTCTTCTCCCCAAGGACAGAAAAGGGAAGCAGGACCAGTTTCGAACGGGAGAGGTTTCTTCAGGCAGCTTGGCTGGGATTGCTCTGAAATGGCCCCTTCCCCTGTGGGTCCCACCTCGGGGGGCTGACAACCCTGGTAGGGTCATGGCAGAGATCTGGGGTGTCCCTGTGCTGCTCACCCCCTCCCCAGGCAGCACAAACAAGCCCTGGTGCTCCCAGCCAGCTTTCCGACAGCCGGCAAGTCAGTCCCGGGGATAAACTATAAAGGTGATTGTTTGTCCCCCTCGGGTGGGATTTTTATTGCTCTGTTTTGGCTATCATGGAGTGAGGGGAAGAAAAGGAGAAGGTTTTAAATGATTGCACAATAAATGACAGCATCTCTGCTAATGTGCCGAGTGCCTACAAACAGCTGCTGGTCAAACACCCGTAAAGGTTTGCTTTGATGGGGTATATAACCTTCCCTTTTCCTGAAAATAGCTTAACTCCGTCATCTCCTTGCCCTTTCCCAGGCAGGTGCTGAAATTCCAGGGAGCTGAAGCACCAAACGCACAACCGCCGGGGCAGCAGACGGGGACTGGGGGCTCCCTGGAGACCGGTGCCATTCCCTGAGCTCCCTTCCTTCCGCGGAGACCACCAGGCTCAGAGATGGAGATATATGGTGAAAGAAAGCCTGTAAAAACAGCAAGAACAGGAGGCAAGATTGCTGAACACATGAGAGAACAAAGCAGCGAGACCGTTCCCAAATTCTCATGTGCCCAAGATTCCCCAGGGTCCCCCCTCTGATGTCTCTGAGAAAATATTTCCTTCTGCAAAGTTTATTAAAGAGGCTCCCAAAAGCAACAGGAAAGGGAGGGAACCTTTAGTGACATAAAATAGATCTGGTTCCACCTCTTCAGATTTTTTCTTTGCCTTTTCCACCCCAGATGAGAGCTGGACCCTGAGAGTCTTAACCCCACAAAAGCCAGCACACGTTCCTGTGCATCCTACGGCCACTCTTGATAATTAATCCTTCCTGCACCCTCTCAGGTCTTCCATGGTCTGCACAGCTCCTCCCATCTCAATGTCTCCCAACTATTTACATACAGAAATAATTATTACAGTTTCTCTTTCTGGCTCCCCAGGCTACAGGAACCATCGCTGGCTAATTTGGCAGGCGGGAGAGTTTCCTGGGGAAACAAGGCGAAGCAGCCACCTTGCCTCTGTGCCAGCTCCACCCCCAGGAGCTCTGGCACCATCTGAATCTGGGAGGAGGGGAGAGATTTTTAAGGTTATTTCCTTGGGTTTGCAAAAAACAGGGGTTGGATCAAGAAAAACCCAAGTTAAAGGCTCCAGGCTTGCTTCTTTGCTCAAACCCTGGCATAACCCATAACCTGTTGGGCACGAAGGGACCCACAGTCGGAGCTTGGGATGGCAAAAAGCTTCTCTGGTCCAGTGTCTCTCCAGGAACCAAGATGGAAAGAGCGGAGACAGCTGTCCCTGCTTCCCCTTGCAACCCTCTGAGCTGTCAACGGTCCTGGGAGGACACTAATAAGAGGAGAACGACAGATCCTGGTGGGTCTCCGTGGGGAGCGAGCTCAGGAAGCGCAGAGATTATCCGTAACAGCTTTTGGCTGGGTCTGAAAGGAAGCACTGAAGGCACTGCGAAGTGTTAGAGCAAAGTGAAGACATTGAAACACTTCTCAAAACGCCCCTGTGGACCTATTAATTGCAATATTGGATCTTCCATCTTTTCCAGCAGGTTCCTAGCACTAGGCGTGCAGCCAGCTTGGCTGTGGTTTTGTTTGTTTTCCAGCTAATGTAGCGGCAGGATCAATTCCAGATAACAAACCTGGGAATGTCACAAAACTGATGTCCAGTTCCCCGTGTATAATTTGTGACATGCACGTGGTAGACAGTCGTTAGTAGCACAATTAATCGTAGACTCATAGGATAGTTTGGGTTGGAAGGGATCTTTAAAGGCCAGTTAGTCCAACCCCCTGCCATGAGCAGGGACATCTTCAACTAGACCAGGTTGCTCAGAGCCCCGTCCAACCTGACCTGGAATGTTTCCAGGGATGGGGCATCTCCCACCTCTCTGGGCAACCTGGGCCAGTGTCTCACCACCCTCAGTGTGAAAACTTTCTTCCTTATATCCAGTCTAAATCTTCCCTCTTTTAGTTTAAAGACATTACCCCTTGTCATATCACAACAGACACTGCTAAAAACTTTGTTGTCATCTCTCCTGTAGCCCCTTTAGGGACTGGAAGGGGCTCTAAGGTCTCCTTGGAGCCTTCTCTTCTCCAGGCTGAACCCCCTCAACTCTCTCAGCCACTTGTCATTGATCTCCATCTGGACACTGAGCCGTTGATTAACCCATTGCTATGGCAGAGGAAGAGGAACGCCTTGCAGAAGTGGATGCGAATCAGGGAAAAACCTGTCATCAGAGAAGCAGTAAGAGCACATTTGCCCCGTTGATTATCACTGGCTGCTGGCGAGATGGGAAAATTGCGCTTGGAAACAGGGAAACACACACAAAAACGCAGCTGTGAAGGTTCCCCGCGGTACCTCTGCCCCCAGGACTCGGAGTGGCATCTGAGTGGTGCTCATCTGGCACCGCGCTGCAAATGAGTTCAAAATGTGACCCTCCAAACCCAACCGTCAGCACTTGGTACCAACCCCATTAAGCTTTAAATGGCACTTGAGGCTCGCTCCTCGCTCGTCCCCGCTGGGCTTGGGTTATTTAACACACAAGCCCCAACGCTTGTACCTGCAGCCCCAGCCCTGCCTCAGTCTGGCAGGAAAGGGAGGTTTCTCCTGTGGGGGCGGGGGGGGAGAGAAGGAAAAAAAATCAGGAAAAAGAAAAGGGCAGGAGTAGGCCAAGAACAAGCAAAAAGTGGATTAAAAAATTCATAGTTTTTGCTTTTTCCATTAGTTTGGATGGGATTTCACCAGGTGGGGGTGATTTCCACCTTTCTGTGGTCCCCGTGAGCACTGGGTTCTGCAGGTCAGTGCTTGCCATGCACAAACTCTTCCCTTTTATCTTCTCGCCTCACTTTTATTTTTAAATATGCAAATACATCAGAGGAGCTTTTCAAACTCCTGACTACAAATAGATCTGAAGGGCCTTTGAGCTCTTGAGAGGCTCCTGCCTCACTTTAAAAAAGAAACTCAACCAAAGGCATGGATGCTGTGCATTCCCTCTGCTGCTCCTCCACGCGGGATCCAGCGTGGGGTCCAATCCTGGCTCCCAGCAGCTCCTGCCTGCATCCTCCCAGACCCAGCATCATCTGCCCAGCGCTGGCATCCGCCTCCCAGGGCACAGGGCATCACTTGCAGCAGCTTCCCCCTTTCCATCCTTCTCAGGGATGGGTTCAGCTCCATCTCAGGCAGGGATTTTGGGGAGGGAAGCGCTGGGTGGATGAGCTGAGCGAGCAGAGGGAACGTGGGGCTTTAACTTGAAAACAACCGAGCGTGAGTCATAATTCTCAAGAAAAGGAATAAAAGAAAAAATAAAAATGTGCCAGCTGGGAAGCACGGCAGCTTTGAAAATCTCTGATTGGCTCTGATTGAAGTATTGAGCTGCAGCGGGTCTGCTGGAAAAACCTGAATGAAGGCGCGGAGGCCCTGATTTGGCTGAGCACACCCGGCTTTGTGTTACTGGGGATTCAGCGCCGGAGCGGGACAAACCCAGGGCAGCGGAGCTGGCTGGAGGAAACTCTCCAAAGAACCCAAGCAATTCCCATTATTCCCAATATTGCATTTTTCTCCGCATTCAACACCTTGGCCAACTTCGGTTTGTTTGCCCCATTGCTATTATTCTCTCTGCTTTAGATGCTGGAAAATTGAGGCCCAGGGGGAATTTGGGCTGTTCTCCAGGTGAGGGGAGGAGAGCCCCAGCCCCACGCAGCCCCACAGGACCCGCTCACTGTTATTCTCCCCCCAGCTGAAACTTCTATTTCATAAAATGATAACATCGTAGAGGTTAGAAGAGACCTTTAAGACCATCGAGTCCAACCATTAACCTAACACTGCCAAAACCAGCACTAAACCATGTCCCTCAGCACCTCGTCTATATTTATTGCACTCTGTTTACAGCAAGGAACTTTAAAAATACTAAACGCTCAGAAGGAGATTTCAGCTCAGATTTGATCCCCAGGCCGACCTGTGGTGCACAGTTTAATAAGGCTGGTTTATGTATGCCGTACCCCAAACCTAAAGTTCAGGGGTTTGGTGGCTATAAATATTCAGCCCACACAGATTGGGTCTTTTAAACCTCCTTTTAAATATTTATGATGGTGCTTCCATGGCTGCAGGAGAACGTTGTAACAGTATTAAGAGGAAAAAAAAAAAATCCTCCTGTATCTAAAAGCTCAGCATGAGGCATTTTCATATATTATGCATCACTAAGTGCTGTTTATGGCCGTTCTTGGCAGAGTCTATGCCGTGTCGTGGCAGAGTTCATGAATTCGGGGCTGTGGGGAGCCCAGGGTGCTGGCTGTGCCATGCATCAGCCCTGGCATCACCTCCGCCTCAGCGGGCACAGCCGATGGGGCAGCTGAGGTCCCGGCAGCTGAAATCACTTGTAGACTTTAATCAGCTTCTAATTAAAACAGAGATGGGTTTTTATCCCTATGCAGAGCAGCACAGCTCAGCCTGACTGACACCTCTTCCCAGGTGCTGCCGTGGAATGGCCTTATTACCCTTATCTCTTTAATTTTCAGAAGTGCTTACGGTTGAGGGGAAAGCGCTATGTCAGCTCGGTTTCCCAGGACTCGTGAACCTGTATCATGAACTTAATCTCCCATGTGAAGTCATTTTGTGCAGCGTGAGGGGAAGCAAACTGGGTTTTCCCCTGCTGCATTGAAATTGGCCCCCAGCTCTACAGAAATAGGAGAGTGATGGACAAGTGAACGGATGCAGAGCACGCACCAGCGTGCGTACAAAGGGGGATGCCATAGGCTTCATTTCCTTAGGAAATCAGGTTTAAAATTAAGGCTAATCAGAGTTAAAAAACACTGCAGTTACCCTAGACCAAATGATACTATAATGTACTCAGTATATTACATTCTCAATAGCAAAGCAGCATCTGCTACATAAAATGAAATGTGTGTGTCACCATATGTAGGCAGCATAATGTGGACTCAAATTAAATAAAAACATTTCAGGGTATATGGTCCAATATGCAATCTGGGCCCTGGGAAATGCTGAGATTTACTCTAAAGTTCTTAGCAGTTGGCTAAACCGCTGAACCCAAAACAGTGCAAACTTGTTTTTTTAGCAACATAAGCTGTTGTCTGCACTTCCCTCCCTAACGAGCCAATATTACTTCTGGAAATTCAGGAATGTATAATTTTTCTTTTAATTTTTTTTTTTAATTCTCTTTTTTTTAAAAAAAAATTTGTCTGAGGCTTTTTGCATCATTCCAGGAGTTGCAAAATATCTGAGAGGGCAGAACCCCAAACGGTAGCAAATACTGCTTTCCATTTAACAGCTGCCTTCCAGAAATACCATGGAAACTCTTGGAGAGCACACCAAAGCCCCATAAAGCAGTCAGATAGCCTGTTATCCCTGTACCACAAATAAAAAGGAAGAGGTAAACTCTGCAAAATGACTTGACTCTCACCTTTTCCAGCTATTTTTTGCCTGCTGAAATCTCTCCCAAGCAAGGGGCTCCTCAAGCCAGGCAGCACAATTTAGTGCTATTTTAAAAGAGATCAGGCTGTTAAGCTGCGGAAGGCAATCTTCCCTGTGTGACTCGGGCTCGTTGAGTCTCTGATGTTAGTTGTTATCCTCCTTGACCCCATTTGTTGATACGAAAATGTGGTATAAAGTGTGGATTCCCTCCAGGTGCCACAAAGAGGAGGAATGTGCTGGAGGCTGGGTAGCAGAGGAGTTTGTTATCATGAAGCATCATTGATCCTTGGGTGAGTTTAAGGCTGCTGGGAAGCTTGCAAGCCCTTTAAAATCTGCTAATGTGGATTTCGTTTTCTTTCGAAGAGAATATATCAAGTGCAGAAACCACTTTAAAGTGCTGGGGAGGAAGGTGATGTTTGCACAGGAGCTGTGACCGGCTGCTTCAGAAAATTCTGCCCTCCTGCTCCAGGTTTGCCTGGCACGGGGTTTTATGTCTCTTGCTCAGGTCCTTGAATTATTTGGATAATGAAGAGGCCAGGAAAGGCACTGTTCTACTCTTTAAAAGCAGCAAAACAAAATTTCCAACTGTGAGGCTTGGACTGAAGCATTTGATGAGAGGGGGGAAAAAATACAACCGTACCAGAAAGCAAAGGAAAACACAAACCTGCTAATGGAACTAGCTGTGCAACCATCTGGAAATTTGGGATACACCTGGAGAGACTCTGGGAAGTCGCTGGGACACAGAGGCAAAATACCCACAGGCTGCTTGCACTGGGGAAAGGGAACTCAAGACAAATTATAGGGAGAAGACTGTAACGAACCGATTCCCGCCCGGGGCACTGGGGTTGACAGCAGACTTTGCCTTGGGGTTGCCTGAGATTTCACGTGGCAACGGGGAAAGGTTCTGGGCATCGCACAGAAATGGGAGGCTGGACGCTGCCGAGGCTGCTGTCTCCCACATCCATCCTCTGCCCCATCCTGCTGACTCAGTGCAGCAAACAAAGAGACGAGCTGCAAACATTATTAAAAAAACCCATCGACCTGGATGGCGTTTGGTTTTTCTCTTGCCATTAGGTCTGTATTTCCCAGTTCCCTTCCTACTATTTGTCTTCTGCGCCTCCCCATTT
>JAOXNO010000008.1:2505299-2516843 GCA_028565335.1 Limnodromus scolopaceus
CACCCTCCCGGGACCTCCCCCCCCCCGGCTGTCTGTCTCCCCCCCACCGGCAGGCCCTGCGGGACCCCCCCTCCAGCTGCAGAGAGCAGCACCCCGGGGAGACGCAGGGCCCCCCCTCCGGGTGATGGAGGAGGGAGCATCGCTTGCAACGTGTCCCGTGTCCCCCCCCCCAGGAGCGGGGTCAGGGCGGTGTGGGGCCGGGGGGGGGATGGCAGGAGACGGGGGAGTGGGGTGGCGATGCGGGGAGCACCTCTTCTCCTGCGCTCGGGTTTAGCCATCAATAGCCCCGGGCTGGGGGTGACCCGGGTGTGTCCCCCCCCCTTTGCCTTCAGCCAAAGGGTGGCAAAGTTTCCCTCGTGGCTGGGGGAGGCAGGTTGGGACAGCAGGTCCCGCAAAGATCTCATTTCACTTCCCTGCCTTTAATCGATAGTCATTAATGGGATGGAAAATGCAGAGGAGAAGTTGCGGTATATTTGTGGCGGTGGTGCCGTATGTTTCCTGTCCCCGTTTGGCTGCGGGGGGGTGGGAGTGGGGGGCTGGTACGGTGCCTGATCTTGTCACTTTGGAAATGGCTGAGAAATCCAGTCCTTCCGTCTGTCTCCCCTTAGCAGGGAAAAAATGGGCACCTTTTGCCTCCAGGCTGCATGCTTGTGCCTTCCAAAAGAGCTAAGGTGTTACAGCTCTGCTGCTTCGTGTAGTGGTTCTGCTGGTAGTGAATGAAACTGAGATTTTTATCTTATTTTATTTTTTCCATTGTTACCAGGGATTATGAGACCCATTTATTATTAGGTTTCTTTCCGTTGTTTTAGCTAGAGAATCAAATTTTTGGTCTGTCCGCCCAGCCGTCTCTCTCGGTGCGTGCCTGTCACCCTGGGTGTTTGCAAGGTTATTTGTAATAGATTGAAATAGTAGAAAGAACGTTTCCCTTCTGGTTGGCATAAACGGTGGTACCTTCAAAGGGATGGGAGGCCGAATTGTGATTAAATAATGTATTTTGCAAAGTAGTGGGAGATCAAAGGAAAATTAAGATCAGAGAGGTTTGGAGAGCACAAGGGGCAGGAGGGGGGCTGGGGAACGTGCTGTGTTTGTGGCCGGGCTCCCTTTCTGTGGCGTGTCCTGGAAGCTCAGACGGAGGCACTGATGGACCCTCTGGACCACATCCCTTCTTTGCCGGCACGCTTGGCAGGGCTCGGCACCGGGCTTCCCCTGCCCGGGACCCACAGAATGTTTGGAGGGAGGTGGTTGTCTGGTGGACCTCTCCCTCCCCAGGAGAGTCTGCCAGAGGAGAGGAGAAACATAATTCCTGGTGTCCATTTACTCAGAAGCGCTGATTTTCCTGCTGCCGGATCCGGGAGAGCTCTGCAGAGGCACATTGACCGCTGCTCAGCTCTCAGCCAGGACACCGTATCCTCGCTGGTGGCTCGGGCACATCCTTCTCACGCTCTCAAGGAGAAGACAAGTGCTTTGTAACGACGGCCGGGCAGCGGGTTCCCCACCCCGATGCGCTCGGTGTCTTATAGCTCCCTCCAGCCCTTGCTGCTTCATGGCTTTCCTGGTGTCCATGCGTTCCCACTTGCCTTGCCTTCTTGCTTCAGCTCTTGCTCTCCCTTTCAGACCCTTCTTTTATTTGTCCCCGATCCATATTTTTGCATTACAAGTGAATTTTTCCAGCTGGGCCCTCGGAGGAGCCTCCCTCCGCTTCCAGCACGGCTCCAGTATCTGCCACATCCATCCTGCTTCCTGCGCTCAGCCCCCATCACCTCCCACCCCCCTGCCAGGCCTCCCCCCATTTACTTAACCCCTCTTTCCCTGTGTTAATTAGGTGTTGCCTACCAACCCAGAAGAAAGCTGGCAGGTCTACAGCTCTGCCCAGGATAGCGAGGGACGTTGTATATGCACAGTGGTGGCACCTCAACAGACGATGTGCTCGCGTGATGCCAGGACAAAGCAGCTGAGACAACTATTAGAAAAGGTAATGGTTGACCCCCTTCTGGGAGAGGTGGTTCGGTTTGGCATGATGTTGGGGGTAAAAACTCGAGTGAGCTGGGCTGAGCCTTGGTTTCCAGGGAAGACGGACCCCTTGGCCAGCCCTCCCGTGCCATAGCTGTCCCCACGCCTGTAGCGGGGAATAACCAGCCGCAGTCGGGAGGTAAATCTCTGAAGTGTTTCTGAGGCACAGAGGAAAAAGAGACTGTGGCCTAAGGCCAGGTTAAAACTGCTGAGATCAGAGCAAAAATATTGAACCACATTGCTAAAAAAAAAAAAAAAAATTTAAAAAAAAATGATGTCATTTACTCATTCTTTTTCATTATGTTAACACAAGCGGTTTCAAAGGATGAGCCTCAACAAGATGAGAGAAGATAGAATTAAAAGCCCAAAGCCCGTGCATTCCTAGCCAAGCTGATATTAAAAAGGTCGAGTAAAACAGTACAAGCTGTCAACATCAAATAGCACAGAAATGACAGTTAGTGGTTTTCTTTCTAATGTTGACACCCACTTGATTAGTTTTTAATAGTCTGCTGTCCGAAGAGATCAAAGAATCTCATTAGGGAAACGTTCCTGATAACAAGAAATTTTCCAGATAATAGATTTCATTGAAGAAATGCTGTTTCATGTGAAACAGTGCCCTCCTCTTTAAAATATAAGTGGACTCCTGTGCTGGATATGTAATTATCCCTCGTGCCCTAATGCTATGTTGGCATGCGTGGGGCATGACGAAATAATTTTCATCCTGCTGCTGTCGGGAAGTTGATGTATTAGTTCACTCATAATAATATTAAACCTACACTTAACTGATTTTTCCTATGCGATAAGGACAATAAAGTGAGGCGGGAAACATCTTAGCCCTAAAACACTTCTTCTGGTGTGTCAGAGGCTTCTAAAAATAATCCCGCTCAAGCTTTTATTTCTCTAAGCAGTAGCAGCGCTGGGTCCAACAGCACATTTTGCCTGAGAGGCAGCACGCGTTGTATGAACAGCTGACACGGGCGCCTGAGAGCCGTCGTGTTCCCAGAACTGCTCCTGTGCATTAAACAAGCAGGATTTGACCCAATGCCCCTCTGCTAATGGACGGGGGGAGTTGGGCACAGGAGACCTGGGCTAACATCACTTCCCGTGCGGAGGGTGTAAGCGCTCAGTGATTTATTTTTATTATTTATTTTTTTTTTCCCCCTTATGCAGCTCTGCGGCTGCCAATGGGTAAAGTGAGGGAGGAGCGGTGTTTCAGGGCATGTGTTCTGGGGATATGTTACCTGCCTGCTAATCCGTCTGCATCTCACTCCTCCGCCAACCTACATGAAACCCCCAAAATAAAGAGCAGGCTCTTAGTGCCAGACATCTGATCTTGACGAAGGCTGAACTGATAATCCCTGTAGGAAAACGCAACCGCAGGGAAGAGCTTCCAGCTTCCCCGGGAAGGGTTTCAAACCCCAAAACTCCTTCCCTCCTCTGACATTTTAACTCTAGCTTTGTGATTGGGGGGGGGAAACTCGCAGCTCCCGGTTTCTCTCTGCCAGCAGATGAAGAAGCCTAATGTGTCAAAGAGGTAATTGTGTTTGGATTTTCAAAGGAGTACACCTGACAGTCACCTATGGAAATGATAAGGCGTTGCTTTTATGGCGAGGAATGAGCCGCGTTTGCATGTGTGTGTATGTGTGTGTGTGGACACAAACTGATTACAGCATCTTCGGTGAAAATCTCTGCGCGGAGGCTTCAGCAGCAGAATGTACTTGGAGGCTCAAAGCTGCCAAGACCCCGTCTACCCTCAACACATGGGCACGGGCATATGCAGAGAAACTGCAGCTCATGCTGTTTGCAAGTGAATCCTGGGCACCCCGTCAGCTGAAGGAGCAGGCGTTCAGGGAGGTGAGGTGAGCCGGGTCTGCTCGCCACCGCACAAACTGTTCAGCCCGTGTTTTGCCACCGAGGTGTCTGAGCTCATCTTTGGCTGGAGCACACGGAGTCCTTCCAGCCTTATATGTGTCAGGTGCTGAGTCCAGATCCTGGACTGAATCCAGACCAAGACATCACCTAAATCCTGTTCATAAACAGATTATGTTTTATCTTCAAACGGATTTTTTTTTTTTTTTTGGCCCTGTTATCCGGGAGGACTTCCTCCTCTGATGGTTAAACCATTTTTGGTTTCCTGCCAATTCTTATTCTTTGCCAGCACTGATTTCCAGATTAAACAGTTCTTTCTGTTCCTTTGATATTCGCTCCGAGGTGTGTGTAGGGAGGACAGTGACATCTCTTCCCAGCCTTTGCTTTGCCTTCTACGGACCTTATGAGATAAACTTCTCATGTCCTGGTCCATCGGCTGAGTCCATCTCTGCTAATTCTTCCTGTAGACCATGAAAATCTCCCTCATGCTATTGCTCCACAGTTTGTCCAGCTTCCCAACGCTAAAGATTCATCCTCGTTCAAACCCCAAAGATGGTCTTAGAACATCCCTTTCCAAGCTGGCGTGAAAGGCTGATCCACAGGGAAGCTTGAGCAGGATTTAAGCCATGGCTTTGGCCATATAAATCTCAGTAGGGTCATCAGGCCAGTATTGACTCTCTGTTACTCTGGTTTAATTCTGAAACAACTCTGCGTCAAACAAGATGACAAGAACAGCGCTGGAAATCTCATTTGTATCAATTTTCTATTTCAAATGCTAAAATTAACTCTTTTCCCCAAGACAATCGCAGGTATCTCTCTCCCATTAGCTTGATGGAAAATGAGGTTTCACGTTGAGAGTGCGTGCTCCGCCAACGGAGGCAAAAAGCATTCTAGCTGATGTTTGGGGATAGCGGTTAATGGATGAAGCTGAGGGAATTTGAGAGACAGTATCCTTCAGTCTCGGTTCATTAGAGCACTTATGTACATGCTTAAGTTTAAGCTATGAACAGTCTCATTGAAATCTAATCATGTGCCAAAGTACTTTGCTGGATCAAGGGCTTAATATGCTAATGAAGGAAAACAAGTAGATCTTCAGCTGGTGAAGCACGCAGAGATCAGGAAGGATGGAGGCTGACTTCTTATAAGTCTGGCCAGGATCTCGCCTGCTTGAAAACCATATAGGCAACAAAGTCTGGACTTGTAAAACCGATTCCCCAAAATAGCACAGCAGCTAATTTTAGGCGTCTGGGTTTAGAGACATGTGAGGAGGCTGTTTTCCTCTGCAGTCAGGGGAGAGGCAGGCTCCTCCAGCGGTGATTCAGAGCAGGAGCCTGAGCGAGATGCTCTGATTCATTTCCTAGCGGAGTCTGGCTCTCTCTCCCCACCATCCAAGAGGCAGCATAAGGACCACCCCCCCCCGTAGCCTTGCTCAGCCCCTGCAGGGTCACATAGCAGCACAGCATTACAGAAATGCTCTTTTCTAATTACTTGCAGCTTGGCCTTTAATTGGGGGCAGACATTAGTGGAAAAAATAAGATCAACTTTGTATGATCCCCACAAGTCATTCCAATTCCAACCCATCAGAACAACTCTGCTGTGTAGATACAGCTTGACTCAAAGGAGCATAGACTGGATTACCAGAGTAAAAAATATCTGCAGACTAGTCGTGCTTGTCCAAGACTTCCCTTTTCCTGCCTCAGGGTGGAGAGAGGTCTTCAAACTCCTCCACATCCAGCCCAGGTAAATTATCACCCAACCGTGTCCGCTGAGAGCTCAGGTCCCTCCGGGGGAGGCACAGCGAAATGGGAGCCTCAGCTCAGGTTTGCTCTTTTCTTCTTCCAACCAAGAGGGTCTTGTTCTGCCCTTCTCTGCTCCTCACACCTCCCTGAGCAGGCCCTTGGTGGCTGTCAGGATGGGTGCTGCTTCCTCTCTGGGTGATGTGTTGGGACTCGGAGACTGAAAATAGCTTCACCTTTGCTGAGGGAGACCATGAGACCCCCGGAGCGGTTTTACTGGTTGTACAAAATGTTTCCTGGCTGTTGGCCTTTGAAATACAGGTTGCCCATACATTTTTAATGGTTCCCTGTAATAGTTTGCTTGTCATCGTGCATGAGCAACGGGGCATTTTGATCCCTTCGGAGATGCAGCCGCCAAAGTTGGCGTTTGACCTATGCTGGTTTCAGCAAGTAGCCTCCGAGACCTGGCTGCCTGGGGGTGTCCCCGCCGTCCCTCTCGTGCTGTCACTCCAGGTAAGTCGCAGCAGCCCCCGTGTCATTTGCCGGAGGCGACGTTGCGCTTGGCGCCCTTCTTTCCCCCTCTCAGCCCTGGCTTTGGCGAGGACGGAGGGAGACGGGAGCAGATGTGGCAGCGTGGGCCGTGGGAAGTGTCTGGGAGCGGATCCGCAGGGACGGGGCTGGCCCGGGGTTGGGTTTTTGGCTCAAGATGCCCACAGCTGAGGACACTTGGAGCGGGATGCTGTTACTGGTGGGCCCTGACGCAGCAGACGGGCGTCATCCCTCCCGGTGCCGCCAGTCGCATCGCTGGGGCAGGAGCACCGGTGGCGGGCTGAGCCCTGTGAGGTACCAACCCTGCTACAAACACAACCGTCCCGGATGCAAAGACTTGATGCAAATTACACCCACTGCTTAATGCTAACCAGGTGCTGAGGTGCCTGCCAGAGCTTCCTTTCCCCTCTCAAAGATGGGAGAAGGGAATATCTTAAGAAATCAGATGGTAGCCAGCCTTCAAAACCAGGTCAGCCTAGCTATCGTTTCCCCTCCTCTCCTTACACCTTCAGTGCCAGCAGCTCTTTTTTCTCACGACGAGCCCAGCCAACCCTTCTTGCATCATTCCTTCGGCGGGGCCA
The DNA here is from genome assembly GCA_028565335.1 of Limnodromus scolopaceus. NCBI lineage: Eukaryota > Metazoa > Chordata > Aves > Charadriiformes > Scolopacidae > Limnodromus > Limnodromus scolopaceus. Next base: position 2,512,045 of record JAOXNO010000008.1, read on the forward strand.
GATGGGCGCTGCCCGGGGGATGCGGCACCAAGAAAAGATGCCGACGCGGCGCATCCGCCCGAGCGGGGAGGGACCGGTGGGGCCAGGACAAGGCACACCTCGGCCCCCCCCCCGCCACGGCGCTTCCCAGCTCCGGGATGCCCTCACCTGCAGCGGGGTTTGTTGTGGCAGCTGCTGTATAAACAAGTCGGGCTGTTGGGATAATGAAGGTTTTACTGACTGGGAGTAAAGTTTGCACTTAGGCAATCAGTAAGTGTCACTTGCGTGCGTGAAGAAGTGATAATGTGCACCTCGGCAGAAGCCTCTCTGGTAGTCAGATGTGCTTCTGCTCCGCTAAGAGCCTCTCCTCGAGCGGTGGCAGGTGCCACCCCAGCCTCTCAGAGAGGCCATCGAGAGTAACGCCTTTCAGCCTCGACTACAACCCTTATTTGCATGTGTGATTGTTAAATTATTCTCCGCGGCGTGGCAGAATAAATGTTTATGAAACCAATTTGCTCTGTTTTAGAGCACGAGGGCTGCAATCCCCTTGATTAACCGGTAAATAATGCCCAGGCTGATTACCCTTTAGCCTTGCTGGCTGCGTGGGACAAGGTCAGCGTCCGGTGTTGGGGTGCGAGCTGGGGAAGCACCTTCTTAACGAGTCCCTTCTCGTTTGACAGGTGCAAAACATGTCCCAGTCGATAGAGGTGTTGGACAGGCGGACTCAGAGAGACCTACAGTACGTCGAGAAGATGGAAAACCAGATGAGGGGACTGGAATCCAAATTTAAGCAAGTGGAAGAAAGCCACAAGCAGCACCTGGCGAGGCAGTTTAAGGTATGTCCGCTCTCCAAACCGCTAACGAAGCCGTGGCCAGGGATTTTGTGGGGTGGCCCTGCTCCCTGGCAGCTCACGTAGCTGTTGGCCCCATCGTTTGCCCACCCGTGAGCTCCCTCCTGTCCAGAGCACGGCCAGATCTGGGTTGCGGCATCGCATCCTTGGCCGCAATACATTTTTCTATAGGGTAAAAGCGTAAATCTCCGCTTTCCCGTAGCCAGGAACCTCCTTGGGTGGCCCAAACAGGGCAGGGTAGGATTGCTCCGTGAGAGGGGAGACCCCGGGGCAGCTGAGGTCAGGGCCACCCAAATGTCCCTCTAGGGCCAGGCAGCCCTTCCCCACACTGTGCCTAACCCTAACCACTGCCCTCCTGGGGCTGGTTGTAGCAACAGGGCAATCCATCAAACAAATCCACCCCCCACCCCCCCAAAAAAAAACCCAAAAATACTATTGCAGCTGTCCTCGGGCTGGCAAACTGCACGTCTCAAGGATGTGCAAACGTCCAATTTAGAAATAATGGTGTTGGCAGCAGCGCCAGCACCTTCTGATGGATTAGACCTGTTTTGTCCTGGTGTCACACAAATGAGAAGTGAAGGTATCAGCCTTTTAAATGAAGCTGTCGTGGCGAGCAGTGGTCAAACTTTCAAGAACACGACTGAGAACAAATGAAATTGCCAAAAAGAGGCTGTCAGCAATATTTGGAATCTTAAATTTTAGTAATGCTTTGGATTAATAGATAAGAAAATCAAATTGACAAGAATTCTAGTGAAATCTGGGGATGTTTCGACTCAGCCACCCAGCTGATTCCCTTCCTCATTTTCAGGCAGTTGCCCAGCTGGCTGGTGTTTCAAAGCAGAATCTTTTAATTGATAAATTAAATACTGAAATACCAAGATTACATCATAAAAAGCTGGGAAGAAGGTTCTTAAAACTTTTCACCAACTCCACCTCCTCCACCCCCTATCTCTGGTTACCGCAGGACCCTAAATTTAGCTCCGCGGTCTGGATGTAAGGATCATCTTTCTGATTTAAGCATGAGTTTCTTTTTTTGTTTGTTTCTTTTTTTTCTTTTTTTCTTTTATTCCCTCCATTCAATGACTTTAATCCTCCCCATTGCCTGCCTGGGAGCTCGCACCGGGAAGTGCAAGTAAATCAGAAAACAAATATATTCCCCACATTCCTGCAAACAGCAGGAGGGAAAGCTTCTTTACTTAAATAGGAGGGGATGGGAAGGGAAGAAATGAGGCTGAGGACCAATTTCTGATCCCCATCACCCCCGAGCTGCTTCAGCAGCAGCAGCAGCAGCCAGATGTCACAGCCCTTGGCCACTGTGCGATAGTTTAAGCAGCACCAGGTATACGGTGTATACTAACATGCTTCATTAACGGGTAGGTGCATGCATATTTATGTCTACTCATTAGCTGCTGGAGCAAAGCATCTTCAACAAAATGCTGCATACCGTGCCTTTAAACGAGGCCTTCATTTAATTTAAAAATAATAAAAAAAAAACCAACTTTGTTTCTGCAAAATAAATTTGATAATGGCTTTGATTTTTAAGTTCTTTAGAGCATGCCTAAAAACAGTGAGGAATTTTTGTCTAATTTGCTGCCAAAGCACCATTCTAAATAACAGCCACAGCATTTTGTTTCTGCTAATGCCAGCATTAAAATGTGAGTGGTTTGGAGCTCTTGTGTTTTGGGTTTTTTTGTTGGTTTTTTTTTTTTTTCTCTGTAGTTCCGTAAGAGTATTTGTCTATGAATGGCTATCTATATAAGGCAGGTTAGTGAGCTAGATCCTCAACAGTATTTCATTTTCTTGCTTACAGGGCTAACTTAAAAGCAAGTTTTTTCAATGCTGCAGTGACTGAAGAAGCAGTTCACTCCCATGTAACCATGAAAAGAGGGCCACAGAGCATTTTGCACCATGCATTTATTTTTTTGATTATTTTCCAAATTAGCACCATATCTCACTAAGGAACCTTGAACCACACAACCAAGATCTTCCTTTGCATGCAATTGTAGATGCATTTCATGAATAGTTTGAAACCCTTGTCAATGCATATATATATTATTTTATTTTATTTTTTGGAAAGAAAAAAAAAAAAAGAACTCTTTGTGTATGTGATCTGAAGCATGTAACCCTAAGATGTTGCATTCTAAAAATGACAAATAAAGGCCTTTCCCAAATATTTTGGTGTTCTGCAGCCTGTTTAATATGTTCTTTCCAATACATCATTTGGACCAAAAATAATAATTAAAATAATTTTAATGATAATAATTGTGGGATATGAACATTGCACTCACGTAGGAAGCAACCAGGTCAAGGCAGAGTGTTGCAGATTTTTGCACGCATAGCACTGAACCAAGCTTATTTTAACCTTGCAGGCAATAAAAGCGAAAATGGAGGAACTTAGGCCTTTGATACCAGTGTTGGAAGAGTACAAAGCCGATGCAAAATTGGTATTGCAGTTTAAAGAGGAGGTCCAGAATCTGACGTCAGTTCTAAACGAACTCCAGGAAGAGATTGGCGCCTATGACTACGAAGAGCTTCAGAACAGAGTGTCAAATCTTGAAGAAAGGCTTCGTGCATGCATGCAAAAATTAGGTAGGCTCAGACCAACATGGTGGCACTGGCTAAACACCATCGATGTCAAACCACCCATCCCGTCTGGAGGCAGAGATGCTAAGGCTGGACATCTCCCCCCCGTCCCCCCCTCCCCCCTCCCCGGGGCCTGGCCTGGCTGTAAAGGGATGAGCTGGCGCAGCCAGGTTCGATCCTGTAACTATTTATGCTCTGGGTACCGTTAATCCCGGGAGCAGTCCTGCTGAGGATTACTCCCGTGACCGACGTTGCTCGTGGCGTAAATGCTTCAGGATCGGGCCCTGGGCTGGGCATGTGGCTTTTTGCAGCGTTTGCATAAGCGGGCGGTGGGACGCGGTGAAACGCAGGGAAACGATGCCTGGGCCCCCCCGGGCACGTCACGCTTATGCAAAGCAAACAACATGCACCCCTTTTGCTTCTGCATCCGCGGCCGATCCCGGTGCTGGCTGGACCTGGCGCAGCAGCAAAGGTCTCTGCGCACCCCTTGGAGGTGTGTGGGGGTGTGGGCTGTGACTCAGTTTCCCTCTTTTTTTTGGTTTGGTTTTGGTTTGGTTTTCCTTCCCTTTTGCATCTTGCAAATCCCCCCCCTTGAGAAGAGCATGATGGTGGGGGGTCGCGGTTTGGTCCGGACGATGCCGCGCGCAGGATATCAATCCTCCCCATCTCTCCCCTTCCCCGAGGAACCGGGATCTCCCGTTCCCCAAAGGAACTCCCCCCCCCCCCCTTCCATCAGGCCAAGTAACCAGCGGTGCTAAAAACCCCAGAGATTTCATCTGGAATCTCGTTCAGAGAGCATTGATTAACCAAAGCCGGTGGGTCTGTTGCGGGGAGACACAGCTGGAGCTAAACCCAGGGTCTGACCCCAAACTGGGGGTGGAGAAGGGGGGGGGGGGAGGAGGGCACTGCCCCCCGCAGAGGCGGGGGGATCTCCCCCCCCAGTTTATTTGCCTCGCTCTGACTTGATTTAATTTCTACTTACATTATTGACTTTCTTGTTAAGCAATTTAGATAATCTAAACACATTAACTGCTCTGCAGTCTATTTTGGTAGCACATATGAAATTACACTCTCAGGTAACTTCACGGAGGATCAGATCTCTTCTGAGCACTTTATACCCTTGGCCAAGGTAACGCTTTGTCTCTCTCCTCTCTCTGCCGGTGGGATCGCTTCTGCCTGTTTCGAGACGCCTCCCCGAGCGGCCGCCTCCCCTGTATTTCCCCCTGCGTTTCCACCCTCTCCCCTCTTACCTCCCGCATCCCTTACCTCTCGCTGGAAAGCTGGGAAAGTGAATTTCCGTGTAAGTCTGGATGCTCAGAAGTAGGAGCGCGCCAAGAGTGGTGCTCCGAGATTCCCTCCGGGGTATAACCCCCCCGCATCCACCCC
>JAOXNO010000008.1:2518953-2532154 GCA_028565335.1 Limnodromus scolopaceus
TTGTTTGTTTGTTTTTTTAATGTGGTTGGACTCGATGATCTCAGAGGTCCCTTCCAACCACTAAGATTCTGTGTGTGTGTGTGTGACCAGGGACCTGCTGCAGTAACCACGGGAGGAGGGAAGGGGAGGGGATGCTCCCTGTTCCCACCTGGTTCACCTCTCCCCATCCTCCGGGAAGCCCCGATGCTCCACAGTGCTGCAGCGTTTTCCTTAGACAAGGTCCTGTTTTGCATTTGGGGCTTCCTAAGCATTATTGATGGATCAATAGTGAAAACGCTTCCTGACCCTGGCATGTGTGTGAAGGGAAAAAAAAAAAAATCAATAGTGGCACGTTCAATCTGTTATTCTGTTTACACTCTTAAAGATCACTATTTATACAGGGATTTTAACGTTTCCATTAATGTTCCTAAGAGAGGAGCCTTGGAGGAACGGAGAGGTTGTCACTTCTTGATTCGAGGGGGAATTTGACTCGGCTGTGCCCTGCCAGCTCGAGTTTGCCTGATAGAATGAGCTTCCCCTGACTCTTCCACAAAATCCCAGCCCACAATCCTGCTGCAGAGACGGGGACAGAGCCCTGCCATCCTGTCCCAGGCGGATTTTGGGATGGAGGGGGCTCCCGGATGAGTGACAGAAGCGAGGGCAGGGCACAACCCAACCGCTGCAGCCCCATTCCCGCTGGGGAGGGCTGGCACTGGGATGTGGGATAGGGATTAGCCCTCGGCTTCCCGGGAAGCCCCAGCAAGGAAGGCGTTGAGCTGCAGCAGCAGCAGCCCGAGCAGAACCACTGAGTCCAGGAGGAGATGGTGCTGGTGTCAACACGGTGGTTGCGTTGGTGGATAAATTACTGCTGAGCCGCTCAACATCGCTCGTGGGCTGGGCCTGAGGAGAAATATGGAGCAGGGGTGTTAGTGTCCTGGGAGGGTGGTAGCAGTCAGTTTAACTGGCTGGAGGAAAGCGTGTCTTCTCCTGCTGGAAAATGCCTCGTGTGGCTGGAGGAAGGGGCTGCGTGCGTGGAGGTGGTGTTTCAGTGCTGCTCTGCTGAGGTCAGAGGCGGTTGGCTGGGTCAGCCTGGAGGGTCACTTGGGAAGAGGCTGATTTGGGCTGTTTTCTAGGAAGAGGGACACACCGGTCCCCATGGGCCAGGAGCCTGAATAGCACTGGGGAAACTGGAGTGAAAAGAGATCCTCCAAGCATGCCCCAAAAGGTGCTTCTCACAGGCTTCCTCTGTGTCGTGGGCTCATGGATGAGCACCAGGTCGTGTTCTCCTCTTGTACGTTTGTCCCTGAGTGGCTTGAAATGCCCACAGTGTCCCACGCTCCTGCCATCCCAGCAGGAGAGCAGTTTTGCTGCAAAAGGCTCAGCACCCATGGGTGCTGGGCTGCTCAGGGCTGCAGGGGGGCTTTCCTGGGAAATCAAGCAGCAGCTTGCAGGCAATCACAGCCAGGGCTTAAGAATTCCCCTGTGAGAGTCAGTAGGTTCAGATTAAGGGAGGATTTGGGCATCTTGGGCTCCCTCCCCAGCTCTGCTCCCAGCCCACCACCCCACGCTCAGCTCCTCACCCACAGAGGGGAGCACTGGTGGAACTGGTGGGTGCTGCTGGTGGGTGCTTCGAGGCTGCTGCTTTGTGCCGGAGCATAGGGAGTCACAAGAATCCTCTCTTGTGAGCTACTGCTCTGAGTAAAGCTGTGACATGTCCAAGGGAAGAAGCAGTAGGTGACAAGAGTCCCCTCTGCCCCCAGTAGAGTAAATCTTCCTGCTTTTACTGATTGCCAGCCCCACAGAAATGGGGAAAAACCTGTTGGTGTTTGGAGCGTGGTTTGGATCTCATGAGGAACAGATGAATGAGGATCACAGGGGCTGTAGTTGTCCATCCCTGGGTGGAAAGCCCATGAGAGCAGCAGGGAGCCAGCTCACTAGGGGCCTTAAAGGATCCATTTTAAACTTTCCCCCCAGCATCTGAGTGCCTTTGATAGATTTACACCAAGAAAGAAAACACTTTGCCCTGTGTAAGAGCAACCCTTTTGCATTGCTGAAGAGCTGTTGTCAATGTGCCTCCAGCTAAACGTGTATGTGATGCAGCCTCACCACTTGCAAACAACACTGGTTTACCCTTATCAGCTGCTGCTTCTTTTTCTTTTTTTTTTTACCTTTTTTTTAATCAATGAGCTTTTATACAACCTTTCTCTCCAGGGAAATGGAAGGAAGGAGATAAAGTGACAGCAATGTAGGGCTGCGATAACGGAAGGCAGCGTTGAGCAGATCTGAGATTAGAGGAAGGCTGGTCCTCTGCAAGGGGAATTTGCAAGACATTAAGGATTTATTATTTTAACCCGTTGCATCCCTTTGTCGATACCTTGCTCTCCTGAGCTGAGAGGGTTTGAATGCATCAGGCGAATTCCCAGGCATCGTGTCTCAGTGAGGCCAGCAAAGCTCTCTGCTTCTTGGTGGGATCTCTCCTTATCTGTTTGTTGTCTGAAGGCTGTGGGAAGACGGATGCTCCCTCTGCCCATGTCATGCTACTGCATATCAAGAATACCTTCATCAATTTTATGCCCCGGGCTAAGGTGACCCCTTTGCCCACAGCTCAGAGCTGAGGTAGGTAAACGTGTCCCATGGCCATAATCAGGAATATACAGGGGCAGGTGAGACCAGGCTAAGGAGAGAGGCAGCTAAGAGACACTGCAGAGTGTACGTGCTGGAAACATTCCAGGTCAGGTTGGACAAGGATCCGAGCAACCTGATCTAGTTGAAAATGTCCCTACTCAGGCAAGTTGGACTAGGTGGTCGTTAAAGGTCCCTTCCAACCCAAACTATTCTATGATTCTCTGATTCTAGTTGGGAATTTTGAGCAGAAGGACCTTGTCCTGGGTTGCCAAAGCTCTACACGTGTTTCAGCAGCACCTCCGTGGGCTCCCACCTGCATTCCCGGCCCCGGGGGGATGCTGGCTTCAGTGTCAGGGGACAGAACCACGGAAGGGGACAAGCTGCCAGTGGGGGGAGAGTTGCCACTGCTTCACCTCGTGTTTAGGGCTTAAAAACACAGCCAGGCACTTAGCTGGGCTTGCAAATGTGCTGACATGGAATCAGTGGCATGAAATCAACAGTGTGGAGCACCTAAATACGCTTTAAAACCTAGCTCGTAGCACGGGTGCAGGTCCCTGTCGTGGTGATGCTGAGTCTGGGCAGGGTTCCCGGGGTGGCTCCCAGGGGACCCTCGGGACACCCCACCTCCTGCCATGGTTGGGTTCCTCTCCCGGAGCTGGAGGTTGGTGAATTCATTAGTGTCTCCTAAGTGTGCAGGCACCACAGGGAACAGAGACAGCGGCTGGTAGAAGCCAGTAAACGGTCTTTGCAAGGACGAGATTTATATTGCATATAATTTCCCACCTTGTCTTTTTTTTTTTTCCTTTTTTTTTCTTTTGCATAACCTGTAACAAATGCACATTTCCAGCGGGGCTGGAGTAGACACGTCTGTCTTTTTATCTTGGCTGCACCCACTCTGTTACAGCAGAAACGAGCAGAGCTATTCAGCTAATTTCTCCACCTGGTTGCTCGACCCTGGCTAACTCTGCTCATTTTCCATTCCGCGACGCCGGCAGCACGGCTGGCTCGGGAAAGCTTGTTTTCTTGGGGGCAGCGTGATAAGGACAATTGTTATTAAGAGGCAGAAAACAAACAAAAGCAGCCGACAGTTGTTCCCGGCCTAATTACCTCTAATTAAAGAAAACCAGAGCTGCCCATCAGCGGGGGAGAGGGGTGTGGGTGGTGGCCGGCTCTGGTGCCCCTCATGGGGGCTTCGGGGCTGGCTGGCAAAGACCCACGGCCCCAGAAGCAGCGGTGGGGGTCTGAGGGGGTGCTCACCAGCCTTGCACTCTCTTTCAGCTTGTGGCAAGCTGACGGGAATAAGTGACCCGATCACAATTAAAACCTCGGGGTCCAGGTTCGGATCGTGGATGACGGACCCTCTCGCTCCCGAGGGAGAGAACAAGGTAAGACCGCGACAGCTTCGTCCCTGTGTTCCCACCTCCGCCCACGCGGCTGAGGTCACTGAAAACTCATTACATGCGAGCACCAAAGCCCTGTGAAACCTGTGGAAGGTCCTAATTCATCTCAGGGGGCTCTGCTGACCTCCTCTGCAGTAGGAGGGGGCTGAGGATCCCTCAGGGAGGGAGGATGAGGAAGGGGCTGAGCAGCCCCGGGCAGTGGTCTCTTCCCAGGGCAGGTGAAACTCACTGCAGTGATGAGCGTGCATGGTCTCAGAAGTGCCACCTCAAGGTCTGTACCCCCTGTGGGAGGGAAAATACAAATATTGGGTTTCTTACATGGGTTTGGCAGCCAGGAGGGAGCTGGGGCTGAGAAGAGGGGTCTGTGGTCCCAGTCCCTACTGCTCTTCTGCTGCCAGTGCCTCCAATAATGTCATCTGACTGCATTTGTCCTCCATCCTCCACCTTCATTGTTGTGAGGAATTAACTGACTGCAGCCAGAGAGAGATTTGTTTTGCTTTGTTTTGGTCTTTTTTTTTTCCATTCAGACCATTCAATTTTGATCCCAAGGAGGTAGGAGGCCAATAACTGGCTGAAAATCAATCCAGGCTTCCCATGACTGATGGAATGGAAAATATCTCGAGTGTTTGCTGAGGATTTGTAGGCAGCAAAACAAAACAAAAACCACAGAGCTTGGCTGTGTGGTAATTCCCTCCTGCATGCAGCATCCTTCATCAAAGGACGAAGGCACCAGCAAGGGCTGTATTGGGGCAGCTATTTTGAGAGCTTTGCCCTGTGATCAGTTTTCTGTAGCTGAGAGAGGATGAGGGATGCTCCGGAGAAGCCACCCCTAAGGGTGGCTCCGTTGGCCCATGGATGTGCAGCAATGAAGCTGCGGTGACTTGAGATGTCAAGCTCTTTCCCTCCAGTAGCCAACTGGTTGGCACTGGTTTCCCAACACACCACCTCCATATTCTACAGCTATTAAATAAAATTTCACCTATAGCCCCAATAAGATCCTAATCATGGAGTGAGAAGAGAAGACTTTACCCACATCGCATCTTGTTTTGCTCAAGCGAGGGGACAGATTTGTCCCCTTCGGGCTGTGTTTGCTGCATCCCTCAGCGCTAACATGATTTATACATCTGTGAAGGAAGAGTCAGGCGCCTGTTGCAGCTGAAGCTGGCTGATCAAATGCTAAAGATCTTTCCACCTCTTCAGAACCAGTATTTTTTAATATTTTTATTACCCATGCCTTTTTCTGCAGGGTGTTTTTGTCGTGAGAGTAGACAAGCAGTTTTCTCTGCACGGTAGCTCAAGCTTCACAAGCGTGTGTGTGCGTGCATATAACACGTAAATCTACTGTGAATTTTATTAGAAACACACAATTAAGTGAACTTCATTGGCTGCCCAGCAGAGTGGGAAACAGGATGGGGAGAGATGGCCAGTTTATCATACCCACCTTATGTCGCCGAGCCCCAGGAGGTGTTTGGTGGTTCGGGTGGTCATTTGTTCGTGTCCTGAAATCACTGAACACAACTGGGGGAGACTGTGGGTCCCGCGGGAGCAGCCCGGTGGTGAGACAGGGGGTGGATGCTGAGCACCAGGATTGATGGGGATCGGCAGGAGGAGGTTGCTCAAAGCCAGCCGGCGTGATGGGACAATGCTCTCCATCCATCTCTGCTGCTCCAAAGCTCAAAATGCTGGTGGGTCCCGGCACCTTGCAGCCCCAGCGTGATGCCGTGGCATTCTGCTCTTCTGGGCTTCTCTTTGTCTCTCTAAAAACTGAGCACAATGCATTGGCATGTGTAATTTTTTAATACCGAAGGGTAAAATGGGAGCAGCACAGAGACAATTGTTTTCCTGGGTTTTGTGTTTTTTTGTAATTTCCCAAGGTGGTTTAGTTGAAGGTGGGCATTTAATTAAGTGAGGAATGCTCTCCAGCACCAGGTCTGACGGCAGAAGCTTTCCCAGGCTGCAGGCTCTTCTCTGTCCTGGACACAGGGACATGTTTTTCCTTGGTGCTTTTGCAGCCACTCTCAAGCCCACAACGGAGGTGTGAAGGTCAGGGCCATCTGCCACGCATCCGTTCCCCACCTCTGCAGTGTTTCCAGGGAGGTGACGATGGAGGGCTTGAAGTTCCCCACAAAGTTTTTGCAGACCCCATTTGGCCTTGCAAATACAGCAGCCAAAAACCAGTTTACGTGCACACACCGTGTGGAAACGTTTGTCTTCTCTCCTGAGGGACCCTAGAGACAACCCTATTGCAGAGATGATACTCTCAGATTTAGCACAAGAAGTTTGCACTACAACATTACCCGAATCTGCACCCTTAAAGGCTTCCCTCTCGCTATTTTAATTTACTTTTTTCTCTTCCCTGAAGAGTTTCCACCGAAAGCAGCTATCTTATTTTTAGGCAGCAACTGCATATGGAATGTCACTCACTGGATGGATATTTCTCCTTGATATTAACTGCACAGCTTTGTCATTTGCCTCCGAATTGGTTTCATATGACAAAAGCTTTTTTTCTTTTAAGGAGTCTAGACAGTGTCCCTAGTGAAGTAGCGCTTAAATGGTGATCTGAAACCTCTCCCCCATCTACCGATAGTGAGATTTTGATGTCTTTGTCTCTCGTATTTTAGCGGCATTGGTTTCAGCTTTTGATGCAGAAGTGTGTGATTTTAAAACCGATACGGACTTTGCCTGAATTTCTTTGACAATGAGCGATTGCATCCATCGCTTCTGCATGCCAAATTAACGGAGTTGTGCGCAGCGGCTGCTGCCATTCACTGAGTGCTACCACCGTGGGGCTTACGGAAACAAAAGCAGCATCAACAGAATAAATATGCTGCGTTTAGCCAGGGAAAAGATGGCAATTGCCCTCTGGAAGGACGATGTCCATCAGGCAGCGCTCCCGGGGAACCTTTTCAGGTCCCAGGTTCCTGGGGGAATAGCAGGTTACCCCCCAGGAAAGCTTTGTTGTTCATTTGATTTCTTGGCTGATTTGGGGGTCCAAAAATTGGGTTTATTTCTGGGCGTAGGCGGCAGGCGTTGGAGCACATCGTTTTCCAGCGGGTTGGATTCCTTGCTCTGGATTTCGCTCCCAGCTCAGTTTCTAGGATGATGTGCAAAGGGCTCAGCTGGGTCCCTGCTGTTCTCTAACCCCACGTGTTTCTGTTGCTCGCCCAGGTCTGGTACATGGACAGCTACCACAACAACCGCTTCGTCCGTGAATATAAATCCATGGCAGATTTCATGAATACTGACAATTTTACCTCTCACCGTCTCCCTCACCCATGGTCGGGCACCGGTCAAGTGGTCTACAATGGCTCTATCTATTTCAATAAATACCAAAGCCACATAATTATCAGGTTTGACTTGAAAACAGAGACCATTCTCAAGACACGCAGCCTGGATTATGCCGGCTACAACAACATGTACCACTACGCCTGGGGTGGCCACTCGGACATTGACCTCATGGTGGACGAGAACGGGCTGTGGGCCGTCTACGCCACCAACCAGAACGCGGGCAACATCGTCATCAGCAAGTTGGACCCCAACACCCTGCAGAGCCTCCAGACCTGGAACACCAGCTACCCGAAACGCAGCGCCGGGGAGGCCTTCATCATCTGCGGCACCCTCTACGTCACCAACGGCTACTCGGGAGGCACCAAGGTGCACTACGCCTACCAGACCAACGCCTCCACCTACGAGTACATCGACATCCCCTTCCAAAACAAGTACTCGCACATTTCCATGTTGGACTACAACCCCAAGGATCGGGCCCTCTATGCCTGGAACAACGGGCACCAAATACTTTACAATGTCACCCTCTTCCACGTCATCAGGTCTGACGAGTTGTAGTCCATCCTTGTTTAGAAACTGATTTAGAGAAAAAAAAAAAAAAGTGAAAAAAGGGAGAAATGAATTTAAAAAAGACCACAAACTAATATCAAGGAAACACACTTTAAATAAGTAAATATATAAACAGCTGCCAAAATTAAGACCAACATCATGGAGGATTATTCATCATAAACCTGACAGATCAGCATTACCTCTACATTTCTAGAAGTCTGGCCCTGTGTTATAGACTCACGAGTAACCATGTACTTGCAGCTGGAACTGCACTTAAAGAACCACTTAAGTTTGGGGTTTTGTTTTGTTTCTGTTCCGATAGCAAACCTAGAGTACATCCTAAAGAAGTAAGGCAATGACTGTTGAAAGTTTATCCTTGGGAGACTCGCTCTCTTCTGTGTGTGGGTTGCATGGACATTTTTCCCGACATCCCGGTCAGCTGTGATGGATGTGTGATTTGTATTTCTAAGCAGAACAAGCTGACCCGTGAGGAGCTCTCGCTGTCTGAACAAGACCTATCACAGGTTAGTTTTCTTCGCCTTCCATTGCAGCTACTGTCTCTCAACTGTGTTCTTGTCACTTAGATTAACTGTGCTGAGACCCGAAGTAGCTCATGGATCTGTGTCTTAGTAACTATTAAACACGATGGTTTAAGTATGTATTATGAACAAGTTGTTGTACCCATATTGTTTGAACTTATGTATTCAGCAAATATATTGTATAATGTATGTCTGTTATTTACCAGAGGTGGCAAAACTTTGTATGTCCAGTTTATGCAATGAATGTTGTAAATGCAATGATGTAGTTTGGGTTAATAAATGATGGTTTTGTTTCTAAAAAGAAAAAAAAAGATCAGTGTTCACCCTTATACACAGATAACCGATTTCATGTTGATAATTACAAGAATATTCTCTTACTGTTATACTATCTACATAGCATTATGGTGGTTGGAAATTGCTTCTGTGGAAATTCTGTGGTGTCAGATTCCCATGGGAAGCCCTGTTTATGGAAGTGTGAAGGTAATTAATTTTTTTTAAGAGGAAAACTTTGTACTATCCACAGTTATCTAAGGAACAATAAAAATATTAGGAGACTTCCCTGCTTTGTTTATTGTCTTCTCTCTACGAGTGACCAAGGGAGGGATTCTATCAGGGAGTGGAGTCACAGGACAAGGGGTAACAGTTTTAAACTGAAAGAGGGGAGATTTAGATGAGACATTGGGAAGAAATTCTTTCCTGTGAGGGTGGTGAGAGCCTGGCCCAGGTTGCCCAGAGAAGCTGTGGCTGCCCCATCCCTGGAGGGGTTCAAGGCCAGGTTGGATGGGGCTTTGAGCAATGTGGTCTGGTGGGAGGTGTCCCTGCCCAGGGCAGGGGGTGGGACTGGGTGATCTTTAAGGTCCCTTCCAACCCAAACCATTCCACAATTCTATGATAGGACCCATCCTGCCTTCACTTTCCCCCCAAGGCCCCCACTGAGCTGGATCTCGTGGGCAGCTGGGCTGCCTGGTACCCATGGAAGCTGCAAAGGGCTTGCTCTGGAGTCCTTAAATCGTTGTCACCTCCTTCCCAAACTGAGAAGCAGGTGATGGTGTTTAGCACCACCAGGCATGAGGGTTTTTCAGCCAAGTGGTATGTGAACAGCTATATTCGCTGATGAGGTTCAGCCTTTGAGCTCAGCAGATGGATGCATTAGGGCCCTCGGAAGGAGCACGGATCACTGAGGTCAGAAAATTGAATATAAGCAATTGGCGACTGCTGCAAATTGCACATATGGATTTCAACCTCTCGGCCTTAGCAGAAGGTCCCTGCTGGGCTCTTCAGCAGGAGGGGAGGGGAAAGAAAAAAAAAAAAACACAAGTGGTGTAATGTGGTTTCCCAGAGCTGGATTAAACCACAAGCAACAAACAATCCTCCACATGCAGATACTTGAGCCGGTTACAGGGGTTTGAGATGCTGCCCTGTGTCAGCACTACTGCTCGTACGGAAATGCTGGCTGCATCCAGAATGGGGACAGCTCTCTGAGGACTCGTTTCTGAGCTACAGACCATATTTCCAAGGCTCTGGACTACCAGGTTTGTGGAGATCTTCGATATTTAGCAGTGGGTTTCCCTCCAAGAAGCGAAAAAAGGGGGCTAGACACCCAGGGTGTAATTGGCAGCGGTATTGATCTTCAACGCACAAGAGAAATCTGTTAAGCCAAAAAGCTGTAAGGCACCTGCAGTCGTTTCTGTTTAGTTAATGCGTCGCTTCAGTGCAAATTCATTTAAGGGGGGGCATGTTGTTTTTGTAAGATTTAGAGCCGGATCCAGGGATGGCTGCAGACACAGGGCGGGGATGCTGATGGCTACGGGAAGGGACGGGCTTTCGCAGCCAAGTGACCCCGCTCGAGCGCATCGGCGTGATTCTCCCGCACGTCTTGCTGGAGTTTTGAATCACGGCTGTTGTCAGCTGCGCGGCACGCCGAATTGCTTTTCGGTGCAGATTATTGTCCCAGCAGCTGGGCTTTGTGGTCTCTCTTTTCCCGCCCGCCCGCCGCGGAGCTCTGCTGATGGCCCCGAGCACCAGACGCTTCCTCTCTGAGACCTCTGCAGGTGGCCACGGAGATCGTCCCAGCCAATCTGCCCGGTTTTGGGGAGATGATGTTTCAGGTAGATGGAGCACATGGCAGGGCACCACCCCGATGTCCCAGCAGCCCGGCCAGGCGCGCTGCCGCACCGAAGCACCGCCGTGTGCCAAATTACCCGAAGTCAGCTTTGTCATTAGGCAAGATTTGAGGACAAAAGAACACGTTTGCTTCAAAACATTGATCTGCAAAAATAAATTGAATTACAGAAAGGCAAAATAATGCTGTTTGCTTTAGGGCACAGCTACATTTAGAGTCTAATTTTCCTAGTGCAATTCGCTTAAGACAAGACTCAACAGCACAAAATGTCCTTGAACGCAACAAAGACAGAGAAGCTTTTCTGTAACATGTACCCAAAGTTAATGAGATGAGAAAAGTGCTTTAAGGGGTGTACCTTTGTCCTATTTGCCTGTAGTGCAATATTCTATAAATGGATGCCATATGGTCATATACTTAATGGTATGTATTACTTTTCAAGTGGATGAGCCATTCAAAGACAAGTACGTCCCAGAGGATTGCTTTCTATAGCCTATGACTTAATTATTTGGTGCACGAGGCTTGCTGGTCCAAATTTAGTCATGGGAGTCAGCGAGTTACTTCAGAGAAACATCTGACCATGCTTTCGTATGTGTGTTTATGTGTTGTTAATATTTTATAAGGGATTAATTCGAAAGCACTATAGTAGATAATTGTGAGGGTTTCAGTTTGATGCAGAAGCCAGGTTCTGCTCCAGCCCCACCAGCTGTGACGAGTCCCAGCCCCGCGGCTGAGCAAGTAATTGAACAGACTTAATTTTGTATGTCATGACATTGCTGTCCTTCATCCTCTGTGGTTGGACTCGATGATCTCAAAGGTCCCTCCCAACCATGAAGATTCTGTGATTCTGTAATGGAGCGAGATTTGTGAGTCAGCTGGTTCATACCTGCCTTGGGATGACTGAGGTATCTGATGGGGTTTGCTCTCGTTCTTGCAGTTCACCAAGCCATGGTCCCTTTCTATCCTTTGCTCTGAGACAACCCTCTCCCTGGAGCCCTCCTGCCCACCCCAGAGGATGCTTGCCCTGCTTTTGGGCACAGTAGGACATGAACATGGCTACATGCCTCTGGACAGCCCGGCTGTGTGTCTGTCCCCGCACCTCCTCACCGTGACATTGTTGTCATTCTCCAAGGTGCGTACCTGGGTTTGTGTGAAGGGAGAGCCTGGCTTTCAGGGCTGAGGTAGGGAAATAAGGCTCATCCTTCCCCCACTGGTGGGAAAGCCCATGGGGAGCTGCAGTGGGCTCTGAAATGCAGCTCAGAGCTGGGATAGCACTTACAGACTGTCCTGGTGAATTAAATGAAGCTCGCTCAGCACCTGGCCTAAAACCCAGGCAGAAATACTGGCTGTTGCTTAGCATCATCACAACACGGAGAGCTAAAAATTTTCCTTTCTTCCTTTGCTGTTACTTCTCTGACCTTCATTAGTTCTGCAAGCACTGAATGTAGAGCCCATATGGAGACAGTTATCATAAAAAAATGAATCCTGGCCCCTTAATTAGCTCCTCATTATCTGAGAGCTCCATATTGAAGCATTAAGATGTTGCAAAGCAATTTGTTGAGTTTCCAATTAAAACTTTTTAGAATTGTTGAGCCTTTTAATACTCTGTGTTTACAAATTGCCTTGGACCTACACCAATACACACATTTCCTTCACTAGGGAAATATAGCTGAGGAGCCAATAGTTATTAATATAAAATCCTTGGTTTTAATAAAGTCATAAACTATGTCAATGAAGCTGCTCTTTTTATACCTGACACAATAGAGATGACTCTCTTTGAATGAATGCAGAAGAGTAAGAATCATTAAGAGGGCAATTATGGGCTGATTTCTTAATAACTCCACTTTTACAGCACTGTAAAGACAAACGTACACATCCCTCTTTATATTAATTTACCCTGGATACATTCCCACCGGATGATGGTAGGTGCCAAGACCCCCTGTTTTAAGAGGGGGAGGAAAGGAGTTAGCAGGGCTCAGCTCCTCCCAACATTGCAGCATCAGGCCCATCACGAATAAATAAAAGCCAGATGGGCATGGATTATATTCCCTGTATTGCGCAAGCTGTTAGCTGGAGGAGTGCAGCTATTAGGAACAAAGAAAAATAGGTCTCTTCTACAAAGCATGGGGCTGGGTTCTTTGGATGTGTCTAATGTCTGATCTACTGTGGTGGCCAAAAAAATGGGAAGATGGGTGGCCAACTGGCAAGCCCAGGGCTTGGTTTTTCCTAAAATCTACAGTCGGCGCGAAGTGAGGGGAGCAGCAATGGTTCCCTCAATCTGGAGAGGGATTAAATGATTTGCTTAAGACCTCTTAAAAAGGGGTCCCCACCTGGAGTTCTTTGCAGTTCTCAACATGGGAAGGACATGGAGCTGTTGGAATGGGTCCAGAGGAGGGCCACAACAATTATCAGAGGGCTGGAGCACCTCTCTTATGAAAACAGGCTGAGAGAGCTGGGGTTGTTCAACCTGGAGAAGAGAAGGCTCCGGGGAGACCTTATAACAGCCTTCCAACATCTGAAGGGGCTACAGGAGAGCTGGGGAGGGACTCTTTATCGAGGAGTGTAGTGATAGGATGAGGGGTAATGGTTTTAAATTGAAAGAGGGGAGATTTAGATTAGATAACTAGAAAGAAATTCTCTGCTGTGAGGGTGGTGAGAGCCTGGCCCAGGTTGCCCAGAGAAGCTGTGGCTGCCCCATCCCTGGA
>JAOXNO010000008.1:2534607-2545604 GCA_028565335.1 Limnodromus scolopaceus
AGCTCCCTCAGCCTCTCCTCATAAGACTTACTCTCCAGACCCCTCACCAGCTTTGTTGCCCTTCTCTGGACCCGCTCATCATCATCACGATGACCCATGATGATGATGATGATGATATCAAACCAGGTCTGAGCACCTGACCCTTGCTGGATGCAGGGCTGGGTGCTGGCTCTCCTCTGCAGATTTTAGGACCCAAACCTCTGGGAAAGAAACCAGCGTCAGGAAATACAGGGCAGGTTCTGCCCGAGGAGATCCCGAATTTCTGCGGAGCATCCCAAAGTACCCAGCACACTCACCACTCAAGTGCAGGTGCTTGGAGAGAAGCCGCTGCCGCAGTAAAGCCAGAGGAGGGGAAGCTGTTGTAAAGGAACGGGGCTCTGTGCCCAGATTTTAGCCGTAACGCTTTCTTTCAAAAACTCAATAAACCAGTGTTTTGCACAGGAAAAACTGTCAGACTTTTAATTACCAGCCATCGTTACTGCGTTATCATAATGGGAGCGAATAGAAGCTGCTCTGTGGCTGCCAGATGTTCCCGCTCCCCCTTGTTACAGCAGGGATGAGCCCGGTGCTGCCCGTCCCCGGCTGGGAGCCAGAGCGAGGAACTCCAGCCCCGCCAGCCCGGCCGGGCACAAATCGGGGATAAAGAGCTGTAAAATGTTCCAGCCTTTCGGCATAAAAATAGCCTCTGCCGTTAAAGCAGATGGGAGAAAAACCTGGGGAAGGGCAGTCAGCCCTCACGCACCAGGGCGCACGATGGTTGTCAGCTACGGGTCGGGAAGAAATCTGTCCTGGGGGCGATGCTGTCTAATGGGCTGTGTTTGGAGCTGCAATGCTCTGCCGAAAGCGCGTGGCAGTAGCTGCTGCTGGAAACCTGCTGCAGACCTGCCACCAGACCCAGGAGTCCACAGCGTTGCTCTAATAGGTTTCGCATTTTAAATATTAAATGCAGCATTAATATTGTAATTCCCATCTGTTAAATCAATACCGGGAGTGCTCCGTTATGTCAAACATCCACCCCGACCCTCGCAGGAGTCCCAGAGTGTTGCAGAATCTGCCCGCTCAGTGGGTTTTGGAATCATAGAATCATAGAATTGCCTGGGTTGGAAGGGACCTTTCAGATCATCAAGTCCAACCATCAACCTAGCTCCGACAAAAAACGTCACTGAACCGTATCTCTACCCGTCTTTTAAATACCTCCAGGGATGGTAACTCAACCACTTCCCTGGGCAGCCTGCCCCAGTGCTGAATAACCAGCTTTTAGCTGGTTTTGCTGTCAGCCCAGTTGCAGTTGAAGCTCCATGAGGGCATAAAACTGGTGGCAGCCGATTAATTCCCTGGAAGGGGATGGAGGTGCAGGGTAAGGACACCCCACGGGACCATGCAGCCGGGCCACCGGTGCGTGGGAACGACATCCAAAAGTGTCCTTCAGCGAGGAACAAGACCTGCATGGAAGCAGAAGGGAGAAAAAGTACAAAACAAGGAACTTGGATCACTTTATCCCATAGCAACAAGCCCGTTCAACAGGAGGAGCGTGTTCACAGCAGAGCCCTAAAAAAGGAGCTGTTAAAATAAACATTGGCATATCTCACACCTCCCTCTTCCCTGAAGGATGCTCTCTGGAAGCACATGTGGACAAACTAGGGAAGGGAAGAGGAGGAAAATAGTGATGAAGGGGAAGATTAAAGGTACTCTAATTAAGTGCTGAAATTAATCCTCTGTTGTCTTTCACTATCTAATATGTTTAATCATTACGGCTTCTCTGTTGTTCGTTGATGAATCCAGCAGTCTCTTTCAGAGCATCTGGTCATATTATTCCCTTGTTTAATGATGGCATAAAAAAACCCAAGTGTTTTCTGTGGAGTTTTTGCCCTACATATCGAATGCCATCTTGTAGGCAGGTAACGAAGAGACCCTGTAACCAGTGGCTCACAGCCCGCTCAGCCCATGTCCCTGTTGTGCCCGGCCCCGTCTCGCACCCCAGAGCATCCCCAGCACAAGGAGATGATGCCACTGGGAAGGGAAAATCCTGCCAGGGCTGAGAGGCACCAGAGGTGTTACGGCAGCATGCCATTAGCAGGCTTATAAATGTGGGAATTCATCACCGGAGCAGGTAAAAGGCCTCTCTGCGAGCACCCTTTTAGCTTTAAGGTGGATGGTTGGTTTCAAGGCTGATTTTCCCTGCTTTCCATGTACTGCCTTGCTATATGGAGGGATAAAAAAAATCCCTTTTTTTTTCTTCTGCAAACTAGAATAAGATTCCTGGAGCCTTTACAAGCCTGTGCTGCCCTTGCTTGGCACCTCCTGGGATGGATGCCAGGAGCAGCGGAGGTCTCTCCCATGGGTAAGCAATCTCCCTTCCCTCTGGGCATGCAACCCTTCGGAGGCAGAGCTGGGAGGGTGCACAATGCAGCTGGAACCCCCCAAATTTCCTACATGCATGCATATAACAACTACACCACCATCGTGTTGCTTCCAGTGACACCACAGACCCAAGCAGAGTCAGGTATAGGTGTGTTGGTCTCCGAGGGATGGCCAGGACTGTGTTATTTTGGGGTTAGCATCACACTTGCATTTGCACCCCTTCCTCTTTCCCCTCTTTTTTTTTTTTTATCTTTGCATCAGAGCAGATCAAATTGCCAACATGTCGCCGTCACCGCGGAGCAGCTGAAACTGTGACATGATTAGAGATCAGGGCAATAATGAGACAGTTTATCTTCCCTACACATACAGCACTGGAGGAACCATTGGGAAATAAGAAAAGCTTCAATAAATCATATTGTCTCTGCCGCGGAAGTAATAACGCCAGCAGCCCCAGGTAGAGGGAGAAGTTTGCTCCGACACCAAGCTCCTGAGGTGAGTCTCTGCTCAACCCTCCCGACCACCTCCGGGCAGGGATGGAGCTGCTCCGGCGGGCAGTGGGGATCAGTGGCCAGAATGGGGGTGCAGAGGACATCCAGAGCCATGCAGAGCCCTGGGAAACCCCATTCCTATTGACTTCACTCCTCTGCTGGAGCATGGACCATTCTCTTACTGGTTTAGGAGCTTTTTGCCCTGGGGAGCTGTTTAATTCTGTAAGGGGGTGGTTTGCTCGAGGAAGGCTGGTTTGTAAGGGGAGTTCCACAGGCAGCATGAGCTATGCACGATCAACCAGGCTTTCGCTCTTCTTTGTTTTTTCCTTGCTAAATCACAATTTCTCACTGAAAATACAGATGCAGAGTGGCTTTGTCCAAGCCCTAAACCCAACTGCGTGTGGAGGAGCGAAGCCTGGTGGCAAGCAGGGCTCGAGGAGACGGGAGCAGAGCAACTCCCACGGAGAGTCGAGCGATGCAGGCACCTGGGCTGGGAGGCAACAGGGTGTTTTGTCACCTCCATCCTCAGGCAGGACATCACGTCCCACCAGACACTGCTGGGGGGGTGGCAGGGCCCTCCCTGCCCCTGTAACAGCCCCACCTCTGCAGGAGAGACCTCCAGCCCGGTACTGCAGATTGGACACTCCATCTTCTCTTGCGTAATTACTGGGCTGAAGAAAAGCTCATAACGACTTCCCACTCATGTGTCCAACCTCCTTGCAAATGGCTTCTTGCCCTGGTTGAACAGAATATTGTGAGACTGCCATAAATAGGGAGCAATCAAATAATGCTGCAGCCCACTCCCATCTGCCAGGGAAACAAATCCTGCCCGAGCGAAAAGCAAGAGAGAAACGGGAAGAATCCCTGCATCCTCCGCCGAGCCCTGGGCACCGGCACCCGCTTCATGCTCCGCACCCATCGCGCTGTCGATGGGGGAATTGGGTGGGCAGCACCTCTCCTGAGCCTGGAGGAACTCGCCGGTTGTAAAGGGACGTGCTGGAGTGCAGACATCTGGCGGCGAGAGTCATGCGTTTTCTTTATAATATGGCATTGGCAACGCTATATGAAAACATTGATGAAAAATGAAGCCAGAGACCGGGGGAAATGTGTAAAAGTTTGTAATCCAGACTTGCATCACTCTGAACGTGACCGTGTGGGTTTGGCTTATAAAACAGCAAGAGACCAGTTCTTCTGCTGGGAAAAAAAAAAAAAAAAATCAGTTGAGGCAAAAGCAGGGTAGAACTCAGGACCCCTTTGCAGGAGCCACACCAACACATGGTGGGGGGGCCTTTGTCCACACACTGGGACAAGGATGCTCCCGGTGCGTGACAGGCCACCCTTGGGGTCCCCCTATGTCCTGAAGCAGATCAGCAACCCTGGGGACCTAAATGTCCTCTGGCTTCATCTCACCCAGGTCCTTAGGGTGGCTTTGCAGGCTGTGACCTGCCCTGGGCTGGCTTGGGATGAGCAGGGGGGTGACAGCCCTCCTTCCCCCCCCCTGCCTTTTGCAGGTGCTTCTCTGGGTTTGTTAATGGGGTATTGGATAAATGACCTCAGCTCTGCAAAGAGCAGATTCTCTGCAGCTGCCTCAGAGGACGCCTTGTTTGTGCTGAAAGGTGAGAACGATGCCCTGGAGGACTTGGGAGCGGAGTTGATGTGTGGGATGGGGCGGGGGCGGGGGGGGATTGCTCTCTTCTAGGGTAACCAGCAAAGGCAAAAAAAATACCCCAAAAAAGGCTTAATCAGAAGAAACATTTTCATCTGCTTTCTCTGGCTCTTCTGCCTGACAAGTTGTAGTAATATCAGTCCCGAAAGATCTATGGTGAGCCCCTCAGAGGAGAGGGGAGGGAGAGGGAGGACCAGTTCCACTCACATCCCCACCCCGAGCAAGCCCATGGTCCCTGGGGACACACTGGGGCTTGGGTTCCTTCAGCCTGGGACACAACTGATAACACGGGGGTGTCCTTGCTGGTGGCAGCGCTGTCAATGGCGTGTTGGAAAAATGCAGGACTGGGGGATTTGGACCAGTGCTTTGGGCTGGGGTCCTGGGCGAGGGGTGATCCCCCCTCCCTGTCCCCTGCAGTGACTTTTCAGATGGATGGGGTTGCTGGGAGCCAGTCCCGAGCAGAGACCTTGCACGCGTAGGGAGAGTGCTGATTCATCTCGCTGCCACTTGAGACAAAAGAACATCTAATTAAGTCACCGGCATATAAATAAATGTACAAGGTATAACCTCAGGAGCACAGAACAGCGCTGGAAAATCTCAGAGTTGCACAATATGCTTTTCCTCCTCTCCGACAGGGCTGGAGCTCACCTCTGGGACTACCCCTTTGTTTGGAAAATATCAAAGAATGGCATTTATTATTTTTTTTTCCCGGTTGCAGTATTAGTTTTTACATTAAAATTAGATAATTTTCTCTTTCCCTGCAGTTCATCTGTGTCTTGGGTACATCAAGCCTTTGATAACCCTCCAAACCTAACTCAGAGCTGGGCCCAGTTTCCAGCTCGATCAAAGGCTGTGTGGGGTCTGCACCCCTTTTCAGATGAGAGTGAAAAACAACAGCAAGTCCAACAAAAACAGTAAACAACTAATTGCCAGTGCTGTTTAATTGCCAGCACCCTCTGGTACTAATGGCAAAGCTCACGTGCCTGCAGCTGCAGGAAGGCACCAGTCTCTACATTTTAATTAAGCCTCATTAAGTGGACTTTGCATTCTGCTCAGAACGTGGTCAGATCCTGGTTTAGTCTTGCAGCAGGAGGGAGGAGTGTGTTAATAAAAGCTCAGACTTGGGGTTGGGAATTATTTGGGGTTTTTTTCTGAAGTGTCACAGCTTTGAGCCAGGGCTGCGGGGGCTCCTCTGCCCTGTGCCCCAGCATCTTTCTGCACTTTGCAAACCGCTGGTCATTTCTCAATGGTGTTTTCCCAGCCCAAGAATGTGACCAAGGCTGGGTCAAGTCTTCAGGGCCATTAGATGTGCTCAAGCATCACCTCCTCCCTTTGGAAGTGTCTCCTTTCCATAAAAAAAAAAAAAAAAAAAAATGCATCATTACTTTTATGGCCCTTTTCCTCTTTGAGCTCTACCCATTAATATCCCAAAAGAGGCCTTTGTTGTGTTTGCATAAAAGCTTAGGTGCTCCAAAACATCCAAACCGGTTGTTTTGAGGTTTATAAATTGCCACATTGGTGAGGAGGAGCTCAGGATGTTTGTGAGAAAAGAAATCCCTTGGCATCTCCCCTCCGCAGGCAGTGCTCATTAGGGCTTTTAGGGTGCCACTTCTGTTCTGAGGCCAACAAGACCCAATGGTAAAATAATGAGGGAGGGGGGTAAAATGAAGGTCCTCACCCATCCCTGCCCTCCCACAGGGGGACCAGACTGGTCCTTTCCTGCTGCCCCAGAGAAGCTGGTGTCCATGGCTGTGCCAGGGAGGAGGTGGCTGTTCCTCGCCGAAGGCACTGAGCTGATGCAGCCACCTCCTGGGGTGGACCTTCCTGCAGAGGACCATATTTTTGAGACAGCAAAGCACTAATCATCTCCAGCGGTTTGACTGATTAAAAAGGAGAAAATCTGAAAGTTCTTGCACTGAACATGAGTAATAATAACGTATCCCTCTGACTGCTCCGAACAGGGGGCTGGGAGATTGTAATTAAATCCGTAATCTATGCACATACCCCACTGCTTTCCATCACTTGACAATTTTTGGAGGTGATGCCGCTGCAGCCCACGTCGCGGGCCCATGCTGGCTGCGCAGGAGTTTTCACTGTCCAAGTCTCAGAGGCATCTGCCTAATTGCACCAGCGATTATTTTTTTAATGTGCTTTCCTACATTGCCTACATCTGATAAGGTCAAACCCACCTTGAGGACAGCTGCTTGGCTGTCTATTTTGGCTTTTCCTCTCCTGGATCCAGGGAGGACGCAGCTGCTCTGACCTTTTATGTAAACCTAGTTAAAGGTGATCAAGGAACACGTGTGTGTTTCCCAAAGCAGTTTGGAGGAAGTGTCTGGGATGGATTTTATTTGTAATGCCAACTATCCTAAAGAATCACTGGCAGGGTGGCAGGGCTCTGGACTGTTTTTCATGGAAAATTAAGATAAGTAGAGAAAGGCTATGTCCAGGAAGAACATCCCTGTCTAAAATTGGAATCGGAATATTACGGCCAGAAAATGAAAGAAAGAGCAACCAGCCTGCTCTGTGGTCTTCAGCAAGGCTGGTTTTTCTTCTACTTGTGTTTTTGAAAGTCGGGACCAACACTGCTGAAAGATAAGAAAAATTAAGCCAGATTTTCTAATGGGTCCTTGCGAGTTATGAGTTCAGGGTGACCACATTGATGTGAGATGGTGGAGACTCCCATGGGCTCAGCCATGTTATGGATGTGAAACTGGGAACTACAAAATGCTGCTGAGTCCCCAGTGAGGTCCCTGTTCTGCACTGAGCCTGGCTGCTGGTGCAAACGGTGGCCACCTCAGCCAACACCATGGGCTCAAACACTGGTCTATGAGGGAGGAACCAGATTTGGGAACCGGTGACTGCAGAAAGCTGTGCTGACCCATTTTCCTCTGGATGGTGGATACAGGGACTGGTAGAAACTCCATAGCAACTGGATGTGCACAGTTTAATTATGAAATCCCCATGGTCCTCCCTTGCAAAGATAAATGGATCCAGGATATTTTCACCTCTTGCAGCCAATAAACTCCTCTATATTTAGAAGGTCCTGTTCCACTTTGCTGTGTGCTGGGCAGTGGCGCAGCTTGAGGAAGGACAACGCTTTGGACAAGTGCATCTAGGATGGCACATGACATGTCCTTCCAGGAAGGTTTGTAAGTCTGAGGAGTCATCCATCACAAGGCACTTGGGGTTGTCATCTCCTCCCAGGCAGAGCTGGTGATTTGCACCCTCGATCACGGTGGTGGCATTTCACACTCGTTTGGCCCCAGTGCAAATAATAATATCGGGTATAACAGAGAACCCAATAACCCCATCCCAGATACTCCTAAGTGGGGAGACAGATCCAGCGGTGGTGTTGGATCAGTGCGTATCAGCCACAGAAGATTTGAGAAAGACAAGAGCAGACCAGAAGAACTGTATTATTGAGACTATTTTTAAACATTTGTGTTCTTTCCTGGTTGTCTTTTGTTTAAGCTCTCCACAACAGCTCAGGTCAGCTCTTATTACATTCCAGCTGTCCCTCCTGTCCCCTGGCACAGAGTATTGAGACAGAGACAGCGAGAACTTTTAGATGGTGTGATAAATAAAATAGATGCTATTATTAAAGCACTGTCCTGTTTTCTGCTGCCATGGTATCTCTTGTCTTGTCTGGCTTATTGCTGATGTCTTCTGTCAGCCCTGCTTGCCTTTCTTGGGTGTATGATTTATGGTCCAGGGAGACAGAGCAGAAACATGTGAAAATTGCAAATGAGGGTGCTGGGAGGAGCACAGGCAAGAAGACAAGAAGTGACTGTGATGAGGATGTGCAAATGGGCCCTTGTCCCACTCCCCTCTGACAGGTGACGGTGTTGGGGACAGTGTACTCAGACAACCAAGCAGCTTGGCTCAAGCCTGGTTTATAACATCCGAGCTGGGAGAAATAAGAACTGGAGCAGAGACAGTGATCCCTGTTGCTTTCCAAGGTGAGACTTCCAAGGAGATCTTTCCGAGCTGTGCGTGAATGCTTCCAGCATGGGGTGGCATCTGCTCCTAACAGTCTAGGCAACAGCCACTGATGTCCACATCCAGGAAGAGCATGACACCCAGCAGCCAGATCCTCAGCTGCTGCAGATTTGTCTCATTCCTTCTGCTTCAAGGAGTTTGTCCTCTTTCCTATCCGTTTCTCTCTGCACGTGGCTTACGTGTAGGCAGGACAGGCAGCCAGGCAGGAGAGAAACCACAGGCTGCTGCCTGCATCGGGAACCCGTCCTCGCTGGTGGCGGCTGCAGCTCAGCAGGATGCTGTTTTCATTACCGTGTCCGAGGCTCGTGATAATTGAAAGCTGTTCCACTCGGCCCTGCAGCCTCCCCAGACTCCAGGCATCCCTCCTCCCGCCAACCCGAAGCCTGGGAGGAACACTGAAGCACCAGACAGTCCCCGATTTTGGGTGCCTTTGATTGCCCCCTCCACGAGAGCAGGGCTGGGGAAGGGGGCTCGTGTCTCGGGGGTGCTGCAGAGGCAAGGCTTGCGAGCACCTGTGTGCTGGGGAGGGAGAGCGTGGCCAAAAGAGTCCCTCTAATCCTCCCCAAAATTCAGGGAGAACATGAGAAATGGGGATTTGGGTTAGTTTGAAACGAAAATCAAACCAGCGAGTTATTTCATTTCCTTGCACCAAACGGCACAGGAATTCCAAAGGCTGTTTTGAGGCAGATGCTGCTCCTTTAATCTGGTATTTTGGCCAGTTATATACACATGTACTAGTCCTGCTTGGATTACACTTTTGCATCAAGGATTACAGTTCAAATCCAGCAGTGCTTTTAATGCCTGGAACAGGGCAAAGCAGCTGACAATAAATTTCAGGAGCGAAAACACAGCCAGGGGGTTAGTCATTATAAAGTATGATGTAGGATTATACTGCAAGTTGGAGAAATCAGACATACTGGTACATTTCCAGCTGTGTGTTTTTCTTGGGCCGTGTTACCCACTCGTTGATCAGTTCTGGATTCTAAAATAATTATTCCGGGGAAAATGTGATGAGCGGAGGGGCTCTGGAATACTAATGCAGGAACACTAATGCCTGCCCAGGGGCTGAGCACTCCCTGCCAGATCGCTCGACCACACAGGGAATCCCAATTAGTGGCCTTGTGATCTACCTGTTTGTGAACCAGTGGAAACTTCAGCACAGGAGTCACTGCAGATGTACCAAAACCCACCGATATCCAAAAGTTGTTCAAGAGGAACCAGGGAATTTGGTTGCTTTGGGTTCTGGGTGCTCTGTTCGTGGCAATTTAACATCCAACTGAAGAGACAAAGGTGCTGTCTATAAAGAAACAGCTGTAAATGTGTACACAAATCACATATAAACAGTAGATGATTCAGGGTGCCCAAAGCATCCCTGTGAATGCAAATTGCCATAGTTGCACAGACAACATTTCTTCCTGTTGGCAGTGCTGAAGATGTGGGTAGATGGTTGCAGGAGATTGAGTTATGGGGGTTTAATGGATTGCCATTTATCAGCAGAGCCACTATGCAGAATCTTAAACTGTTAGGGTCAAAATAAATGAAAGAAAACAATTCTTTCCCTTGTCCTGTCATCTCAGGAAAGTCTGGGTGATCAAGCAGTTTCCCAACTCCTTTTGGATCAGACCTTCTGTTTGCTACAGCACAAATCCGACAAAGCAGGTAATTATTCTGCTAAGTAGAGGGGTGAATTTGCTGGAAAATAACCATTGCCTGGAGCAGTGAATGCCAGTTGGGAAGTGCAGCTACTCAAACTGCTCTGCAGCTGAGGAAGCCATCACCATGAGCAAGGAGGTCCACCCAGTGCCAAAACCACTGCTCTATGGGACCTGGGGAGAGAAGGCCATGGTCCCACACCATCTTTTTTTGGCTAGGGAAGGGTTAAATCTGTGCTGGCTAAGGTTGTTCCTCCACCCCAGCCCCCTGCAGGGAGGGTGCTAATTGAACAGGCTGATTGGCAGGTGAAACAGGTGAAAATGAAATTGGTGAGAAAGAGGTTAATTAGCTCCACCTGCCCAAATTGCTGAAATACCCCCAGCTGAGGAGCCTGGCTCCCTTGAGGTGGGTGGGTGTTTGCCTTTGAGCAGGGAGCTGGAGCTGTGCCTGGGACCAAGCTGAGGATGATATTTGCTGTTTGTCAACCCGACGGAGGAATCCTGCATCCAAGTGAGCACCTGGCACCCTTGCTGTCTGTGTGACCTTGATGGCATCGCTTTGCTTTCCTTCCTCAGCTTCTTTGAAGCAGCTCTGACCATCTACATGTCCCACGCAGGAGGCTGAGCAGACATGCAGACGGTCCTTGTCTGAAGGTCACAGCATCATGTCCCTTTCCTCACCTCCTTCTCCGGAGCCTGGGTTCCAGGTTTGCTTGAAGGAGCTCTTGCAGGGAATAGAATAGAATCATAAAATCTTCTAGGTTGGAAGGGACCTTCAAGATCATCTTGCCCAACCATCAACCTAACTCTGACAAAAATAAACACCCA
>JAOXNO010000008.1:2545704-2564356 GCA_028565335.1 Limnodromus scolopaceus
CCCATTCCAATGTCTGATAACCCTTTCAGTGAAAAAATTTTTCCTAATATCCAGCCTGAACCTCCCCTGGCATAACTCGAGGCTATTTCCTCTAGTCCCGTTGCCTGACTTGGGAGACAAGACCAACCCCGGCCTCTCTACAGCCTCCTTTCAGGTAGTTGTAGAGAGCAGTAAGGTTTCCCCTCAGCCTCCCTTTCTCTAGGCTGAATAACCCTAGTTCCCTCAGCCCCTCCTCATAAGACTTGTGCTCCAGACCCCTCAGCATCAATTGGACCTCTTTGGTTGCCTCTCTCATCCATCCTTCTGTCTACTTTTGGTCATTGGTGGTGATGTGATTGTGACAAGGGAGAGGGAAATGTCATCTCCTCAGTGGAAATGAGGGCTGGTTTCTCACTGGTTTGGGCGTGCGTTAGTCACCGGTGTGGTCAGAGGAGGAACCCACCCGGTGCTGAGCAGCGAGGAAGGGTCATCCCTCTGTGCAGGACCAGGCTTCCAGCCCACAAGTGGCAGCCTGTTCAACACAGCCCAGCCGCCCTTGGCAGCATTAAACCAGGTATGGCTATTAAACACACTGTTAATGTGGCTAAATATAAATATTTTAACTCTTGCTTAGTATTAGGCTTTAGCTGTGGTGGACTGCTTTCTCTAAGTGTTTTGGAGAAAAGGTTGCTATTTTTCCAGCGATTCTCTAAGGGATTCCAACTCAGCTTGGAGTTTACTTGCAAGTGAGGTTGCACATCCCCCCTGGGCCACTGGTCTCTTCTGCTGCGCCCTGGGATGTCACAAGAATTGGCTGTATGTTTGCACGTAGTAATAATTGGCAGGGCTTCAGCAGCCTCCATCGCTGGGGCCAGGCACCCCGCTGGTAGAGATCAACTGTGCTCAGCTGAACCATCTGAGAGCACAGTCCTTTTATTTCATCTCTTCTTGCAAGTAAAAAGAGAGCTCAGAATGGCTTTACCGGTGGAGAGTGAAGTGAGTTCAGTTGAGGACTCTGTCTTGAGTCATCTTGGCTGAAAATCACTCTGGGTAAACTTTCCATTTCAGTAGATTTAGGAAAGCAGAAATTAAACTGCTTGGGGATTTTAGATGGTGGCAGAGGTTAATAAAATATTGAAGAGGCGTTGCCATCTGTAGCTCCTATATGGATGGGGAAACAGAAGTACCAATGGGGCATCTTACCTAGATGCCAAGAGCAGGAGAGATTGCTGCCCTGTTTAGATGGACACCCATCTTACAGCACAGGTGATGTTCCCAGGAGAAGTCCACTGTGATGGCCAGGGTGCCAGAGGACAATGGGGCAGATTGCAGAGTTTGCAAGGGGATTTGCTTTCCTGTTTTTTTTTTTTTCTGCTGTTTGTAACTGCCACACTCAGTAACGTGCAGGTGGGAGACAACCCTGGGAACACCTGCAGTGGCTGTGTACTTGTATAGCCTGCCATGGAGCAGGAGTCTCTTCTCTTAGAATATTTTGAGTTGGAAGGGACCTTTAAAGGCCATTTAGTCCAACATCTTCAACTAGATCACGTTGCTCAGAGCTCTGTCCAACCCATCCTTGAACACCTCCAGGGATGGGGTATTTCCCACCTCTCTGGGCAACCTGAGCCAGTGTCTCACCACCCTCAGTGTAAAAAATGTCTTCTCTATATCTAGTCTAAATTTTCCCTCTTTTAGTTTAAAGCCATTCCCCCTTGTCCTATTGCAACAGACCCTGCTAAAAAGTTTTTCTCCAAAATTCTTGCTATAACTTTACTTAAATAGGTTGTTGTTACACGTGTTCAACTAAAGCAAAGAACCAAAGGGAACTGTTTCCCTATAGATTTGATGTTGGTGTGGGACAAAAGAAGTTGTTGTAATGAGACCTTATGTTTTGGGATGCTGTAATTCTGTGTGCCAGGACTGCCCAGGGCTCCTGTGTGACTGCTATCTTCCTGCTCTCATGGACCTTTCCCAGGGGAGGCTCCAGCAGCCATTAGGAGCATAGGGCACATGACACTGAGAATGGTACTGGGTCCATCTAGTGGAATAATTAAGCCCAAGCAATCTGAGAAGCTGTAGAGAAATTAAGTCATTAATTGCAATCTCAGCCCAGGCAGTCTAGTAGACTTCTTCCCATTCTTGCCAAAGAAAGAACTAAAAGCTGAGTCTAGCACTTGCAAAATGTGAGGCACTCTTGGTTTTCACATATGAGGTGGAGAATCCCTGGGAGAATCAGACTCCTTGTTCCTGCTCAGCTTTAGCTATGGATGGAGTCAAAAGAGCAGCCCTATTTACAGCACAAAGACAGATCCCATTCAGTTTGTGTATTTGCTTGATGTGGCCTATAGCAAAGAGACCCTGCTGCAGCCAAAGGAGCTGCTCAGATCCTCCTCGAGAAGGCAACTATAAATAGGCTGCTTTGATGTATAAAGATGCTAAATGGATAAGGAAGGAAAACAACAAACATGCTGTTGAAAGTGTTTGCAGCTTAGAGTTCCTAAATGCAGAGCTGGGCAGCAGAAGTGAAGCTCCAGGGAGGCTGTGGGAGGGAGGACTTGGTGGGGAATTGATCCCCCCTGGTCCTCATCCAGTTCTGCTGGGATGGGGCTGAATGTGGGACAGAGGGAAGATTAGCAGTGACATGGGGATTAGATAAAGAAACTTGATTCTGGGTTGAAGTCTTCTTCACATGAGCAACAAGGCAAGGCTTTAGCAAAATAATAATGTTTTCAGGTGTAATTTTGTAAAAACAAATTTTTTTAAGATGGCTTCTTTCTGTGCAGGAAAGCAAAGTGCTTCTCCCGAAGCCCTACTTTCTATTACGCACATGCAGATTTTGCTGTGGCAGCAGAATAAAATCCTGGAGGTATGAGGGCTTGGGAAAGCCCGGCTGTCCCGGGAGAGATGAGAGCTGCTCTCCTGCTCTGAGCCTCCTGTTGATTCTGGTGACGGTCTTGGCAGCATCTGTTCCAGCTCAGGTGCAATGAAATGCTCTCAAATGGCAGGTTTCTGCAGGAAGGAGCTCGGTGGAAGTCTTATTGCTGAGTTACAATCCAAAATTGCAAGTCATATTTTATTCTCTTTTTGGTTTTGTCACCGTATTTCCAGCTTGGCAATTAAGCGCGTTGCCTTCTGCTTTGCTGGGACTCACACACACACACCTTCCTCAGTCTGAAGCTGATCTGGGTTTAGAAGCAAGTCCAGTTTGAGCTGGTCAGTTTGGTTTATCCTTTGTTGTGCTCTCCCTGAGAAAATCCCCTGGGAATCTTTCTAGGATTTGGGGAGCTCGAAGGTGATTCAGCATCCCTTAGCGACTTGCTGGCACCTGCCACATCTGGAACCTTCCGCCCTGCAAACATCTGGGGCCAGTGAGGGGCTACAAAGCTATAAACCAAGACCAAATCCTGCACAGTGTCCTCTTCTTCCCCTGAAAAGCCCCAGGCAGAGTCCTGGCTGCTCTCCACGGAGCTGGAGCCGGGCTGTGTGTCGCACTGGCTTTACTGGATGTTCCCAAGCCAGACGTGCCTTTTCTCTGCCTCCCTTGTGAGTGTGTGCCTATAATGCATCACATCTCTTTGGTACAAAATGATCTTTTCCATTCCTCTTCCCAAACTTTTTGTTTTCCTGCCGAGCCTCCCGCAGGTGACGGGATGCATCTTCTCTGCTTGCCTCCCAAAACAAGCCTGGCAGCTGCGGAGTCCAGGTGTTCTCGTTTCACCTCTGAAATGATGCATTTTCTTTCCCGTAGAAGTGGCCGCGTGCTTCCCAAATAGCTTTCAGACTTTCCTTTAACCTTTTCAAACTCCTCACTAGTGGGGCCCGCTCTGTTATTTCCAGATTGGGTTGGCATTTTAACAGGAAAATAGCCTTTCCATAAAAATCGTGGTTTTCAGCCGAAAAAAAAAAAAAATGGATTTATTGAATAAAAGAATGGATCTTTCCATTGGGGGAATGGCAACGACAGCTCCCGGGTGCCTGCTGGGATGGCTGCTGTCTGCTTTGCTTTCTGCCTGCAAGAACAAGCCAGGTGGGCAACTTGCAGCTGAAAAGTGGCTCCCTCAAAAGAGATTTCATTTTTCCTGAGTGATTTTTCTGTAAAATATTCCACCTTTTTATTTTCTCTTTCAATTCACAGCAAACAAATACAAATACATCAGCTCCAATTATTTCCCCCTCTGTATTTCCCCTAGGGCTGTACTGCGATTATGTGCAGATAAATAAATTAGGTTAAACAATGGTAAATTGTCCTGAGCTGTCTTTTATTATCAAAAAGTTGTGTTGGCAACTGGATAATTTGCTGATGTTATTTTACGTGATCTTAGTTCCTGCATCTATTCATGAGATTATTCCAAATGTTATACTGGTGCATTTAAATTAAGCATGAAAGTGTTTTAGGGCTTTTTGCAATGATTGCTTATTTATTTTATTATCAATAATAAATTTAAACCAAAGCTAGAAATCCCGGCTTTCAAGGACAGTAAAGCAGAGAAGAAGCTGGTGGCACAGAAAACGAGCAGCTCTTCAGAGGCAGAGCTGAGCCTGTGGAAAGGCTAAAGAGAAACTGAGCTGAGACTTTTGGGGTCTTCTCCTGGTTCTGTCTCTTTTGAAGCCAGTTCCAGTGTCCTCTGGGCTTCGTAATGAAAGGAGGAGGATGATCTTTCTCGCTGCTGTAATGTTGTTGTTGTGCTACGTGAGGAGAGACTTGAAGGCCTTTGGTAGGACTGGTAGAAAAAATTTGACCCTGTGGTTATTTTTAATGACAAAATTTTGTCTGTCTGTAGAGAGCAACTTTTACAGCCACTGCTCTATTTTCTTTGATATTCTTACAGCTTTTAAATAATTACACTTATGTAAGGGTATTTTTTTTGTGTAATTAATTGGTTTCATTTTCCATCCAGGCTTCTTAAAGGGAGGAAAGGACTAGAGACAAACCACACCTTCCACTTCAGCTCTACCTGGTTTAGATTTGTAAAATATCTCCTTCCCCAAACAAGCCACCATTCTCACAGGGCATCTGCCCTGGAGAGTGAAGTGGTGGAAGTGGAGCAGTGGTGGGGTGAGGGCAGTTGGGGGGTTCAGGTGGCCATGGAGAAGGGTTTCCAGCCCTTCGTTCTCTCCTACTTCAACCTAGAAAGGCTTTGTTTGCACACTGATTTTCTTTGCGTTGCAACTGGGCATCTGGAAGATGTCCATAAAGATGCTGGTGGCTGTGTGAAGGTGGCTCTGCTGGGTGGCTTGGGCTCCTCTGGTGGACAAACCATCTACTCAAACAGGTCCTGAGCTCATACTCCCTGTGCCCGACTCTCCAAGTCTCCAGCTCTCTGCCCACCCATCCGTGTGCTATCTCATTGAGAAATTGATTAATTGACCATGGAGATTACAGCCTTTCTCCCTCTGCATCTTAATTAAACTTGCACTGCTGCTCTGGTCCCGGCACAGAGTCTCCAGCACCATGAATCTTAGAGCTTCGTTACAGTGGTGATGGCTTCAAAGGAAAGGACCTTTTAGTTTCCTCCATAAAATGGAATTAATGTAATGAGAGAAAAATCAATGCATGAAATTAACCGGGATATGGATGATGCTGATGTGCATCAAGGATTTCACACCCTGTGAGCTGCGTGCAGCTCGGGGGGGAGGGTGGTTCCGAGACACCCGAAAAAATGACCCTCAGGTTTCCCAGTCAGTCCTTCTGAAAAGCCACTTCATTTGAGCAGGACAATAGTGACACAAACCTTATTTCCCTAGAAGATGTTGGCACTCTAGGTCTTCCCTTCCCAGGCGGTAGCTGGGTTACCGGGCATTCGCAGCCCCAGCAAGATGTGTAATGAAACACCTAATATATTATGACAAGTAAAGGGCTTTGCAGTGTGGTAGCTAATGTTCTTTTTCTTTTGCCTGTGTGGTTGATAGATCCTCTGCCGGTTTGTTTTTCAATTACTAGGTACAGTTTTAGTGACAAGGATGCTGTTTCTAGGGTTTTGTAGTAGAATCCTTATTATAATAATTATTTAAAATTAGAGGGTGAATGGAAATGCCCCTGACAGTGAGGGATTATTAGTGCTGATTAAAGCCAATGGCAGTACAGGCAGGTATTAATAGACTGTTCCCTGCACATTTTTCTCCCAGCCTCTCTCTCCTGCCCTGCATACCTCCTTCTCTTAGTTGTGCTACTTTCCAGAACATTTAATAGTAATGTTAGGAAACCTTGTGCTCCCAGATGCGAGGTTATTCCAGAGCAGAAGTCATCCAGCTTGCCAAACTGGCCAATATTTTTCCTGCAAGCTACTGGGCTATACTGGTCCTCCAGTGCAGTCCGTGGGGCAGTTTCACTGTGCTGGTTGGAGGGGCAGCAATTGTTCGCTTCAGTTTAGGGGGTTTTGTAAGATTTTCCCGAGAACCCATAGACTCATCACACACATCTTGTCCCACACCTCTACCTCCCACCACCACTACCTCTCACTGTTGCCAGACTTGAGACTGCAATTGCTGAATTAATAGGCGTGAACACACATTTGCAAGTGTAACTTGCTGATTTGGTCACCTTTTAAATCTAATCCTGGGTTTGCTTTCTGTAACTCGAACTAGAGGCACATCTTAAGTCGTGTTATGTATTGCGTGGATTGATCTGAGCTACTGACACATTTTTGCTTGTGCAATCAGTGTTATTTTCTCAGGGCAGGAAAGCAGCCTCCTTTATTTCATGAAAGGAAAGGCTATAGCCCTGTCAGAGGAGACAGAGGAGCTAGAGTCCCCTGGAAGCAGGGGGAAATACATTATATGGTCACTGCCATAACTGACTCCTAAATAAAGACCAGGAGAGCGAATCATCTCGGTGCAGTGTAGAAGAAAGAGGCAGGTCTGAAAGCAGAGCCGTGCCGGGGGGTCAAAGGGGGTGTGAAGGCTCCAAGCAGCCCATCGTGAGCGTGGGAGGACAGCAAGGAGCCCTTTCGCTGCTCAGGGTGGACTTCATTTACTCTGTGCTGGAGGGACCGCGAGGGGTGCGGGATGGCAGGGCTGGGGCAGTGATGGGGGGGGGTACAGGGGAGCCTTTCGGGGGGAACAGAGTGGGTGGGATGGGAGGGGGAGTGCTCTTGGGAAATGAAACAGCTCTTTTGCTGCAAGAAAGGGCGAACTTCATGCGCTGCTGGGCACAGGATCTTCTCGCCAGCGTGATGGACCGTCACAGGCAGGGCAAAATTTTGCTTTTCATATTGTCTTCTGCCAAGCGGGTTTACATTTCCCCACAGCCAGGAGAAGAGCTATAGCCTTGTGCCTGCTCTGAGAATCCAGCCCCCATCAGGACTGGGGGTCAGGAAGGACTCCCATCTATCTGCCTATTGCTTGGTCTCAGAGCGGAAAGAAAATTTGACACAACCAAATTGATAACAAGAGGTTCTGATGGCAGTGATGCTTAAAGGTAAACCCTGGGATCTCTCGAGCAGCAGGAGCTGCTTCTCAAGAGCTCCGGGGCTTTGCCTAGAGATAAACTGTGTGTGTGCACGTGTGCGTGTATATATATGGCATCATGTAAAAGTCAGGGGATGGGTTAGGAATCATAGCTATTAAAGCCTGTAATAGTGACTGAACAAGAGTCCTTGAGCAGTACAATCACACAGGGCTGTATCATTTGAGCTGTCTGGCTCTCTATCACTGTAACAAGTCCATAAGGCAAACATCTTACTTGTATTTGGACAGGTTTTTGTTCTAAGCACAGATGCTGCCTGGTGAGAATAAACTCAAAAGTATGGCTAATGAATGACAGAAGATCCTTTTCTTCATTTTAGTTTTCTTTCCCTTTTTTCTTTTTTTCCCAGCCTGTGATATTGAGGGTCAGGCTGAGGAATGGCAACCTGCCCTTCCCAACCCAGGGAAGCAGTGCTTTCAGACCAGCTTTCATTACCATTTCAGCCTCCTGGAGCTCAGACATGGTCCAGGATGTGTCCCTTTTCCTGCCGCAGATAATATGGGCTTGCAGGTCCGGGGAAACGTGCTCCTGTTTCTGCAAACTTCTGAAAAAAAGAGCCATTCTGTGTGTTCCTTACCAGCTATTTACAAGCACAACTGTTATCTCTCATGTTGCTGTCTGGGTAATTCAGGGCTTTGGCTGGCTGGGGTCCAGTTGTTCGCTGCTCAATAAGATGCTGAGTTTCTGGTGTTTCGTGGCTTTCATGTACATTGACAGGGGAACACTGTGTGCTGCCACGGCTGGAGATCACAGAGTAAAGGTAAGGCAATAGCCATGGGGAGGAATTTATTAAGCCTAGGTTAAATGCTGTTTGTGTGGGAAAGCCTCACTGCAGCAAAACCCCGTTATGTATCCACGGAATGAGTTGCATTGTTATGAAAACTCAAAGCTGGTTAATCATATGAAGTTACTGAAAGGAAAGAAAGAGTTGATCCCCCAGAAAGGCAAATTAAATCTCTCAGCCCACAAAAGCCCTATAAAGAGGAGCACGCTCTGCTGCCTCCACCACATGGGAGGTGCAAAGGGAAGGGCAATGGGAAAGGGCAGGTCCCCT
The DNA here is from genome assembly GCA_028565335.1 of Limnodromus scolopaceus. NCBI lineage: Eukaryota > Metazoa > Chordata > Aves > Charadriiformes > Scolopacidae > Limnodromus > Limnodromus scolopaceus. Next base: position 2,554,203 of record JAOXNO010000008.1, read on the forward strand.
CCCTCGGGAGAGGATGAGGCAGATGCCTCCTGGTGAGTTGTCTGTGGTGGCTCCCAGAGTAGGAAAGCAACCCGTTTGCTTCAGAAATACAGGTGTTGTTACCTCGGCAAATGTAAGTCTCCATGAGGGAGGAAAACTGATCTGATGCTCCTGGAATGAGGGTGACATTTCTCAAAGGTAGGATGCCTCCTCTTCCTAGTGTCAGGCTGATTTATGCTCCTTGGAGACAAACCAGATCTGAGTGCTCTTTGTATGAAATGCACGTGAGCTTCCCAGTCCCAAGCTGGCTGCCAAACTCTTCCTCTTGCAGTGGGTTGGTCCTCCTGCCATGTCCTCGGGGCTTTCCTAAATCTCCTTGGCTTGTTTAGTAGCTAAAAAAGAAACAACCGGTAGAGCTGACACCAGAGATCTTCCTTGAAGTCTTCCTTAAATCCAAATTAATGATGTCATCTGTGACAATCTAGAGTCCTATCTCCAACATCTGTGAAAAAGAAAAGTTTAAAAAAGGAGGCCTAAAAATAAATTTTGCCCCCAGAAGTTGGATTCTATCTTTCCATCCTCCACCTCTCCACTGCTGTTAATGCCTCTGATAATCCCCAAATCCTTCCTTTTTGCCTAGCGGTTTTGCACTTAGAATTCCTTGTGGAGGTTCTGGGGCACCTTGGCTGCCCTAAAACAAGAATTAGCAGAGGGATGATGTTTGCTGTGGTTGTAGCTCAGATGCCCAAATCGGGCACTGTGATCCCTGTGGGGAACTTGGGGCTGAGAAACCTTTGGGGATGAAACTTCCCTTCTTAAGCATGTGCTGTGACAGTGTGGAGAGACCAGAAATAATAGTAGTGCTTTTCATCCTAGAATTCCCCAAACTGGCCTGAATTCTGCAGTTCCTCTGCTTTGGCTGGAGCATTTGTTGTACTAGGAGTTGGGTTTCTCCACAAGCCAGGATTAAAAATAAATTAATAAGCAAACAACAAATTTCGCCTTCCTCTCAGTTCCACCTACCAGTGCATATAATGAAAAAGGAATTTTACACGTATGTTCTATCACAGTCAATCCACACCACCCTGCACCTTCCTGCTGACCTGCAAACGTACCCACAAGAAACCCCTCCAGGGCAGCAAGAGCCTCGAGGCTGGAGAAGGCTCGAAGAGAAATGTGTCTCTCTTCTTCCTCCCAGCACTTTCCGTACGAAAGGGAGAACGGCTTTCCCTTCCCCCAGCCTGGGATATTAATAAAAACCTGGATTCTGGCCAAAAGCCTGCCTCCATATCCTGCTGGAGTAGATTACTTAGAGCTCATCCTTCTGTGCATCAGTTCCCCAGCACCAGCTCTGGGTGACTGCAACTCTCAGGGAAAGGCTCTGCCAGGCAGGGGACCCTCTCTGGGGTCCCCCGGGGGAGGAAAGGCGAAGGGATGGCTTGGATGGCAGGGCACAAGATTGGGCCAGGTCACTGCTTGAGCACCAGCAAGGACATTGCTCTCTCCCTGCTCAGCCCTGAGCCTTTGAGTCCATGGTTTAAGCTGCTTTGCAGTTTTATTCGTACCGTTCCTGCAGCCCCATCTTCTCTCCTCCCGGAGTAAAACATAATTGTGCAGCTCAAGTTGCCAGTGCTAATGTTTCCCATCTGCAAGAACAAAAGCAGCAGAAGTCAGCTCCTTCGCCCTTTGAGACTCACCAGTTATTTGCCACCAGGAATGGCAGAGAGATTACAAGCCATTAACAAGAGGATTTTTGCCTTGTAAGGGGAAAACCGTGTCGGAGAAATTCAGCTCTTGCATATTTTTAGCAGCTGAAATGAAGCTTTAAAGGTGCTGGCCCTGGAGTGTCTCCGTTTCCCCTTGGATGATGAGAGCAGAGTGAAATCCCACCAGAATTATTCTGCAACCTTGAGCACCGAGAACCACACGAGGCAAAACCAGCGCTTCTTTTCTGACCTCCCTCCTGGTTGGATGAGACACCGAGCAATTTCAGATGGCTCTCGAAGGAGTCTTGTTGCTGTGTCTCGTTTTAGGACTCTCACTTAAACATGGATGGTTGGAAGGAAGAGCAAGAAAAGCACCTCCCAACAATAAGCCAAGAGCACCTGAGGCAGACAGCGAGCAGTAGGAACGGGTGGAAGAAAGCAGCGAGTAGGGCGAGGGGTCCAGAGATCACCTCGGCAGAAGGAACCGAGATCAAGGTTTGTTTGCTCTGTAGAAGAAAAGGCTGAAGGGAAAGACAGTTCACTGAGTATGTTCAAGTTTTCCACAGAGAGGAAGAGATTTCAATTGTTTTTTGTTTGGATTTTTTTTTACAAGTTCACTGCTCTCACGAAAAGAAGTGATGGGCTTAAAATAGCAGCAGAAGAAATTCTGGAGGAGAGATCAGACAAACATCTGTCAGGAGTGGTTTTGGTCGAGCTGATCTTGCCTGGAGGCAGGGAAAGGGACTCAATGATTTTTCAAGGTCCTTCCACCCTGTCTCCTGTGACTCAGAATAGCGCTCTGGAGCCATTTCCTTCTCTCTTACCCTGCTGTTCTCTGCCTTTCCATGGCTGAGGTCTTCACTGAGGCTTTTTGGTTAGATGCCTATAGTTAGGCAGCATGAAAGGTCCCCAAAAGACTATACAACTTCATTTTCCCCATAAAAGACTGTATTCCTTGGAGTCAGGTGAAGTCAGTCCTGCCTTTCATTCAAAGCATAGGCGACAGTTCGATTTTATAGACATATATAGGGGGAGAGGCATACACATATTGTATACATTGCATCTCTGTCTTTCTCCAGGGTTAGCTTTGTGACGGGTGGACGTAGATGAACATGAAGGATGGAGGCTGGACACCTTCAAAACTCAGGGCACAGGCCAATTAAAGTGCAGCTGAACTGAAACTTCAGGCAAAGTGGCACATTGTTCACTTATTTTGCTGTTTCATAAGCAAAATGCCCTGAAAGGTTAATGAAAGTGCTGGGCAAACTCAGCCAGAATGAGAGTTGTGAGGCCAGATGACAAAAACAGGAGCTGACACTTCCCAACAAGCTCAACAGTGAGAATTTGTTTAAATGTAATTAGTTGATATAAAAAAGAACAAAAAATCCCTCTGGAGCCAAGGCCCTGTGACTATTTGCTGTGCCTTTAGATTGAACCAATACATCTTTCTGCATTCGGCTGCGAGGGAGGGGTAAAAAAAAAAAAGAAATCCTTCTCATTTCCTCTGAGAGACGGATGAAGAAGTGTGAGCTGGTAGCTAATGCTGGTAGCTAACACAAAGGGTCACACCATGATCAACCACTGTCTCTCTCTCTGACCTCAAGCAAGTCCTCAAACTCTCAGCGTCTGCGGCTGCCCAAGTGTGCAGCGTTAGTCTCCGCAGGGCAAATTGTGACATTTGTGACTGCGCTTTGGCCCTGAGTCCAAAGTGCTCCAGATACACACAAATGGCTGTTGTCACCAAGCCTGGCTCCATAGGGACCTGCAGCTCTCCTGGCAAGCCTTGCTCCATGGGGGCTTTGACATGCTCTCGGCCGCTCTTTCTAAGTGAATCCCAGCCTGACTTTTCCAGCCAGATCTTTTTCCTCCCTTTTTTTATCTCCTCTATTGGTTTCCCAGCTCAACTCCACTGAGAGAATGAAATCCTCGCGGCCATCCTTAAGCCTTTTTCTCCCTTCCCTTTACTCCTTGTTCAGCCTGGTTTGTTTCTTTTTGGGTGGTAAAATGTCCACATCCTTCTCTGGATTCTCCTGTGGTATCATTAATGGCACCACAGTGAATGACTGGTATACGGCTTTCGGGGTACCCAGTTGACTCCAAGCCATGAATGAGTTTTGAACTAGAGTTAGCTTCATCTCAGGGTCAGAAGCAACTTCACCCTTTGCTCCGTCCCTCCAAGCGAAGGGATGCACCTTGATGTTTCTTGTCCAAGTTGCAAACCTCCTGCAGAGCTTCCTGTGCCGGGGGAAGCCCATCTGGAATGGAAAAGGCCCCCAGATTGCTGGGCTTGCCCACTGCTGCCCAAGGGATGGTGCCTGACAGAGGCAAGGAAACAAATTGCCTTGCCAGAGCAGGTGAAAAGCTTGGAGAGCAGATGGCACAATCATTCTTCTCATTACTTTTATTGCCTTCAGAATGGGAGAAAAGCAAGCGCTTCAGGGGCTGAAGCGACTGCGGGCTGACAAATAGGTGTTGGACTCTCTCCGGCACCTCGGCTGATGCCGTGGCTTGGGGAGAAGGGACCAGGGTGGCACAGTACAAAGGGATGGGGCGAGACGTGTCATCAGCCCGTGTCCCATTGAACGTGAAGGGTGAGGGGGGGTTTCCACTGGGAGACCAAGAGGACAGCTTAGGGGATGCTGTAAGACAGGGCGGACAGTGGGGTGTGTTAGCAGTGACACCCACCAAAGACTTTGAGGGACACTCACTTGGCCATGAATTTAGGGGGGGCTGAGGAAGGCGCTGAACATCCTCTACAGCATCACTGAACCAGACGTGCAGCGCCTTTCAGCGATGCTGTTAAACCACGTTTTGTTAAACTTTGAAATACAGCCTCCTCTCTCTGTTCCTTGTACTCTCCTCCCCCTCCGCTCCCTCCCCCTCCCCAAGCAATGGCCTGAAAATTGCATGTTATGGCCAGAAATTAAAACAATCTCTTTCTGGAGCCTTTCATCATTAACCGTTCATCACTTTGGAGTGCCTCCTAAGGTCGAGAGCATTTCGTCAGAGCCATTCATCAGCCAAGTGTTTGGTGCATTATCTAGGGCTGTCTCTCAGGGAAGCCAAGGTCGAGCCGTTATACACCAGTGAGGTGACCTGCTCATTACTTTTGGAAACATTTTTTTTGGTCAATGAATGGCCCTTAGTGAGCATTTAATTTCAATTTAATAAGGCATTTAATGTTTGTTTAAAAGGACACTGTCCCTTCAAGGTATTTGTCATAATTGGAAGGAGGCTATTTACCCACACTGTTTATTAATAAACCCCTTAGAAGTTGGAAATTGAAATCAGCTCCTTTAATGTCTTCTCTGGTGCCCAGCGAGATGGTCCTTGCAATTACAAGAATTCCCACTCTCAGCCTGCACCCGGAACTGGGAAAACTGGAGTCGGATGAGAGTGCTGGGTTCAAGTCAGCTTCGCTTCACCAGCCGGTGAGATTCGGGCATCAGGACCTGCGAGGGCATCTCCATCCATGGGCTGCGAATGCGTTTGCCCTGCTTTGGCCCGAGCCCCCGTGTGCTGGAGGCTGCCCATCCAGGAGGAGAGGAAAAGCCCCAAATTTATTTCGAATCCATTTCCCTCCATGCCTTTTTCTCACCACCTTCTCCAGGGAGCCAAGCTGCCTCTTCCCCCCCATCCGAATGGCAGGCGGAACATCACGAGCTCGGTGGTGACACCCCGAAGAAACGAAGTGATCTTTGCGCGAGATGTGCCACAGAATATCAAAGACTCGTCGTCTTTTTATTTCTCTTCGGATATGTAAAACTCTAAGACTCGAGCAAATGGGGAAAAAAAAATATGCTTTTATGTACTCACTCAGCCGGTGCCCTTGACAGATTTGTACACCGAAGAAACAGAGTGGTGTCAAGGCTGCAGTTAAAACCGGGACATGATCGTCAATCGAGAGCACAGCCTGGAATACACAGGAATATAAATTTGGGAATGGTGCAGCTTGCCCAGGCCAGCAGCCCTGCCTGCCCTGTCTGCTCGCTCTGTGGCTTCCCCTCTGTGAGGGCAGAAAGGGGACAATTTCCCAAAAGGGAGCTTCATTTTCCATCCAGTCCCCACCAACCCGTATGAACCCTTAAGGCAAGGGACTGCTCACTCTTCTTCTTTGCCAAGAGAGCAACGACAGCATCAATTCGCCCCCCAAGAATTCGCTGTGATTTAATCTGCATGGCCCCGTTGCTAAGTGAAGAACCCATTGTGTGGCATCAGTACATTTAAAAAAAAAAAAAAGCTGATATTTAACTCTAAAATTATGTTGCCAAATAGCAGGAGTTCATTCAGAAGATCATTAGGAAGAGTCTTAAAATGAGATGGGCTAATTTCAGGCTGCGTCTCCATGTTCTGTTGTTCGGGAAGCCCTGACAGTGAGATAGATGCTGGTGGGATGATATTAGAAATGGCAATTCATTTTTAATCCCATTACCTTGACAGACATCAGTTTTTAAATCAAGGGATATACCTTTTCAGATGATCCTGCTGTTATTAGGTGCTGTCTATTGCTCGGGGGGGGAAATAGATAGAATTAATTCTAAATATGCGCTATAATGTTAGATTGATTTCTTTATTAGCACCTTTTATAGTCAGTTCTCTTCATCGAAGAGCTCTGTCATATCTCCCACTGACATAAAAAGATAGCCATGATGTTTTAAAATGAAGCCAATAAATGTAGAAATTTGTGAATGTGGGATATTTAATGGCAAATCGTTATAGATGGTCCACCAAATTGGGGAAGCAGAGACTGAATTAAGCCTCCTGAGATCTGACATCTTATTTGCAAGATAAAAAGCACAAGCAGAGGCCTGGGTTGGGGACTGATGAATAATTCGGAGGTTTTACGCTACCCTTCCTCGGTTTATAATAGTTCCTTCAGTCGTGGTCTGCATTGTTCTAAGTTGATGAATCACCACCGGGTTCCGTTGTGTCTCCCCAGTACAGGCAGCGTCGCCGATTTTAACCTTTCTCCTCCGCTGGTTCCAGCAAAGCACAACAAAAATTGTCTCGCAGATCAGGCAATATCCCAACAGTGAAAAAAGCAGCTTCAATTTATTAGCAGCATCAGTGTATTTTACTGCTCATCTAAGAATATCATTAATATTCTTTCATCACCTTCTCTGCAGCTTTAAAACCTGCTTCATAATATTGAACTCCCAGCTAACCAGGAATGAGCAAAATTTAAATTTTTTATTTCTCAGAAAATCCCTGTGTTTCCACACTTTGGCATTGTGTCGTAACATCTCAAAGGATGGTGTGTAAAAAAGCAAAACCGAATTTCAGACGTTTTGGAACATTTCATTTGCTATTTTTCCACCAGCGCATTTTCTCACTCCAAAGGTGAAGCGGTTTGGAGCAGTTGATTAAATTGCCCTGCTGTCACCAGGTTCTGAATCAGTTCGAGATTGCTTTAATATTGAAAAATAACATTTCCCTCCATCAGCAGGTTCCTGCTGATGGTGGTGCCCAGGACCTTGAGGCATTTGTCATCTTTCTGCCTGGCTTAAATTCCTTTTCTTTCTCTTTTGCATTTATGATAATGGCGATTTCCATGGAAATATCATTCCCGCGAAGCATTGTTTTCTGGGGACTTATTCTAGCATTAGGAGAACTTCAGCAGGTTTCTCCAACAGCCCCATTGGACTACACCAGGAAGGAGGGAGGGAGGAATGGGTGGATGGATGGATGGATGGATGGACGGATGGATGCCCAGCAGCCACGGGCTACTCATGGCTGGGGCAGATGGGGCTGGTGGAAGTTGCCTGGGCACGTGAAGGGGTGTATCACCTGAGTGTTGTCACTGGAGGCAGAAATACAGCTGAAGAGTCAGCCTTGGCCATGAGGAGCTCAGAAGGTTAGTGCTAGCAGGGTACAGGCAAGGAGAGTCTTGCCTCCCCGAAGCTGGATCCCCAGGATGTGCAACAGCTCTGTGAAATCCCTGGGAGAGAAGGAATTTAATGTACTTCATCTGTTTTCTCCTATTCTATTGTACTTAGAGCTCTCTCCCCTAACTGCTTTGCCTGTTGGTTTGGGCTCAAAGGCTTTTTTTTGTGAGAGGATCTGCCCCTGTAGTGCAAGGATTGGGTTGCTGATGTCTGCGGAGTGTGTTTGGAGCTCAAAACCTATGGCTCAGGATGGTCTGTGGGGGAAAGACCAGACCCTTTGTCTTCCTCACAAGCATCTCTCTGACTCTGGATCTCGTGGCCACCACTGAGCTGTCTCTGATGGACAAATCCGCTCTCTGCTCTGATCACAGATACCCCTCCAGGGCTCTAGTGACTCTTCAGAGAGGAAGGGGGTAAAGATGTGTTCTAGCATCATTCATGATTCATCACGTGCCATGGGGGATTTGGGGTCCTTTGGTGGGATTCCTAATGGTGGGGGCTGGAAAGGGGCAGTTCTCCAACGGCCAGATCAACTCCGTGATTCAGTGAAATACCATGTATTGTAATCTGTGTACTTGTCATGTAAATTAGTGTTCTCACAGAGCTGCAACGTGTCTCTGGGTTTTAATTCTGGAGTCTAACAGCAACATAGCAGGAAAAGGCATTCATCATCTTGAGTAATGGATTTTCTATGACTAATATACTTGCTCCTGCATTCTTCAAGGGCAATGTCTTGACTCTCCCTCCTCTCCCTTCCTCCCCTTGAGGCACGGTAGGAGCACGGCTCTCCGGAGCTAACGGCAGCAAAACGCTTTACATGGAGGGGAAATTGCAGGTTTTCCTCCCGGCAGACCCAAGTGCAGCAGTTGCAGTAAAGCTCCATGTGCTGCTTGCGGTCCTCTGATGAGCTGAGCAAAAAGCAGACCACATGGGGACAAAGAAATAGGTGGTGGGTTTCCATGTGTTGTACGGTTATTGTCTGGTACCCGACGGAGGTGGATGGTGCAAGACCTGGGTTGCCGTTGGCTCCAAACCAGCAGCTAGCAGGGGGCTGGTTTCAGCAGGAGTGGAATTGAGCTCTGCAGGATTATTGCAGTAAAAACAACCCCTTCCATTAAAGCCAGGTGCTTCCTTCAGCAAAATGCACGGTGGTGGGAAGAAGGTGTTTTAATGTCCTCCTTGAACAGCAGGAGAGGAGAGGGCGGCGGTGGGGTGGGCATCCCCCAAGGATGATCACCCGCTTCTGCCCGTCATTGCATGCAGAAATTCGAGTTTGGTGTTTGAGCAGAGCGGGTCGGGAAGGGGCTTCATCCCTGAGAGGAGCAGACGTGTTGATGGATGATCAGGGCGAAGTGCTGGAAGTGGGGGTTTCGGAGACGTGGTCCCTGCCTCTGCCTTGCTTGGCCAAATGGTTTAATTTGTCCACGACTCATTTTCATTCTGCGCAAAACCTGGGGATGTTGATGCTCTTTGGCTTCGCAAGACACGGTGCAAATGAATTATTATTTGTAAAGTGCTGCAGGTGCTTTGGGTGAAAGGGAATGTTGTAATTGCAAAGCAATGCTATTAAGTGGCAAATTGGATGAAACCTCTTACTAAATGAACTGTGTTTCAAAACATTGCATTTGCAAAGGCTGTTCCTTTGTAAAATGAAACCACTTTTTAATGCTTCTTGCTTTAATCTTAGTTCTTAAAGAAGATTTACAGTCTCATCAAGTCCTGAGAGTCAATGTTAAATTATTGTAATTTATTCCACATTATGTTACGTTAGTTTTTGCCACATATGGTATGTTACATTAATTTAGCTAATGTATGCTAATTTTGTGCTGAATTTATGTCACAGTTCCCAGATACTATGGAGATTGATGCCTTAGAAATTAATGTAATAATAGTAATAATTAATAGCAATAATATGGAGACTTTGGCATTGCTGCATTGGAATCCCTGAATGCTCGAACTGACTTTATTATAGCTTTGTAGCACGACACACGAGCTACTCACAGAGAAAAGAAAGAGATCTTGTCTCTCCTTTATAGAGTCATATATCAGCCCCATAAAACACAATCCCAATCCTTGATAGCCCCATTGCAGCAAAAATTGTTAGTCTCTGTGGCATAGGACCTCCGAGCACAATAATCTTTTATGCCTGTAAACTCCACAACAGCTGGACATTAAATCTCGGGATTAATTCAACAAGTTTCCCTGGTTCTCTCCGCCCAGTAACCAAAGGCTTTTTTCTTAAGGAAAGTACTTAATATTTAATGGCAGGGCAGGACTCTCTCCATCCCCTCTGAGAGGTGTGATGCTGGGGTGTTGCATTCCAGCCTGCCTCCAGATGTGGAGAAGCCAGTTGTGGCTTCTCAGATGCAGTTGTGAGAAGTGTGCCAGCAGGTCCTGGGAGGTGATTCTGCCCCTCTACTCTGCACTCGTGAGACCCTACCCAGAGCACTGTGTCCAGCTTTGGAGTCCTCAACACAGGAAGGACATGGACCTGTTGGAACGGGTCCAGGGAAGGGCCACGAGGATGATCAGAGGGATGGAGCACCTCCCCTATGAGGACAGGCTGAGAGAGCTGGGGTTGTTC
>JAOXNO010000008.1:2564456-2575231 GCA_028565335.1 Limnodromus scolopaceus
GTGAGGGTGGTGAGGCACTGGAACAGGTTGCCCAGGGAAGTCGTGGCTGCTCCATCCCTGGAGGGGTTCAAGGCCAGGCTGGATGGCTCTTTGAGCAACCTGCTCTGGTGGGAGGTGTCGCTGCCGACGGCAGGGGGGTTGGAACTTGATGATCTTTAAGGTCCCTTCCAACTCTAACGATTCTATGATTCTATGTGGCTTTTGCGTCTGGTTCAAATGCTGTCTTCACCCTCCCACCATGGGGGGTGGCAGCTCCCAAGGGGGAAAGCACCCCCTCCACCCACCCTTTTCCCCTCTGCTGCCTTTTTTCTGACCTTCATCATTCACCAGGTCAGTTGGGATTGGGCATTCTATGATTCTATGTGAAGAATTTAACTGGTACATCATGATGCAGGCAGGTTGAGCCCACAGCCAGGGACACCCTGAACCCACATTTTTCTGGTTGAAATTCCTTTTGTGCAAACTCTTCCTCTTAAATCTGGCCCACATTTATAGAGTTATTAGCCTGTGCGTTAATTACAACAGGCTTTGATTAAAGGCATGGACCGTAAAAGCAGATTAACGTTCCCCTGATTTTAAGCTTCTACGTGAAACCGTGTATGCACCAGTTCAGAAGAAAAACCCCATTGTTTCAGGAAAAAAATAAATCCTGTACCTTGCTGTGGGCAGAGCCTGACCCCACCCCTTTAATCTCAATTCTCTTGGCTGTGCTGAATTAATGGGAGCTCAGAAGAATTTCATCTGTTGCTCTAAGCCTTTTTGGTGTTATTATTTAAGAATCCTTAATCTCAAGGACAACAAACAAATATGAAATCAGCGTCAAGCCATTTGTCCCAGTTTGGTGGCTGGTTATTACCAAGGAGGGAGGAGGAATGCTGGATCATGAAATGGAAATATCCTTTAAGAAGTGAAACTGCCAGCAAATCTGTGGCTGCGGGAGGGGAGCCCTGCAGAGCCCTCCATCCCTGCCCCTGGAGAGGACACAGCCCCTCCTGGGCTCGCTTCCAGCTGGAACAGGGAGAAATTGGGGAGATTTGAGTCTGTTTGAGCCAATCCCATGAATAAACCCTGCTCTGAACTGTGCCCTTGACCTTTCTTTCCCATAAACCTGGTTGTGGCAGGGGAGGAAGAAGCGAGTTCTTGCTCCTTTCCCCAGGGCATCGCTTCTCCATCACCAGCCGTCTCTGTCCCAGCCTGATGGGAATCGGGGCTTTAAGGCGAACCCCACATTGCTTCAGACTTGCTCTTTGCTATTTATAAGTGCAGGGCAGCCTGGGGGTTGTCGGAGGGTTGTATTAGAGCCACCTGAGCTGCTGGGCAGGCAGGGTCAGCTCCCCCATATCTGCGTCGTGTCTGCCCGCATCCCGGCTGCCACCTCCGGAGCATCCAGCGCTGGTGTCCCGGGGTCTCCGCTGTGTCCTCTGCCTGTCGCTGCCGGGCAGAAAACACACAAAGCAGCAAAAATCGCTCCTCGGTCTCGTGGCAGGGACCCACTGAGGCCTCTAATGCACGTTCTTGTGGGATTTTTTTTTTCTGCAGAAGGGAAATAGCTTTTGTTCTGCATATGATATTTGCAAACTATTGGAAGTCTGTTTCCTCACCCCCCAGGCAGATGTGAATAATAGATTTTGAAAATTCGGTGCAGGCGACTCAACTGTGCGGGATGATGAAGCGAGCAATATAACTTGGCCTGAGGCCCGTGTCCCAGTAGCCCCAGAGAAAAAAACTTGCCCGGTGACAATGACAGAGATTTTATAAATGAATCTATTTGTTATTGGCAGGCAGGCGCCGTCACGGGTAGGAAAATCAGGCTCCCTTTAGACACAAGTCCTCTCTGTCGTACACTGTTGGCTGACAAAATATTACTTGAAGTATGCGCGTAGATGTGCAACGTCTTTAGAGACCCAAGGTTTCGCCTTCTCGTCTGCCTTATTTTGGGCTCAGGCTGAAACACACCTTGACCATCCAGGCGTTCCCTGTGGTTTCTCCCTGCAGGCAGCGAGCGCTGGGCATGGCGGTGGGATGCTGGGGGTTGGTCACCGCCTTCAGATTTCAAGTTATTCATGAGAGAAAACCCCCCAAGGTGGTGTTTGTTTTCTAGAAGCACAGAGCAGCAGAAAGGACCCTTTAACTAGCTAGTCGAGGAGGAGCTGAATTTTCTGTGCCTTGGCCACTGCCCCAGACTGTGTGTCGCAGACTTGGAAAGGCAAAGACCTCTCTGGGTTTGCTTTTCCCTGCAGATTGAGGCAGCGACAACACGGTCTCAAGTAAAAGCCTCCTGCTTCCCCAGGCGTTGGTCTCGGAAGCTGCCAGGCAGCGGGAGCTCTGAGAGAGCCCTTGCTTTTTGAGAAACCAGCTCCCACATTCAGTTGATTTCGCTGGCTGGCAAGCCCTCTGATGGAAATGGATTTCAGCTCCTCCTGCCAGATGGTGATGTGAACCAAGGGCTGCAGACAGAGATCGCCTCCGGGCTGAATTTAGAATGCCTCGGTACATTTTATTTTTGTCCAGGATGCTTTTTAAGAGCTGCTCGGCTCAGTGGCAGTGAGCTGTCCTGCAAGCCATCCCCAGGACGTGCAAGGGGCTCCTCCAGCAGAGCCTTTCACGGCAGCAGCCATCGGTGATGGCTTGTATTCCCCAGGATGGCTTGTATTCCCTGGGATGGCTTGTATTCCCCAGGATGGCTTGTATTCCCTGGGATGGCTTGTGTTCCCCCAGATGGCTTGTATTCCCCACGATGGCTTGCATTCACCCAGATGGCTTGCGTTTACCAGGATGGCTTGTATTCACCCAGCACAACCCACTCCAAATGCAAGGAGAGCATTAGTACTGGGGCAAAGGACAAGGACAGCATTTTCCACAGCCACAGCTGGCCCAGGAAGCCACAGACTGGGCAACAAGCCCTTGGTTTCCACCCGGGCTCAGCACAGCTCTACTGCATTGCAAGTACCAAGAAAAACTAGAGAAACCCTTCATCTTATTGGAATTATTTAGCAATCTCATAGTCTGCGGAGTCCAATGCTGAAGGCCCCCCCAAGGGAGGGCTGGGAATGGGCTAGTACCTGCAAAACCACATCTCCAAACGCTGTCTATGGGGAGAGCTACATGTAACGACCCGTCGGATGCCTCCGATGGGGCATTTGTCCTCAGCAGAGCTCGAGGTAAAAGGACATTTATGCAAAACAACGATCTGCTGTTTACCCAGTGTTCTGTATTCCCCACTCTACCGCAGGTGAAATTTGCTCTTCAGCAAAAGTTCCTTCTGAACTCGGGGTCCCGCCATGAAGTCACGCTCCCGCGTTTATGACATCAGTCGTTGCTATGGCGGCGGTGTCAAAAATTCCTCTTTTATTATTGTTTAAAGGGAATTATTCAGTACGTTCCAGATCAAAAGCGCTGGGATCTTGGGATGTGCCTCTGAGCAGCAAAGAAACTCGAACAAAGCCAAAAATAGCAATATTTGGATAAACTGGATGACAGCCAGATTGTCCTGTGCTCATTTTCCTGTCGACATTATTCACTGCCTTTTTTAAGCTGCAGGGAGCTAATTCAGTGCCTGAGACGAATCTTCCCAAGAGCTTTCCGTGCCGCAAGGCACAGCCTCGGCACGCAGCCACCTCTGCATCGCGGCTTCAGCCTCCCGCCCGCCCTCGCTGAGCCATGTGCTCCTCCCCACGTGTTTAACACCCCTGGTTTCAAAGTGAGTCATTCTGCCTGGTCTCTTCGGTGACAGCTGAGAAGTGGTACCCAGGATACGGTCGAGAGCAGCAAACTCACCGAAATGACCTGGGTTTTGGTAATGGTCAGGAAACTCTGTCACTGGTCCATGGCCATGGATGGGCTCGGGCATCGTCAGCAGCTGGTTCCAACCCCAGACATGATGCTGTTGAAGGTCTGGAGGTGAGGCTGAGTTTGACAGGTGGTATTTAAAGTCTTTTCCAGGAATACAAGGAGTTCCCAGCCCTTCCCGCCCACCTCTCTCCTATGGTTGCTCCAAAGAAGGAGCTCCCACTGGAACCACCTACCTCTTGGGACACAGGTGGAGACTCTCTACTTGTTTTGGCAAAACTTTGCAGAATGTACTATCTTGGAGATTTTCAGCCTCTGTCAGCATCAGCTGATACTGACCATGGGCTCAAATGTTGGAAGAGGAAAAGGGAAGGCAGGTGCACATGTGGGGTCTTATGTCCATGCCACTGTCATGCAAGCCTCTTCTTGTAAGGTTAAAAATACCAAGGTGCAGGAGTTAAGCAGTTCATTTGTCTCATACCTGCCTTGAAGGTCTCTCTTCTACCCTTCCTGCTTCCAGCCATCCTTCAAACTGCAACGCCGATCAGTCATTTGACTCCTACATCCTGTCCCTTGATCACCCAGCTGAGGGGCAGGGTTGAAGCTGGCGGTGACAGTCTAATGACCATTGATTTACAGTGGCGGTTAGATAGCTAAAAATAAATGAATGAATGAAATAAATGCTTTTGCATTTGGCCCTGTTTCCCCAAAGCTCACAAGAGCTGCCTGCAGATGCAGAAGTGTTTCGGTGACTTCCCTAGAGGTCTCTTCCAAGAAGGAGAGAGGACAAAACATGCCACCAATTATGAGGATAAATGCTCCTCTTGGTGATGTGATAGTAGGTACCATCTATATTCATTGCTGACAGACCGCAGTGGGTTGGTCTTGTGTTGTCCTGCCTCTGTACCATCTGGAAATCTTATTTTGCCAATGGCTCTGATCCCCGAGCAGCTGGTTGGGAGTGATGGCCATGTTTCCTGACCCTCTCCTGGAGACAGGCTGCACGGCTGGGTTCGCTCCTCACCCACCTCACCACCTTCCTTCACTCCAAATTGCCATTCTGGGCCACGGCTCCAAGAAATTGCATCTGATGTTTCCAGTCAATGCAGCTAAGGAAGACGGATGCCAATGGGATAGATATTTCACAGCTCTCCCCAGTTCCCCGACCCATTGATGTCATCTGACTTTTATATCAATACAAGAGAGCTCAAAAAGAGCTGGGTTATTTTAGCAATACAATACCCCACAACGCTATGGCTCAGCGTGTGCCGTAGTGATTTTTTAAGTAATCAAATGGTTTTCACAAATGAATGGTAATTTCTTACCAGACTAAACCTTTTCCATTAGGAAAATATAAAGTGTGGGAGATTGGGTGGTTTTGTGTGTGGTGTTGTTGTTTTTTAAGGTGAAATGTTGGAATTACTACTCATCATCAAAAATAGAGAGCTGTTTGGAGGCTGCATGTGAGAAAATTGCCAACTCTTATTGAATATCTTATTTACTTGCAAAGTAAGAAAGAAAGTAAATAAGAAGCTCTGCAAAATATCTGCATCTCTGGCAATTTCCTTGTGTGCAATCACATACGCCGCCTACGGTCTCTGCAATAAATTGTAATCCCGGTCGTTTGCTTCCTCTCCTTATGTACATACATTATATTTTTGCTCAGCAATTTTGACTTCCACCCACTTTTGTTGCTGGGCGGAAGGAGGGGGAATGGAGAATAAGAAATGCTGCCATATTTCCAGCATGACAAATTACAATTGAGGTTTTATTTCCAGCTGGAATGTCCAATGATAAATAAATGTATGTGGTGTTGTCCCTCCAAGGTAGCCAATGGGCGTCTGAGTGTTTTATTTCAAATTTCCCTGTATACAAGGTCTGTGGCATTTTGAAGGCGAGATGGAGCTGTGAGGAAGGAGCCGTTGGGACTGTTGGAGGAAACAAACAATAGGCTGCTATCGAGCATTGATTTGGGTTGCTGTGCTGTTGTTGGCTTTTTCCCTATTCAATCAATCCTGTCTCATAGATTATTAAAGTGGCTTTCCGTCAGGGGAGCCTAAAGAGGCTTCATCATTATCTGCTGAATTCAGGGCTGTTCTTTCCCAGTGAGCCAGGTCAGTGGAAATGGAGGCACTGAGGTGAGGGAGCTGCTGCATCACCCCGTCCTGACACACACCAATCCCTGGGCATCCCTTGGGTGTGCATCCCTTGGGTGTGCATCCCTTGGGTGTGCATCCATCTCAGGGCGGCTGAGGACCAGCCTCCTATTTTTGCTCTTGTGCATAACCAACAGGATAGGCACTTCATGAGCTGTTTTTGCAAGCTCTTGGTCATGCTTCTGAGCTGCACTGTGGTTTACTGAAGTCCCGAATTCTCTGCTTAAAAACCTCTGTCTTCCTCCTGTCCAAACCTCTCAGCTTTCTGAGGGGCCAGCCCTGGGGCCAGCCTCTTTGCTCCCTTCCCACATGGGGAAGCACAACCCTGCTTTGGGTGTAGGCATGGGCATGGTTTGAAGATGGCTCTTGGGCACATGAGAGAGGCAGGACCATGACTGGGCATCTCTGGTTTGAAATCTCAGCTAATTCAGCCTTGTCTTCACTGCTTACAAAACATTAATTCCAGTCAAGATCAGTTTTCCCTCATCTGCGTTTTTCTGGCTAGATCCTCAGCCCACACAGCTCGGGCTATTCCATCAGCCCATCATCTTCCAAATCGAACATGTCAGTGGTGTCTCACATGAGATGGACCTTGCTAGGTCCAATTTGCAGATCTATGGTAGCTAGATTAAAGTTTGTTAAAAAAATAATAAGTAGAAACTTCAAGGGATCAGAAGAAGTTTAAATTGAAATACTATATATAACCTGTGCTAATCCTCCCCCACCGCCAGATTTTAATTACCCAAAGATATTAAGAAAAAGCTGTGTTTTGTGCCTGCAGTCTTTAAATACGATTTTAGACTTCCTTAAAGGAACAGCCCCAAGGGAGCGGTTTAAATTAATACTCTGAAATGGAAACCCATTTCCTTTCTCATTCTTCTGCTCATCTATTGTGAGTGTAATTGTCCTTAGTAAGATTCCCATTGACTCCAGCTGCCCTTAGATCAGACCCCAGAAGGCAGAGGGTGACCCCAAAACCCCATCCAAGCAAGATAAGCCCCACTAGCATTGGCCAGGGTCCAAGCGGGAGCCCTCTCTGTCAGACACATTTAGATGGATGTGTTGGAGGATTCACGCTACTAACTGCAGGAGTGGAAGTAGTGGAAAAATATCCCTATTCTCAGAGTGTAGCACTTCCCTGATAATTTTTACTGTGAGTTCCAAACCCGTCATTTCCTTCATGTTTGCTCTGCACCAGCGAACGCTGGACCAGGCAAGCCCCTGTTGTTACCTCCTGGTGGTCGTGGTGGGATGTAGGCTGGTAAGCATCGCTTCTCGCTCTTGGATGGTACCGCTGAATATTGCGTAAGGCACATCTGAGACTGCAGAATGGGAATTTAATTTCCAGGACCAACAGCCCGGAACCAGAATTTTACAATTTCAAGCCTCAAGGGGTTCGTCTTACTTACCATAAAGATTTTATGACCCAAGTCAAAAATCACTCAGCTTTATACTTTCCTCAGTCATGTTACACTCCTTCAGCTCAGCCTCAGGCTTAGCCTGTCTTCCGAGCATCAGGAGCTGTCAAATCCATCCGTGGGCAGGGGAGGATATGAGCACATGGGACACCAAAGGAGCTGGGGTGTTTCTAGGTCACCGGAGATAGAGGTTAAGTAGCTCACAAACCCAGTAGGCTTATTCTGTGGAATTCTGGCTTTCTCCAAACCCACAGAAAGAGGAGCTGTGCCGTGTAGTGCTGCTGGCCACCACATCGAGATGTCTTACTCATAAGACAGCAAGCCAGGTCCATCAAGGTGGAGGTGGGGAACTTGCACATGCCATTTCTGCCCGCTGGTATTTCATGATGCTGTGATGGAAGGGTGTTTCTGCTGCCAAAATGTCCACAGTCTCCCCAAACAGATGGAGAAAGCGTGCAAACTAGGTAGATGTCCAGCCTCTGTGTCCTGTGTCTCTTGACTCCGCATCCCAACTCTTCCTACTGGGAGTTGGTGTTGGTTCTGAAAACTATTAGAAAGCTGCAGCCCTGTTTCAGTAGATTTTGGAGGTGGAGCAGCATGGAACTCCCTGGAGCCATCTCACTGGTTTATTTACTTGCGCGGTTCCCAGGAAGCCAAAGGAGGGACTTTAAGTTGGTCTGAGAGACGTCCTGTCTTCAGTGGGCTCTCCAAGGAACCATGGTCTCCAGCTGGTGCAAGACTGAGGATGGGGTTTTATTCAGTGATTTACTGCATTCCAATTCAGCCAAAATTCCTATCAGTGGCTGGAGATGTGACCTGTCCTATTAATTTCGTGGTGGTGTTGTTCTGGGGGGAGAAAAAGAAAAAAAGTTGTCTTTTCCCAAACCATTATTTTCCTACATGCACGAGCAATTCTGAAATTAAAGCACTGCAACTCATTCTGCAAGGGCTGTTAACTTTACATCCTAATTGCTTAATTAAGCTGTCTTGATCCAGGTAATAATTGCAAACTTTCTATCTGAGAAAGGTTTGCCGAGTTAAGCAAGAATTGATTAAACATTTATGGTTCTGACAGAGCTGCCTGCCCTTTGTTTCCTTCCGTGTGCCGTGAAAAGTCTCTTCAAGCCAGACGTTCTTCCCCCTGACAGGTTTTATTTCACCCAAATTTAAGTGTGTAACCAACATCGTGCCGTCGGTGGGTGCCAGGGAGGCACCGCAAACCGCTCCTGGCACAACCCTGAGAGCAGGGACAGCGAGGGAACATGAAACCCCGCCAGGTCTGCTTTTACCTTAAAGGATAGTAAGGCACTTTAGCAGCAATGAAAATAGATTTAAGAGCTCGTCAGCAAAATTGCATTGAAAGTACCCACAGAAAAGGCACGATACATATTCATCCGCTGTTCTTCGGGAGCGTGCTGGGTCGTGCTTTAAGCACCGATCAAAAAAGCTGGTGCAAAAGCTCTTTGCCCATCTGAAAGAAAAGAGCGGTTCCTTACGAGAGCCAAGTGGGCAGGGAGGGTGGCACCTCCCCTCGGACACCGCCAACATGCTTTGAGGCTGGAGGTATGGACCTAAGCCCTCGCCCTGGGCTGGAGAATCTTTGATTCAGCACAAATCGTAAAGTTTGGTCCAGTGACCCACTGAGGAGCATCGTTACCACCACCACTGCTGGATTCAGGGATGGGGAATGGAGGCTGGTGGGAGTTTTTAGGAAGGGGGATGCAGAGCAGGTCTTCTTCTGGGGGCTCTTTCTGCTTTAGGGGGATGCAGCATCTCTCTGGCTGCCCTGGAGGAAGATTCTGCTCTCCAGGAGGTTTGGAGCGGGCTGGCTGTGAGCAACCCCTCACCACACTGTTCCTGCTCCTTTCATGTATTAACCAGGGACCCCATATGCTTTTGATGCTTTGCATCAGAAAGAGGAGGAAAACCAAAAAAAACCCACTCAGGGACGTGGCAACTCATGAAAGGCCCTGACCTCCAGCTCCTTCTGTTCCTCTGTCCTCGCAAATCTTGATGTGGGACACGCCATCTCCATCGGGCAGTGCCCACCACAGATTTTCTGAGCGTGTTTTGTCACTGCCGTCCCCACTGACGTTTGGTCCTGCAGGGTGGTGAGGGGATGTAATTTTTTTTTTTCCCCTGCCACTTAGAGATTCAGATCAGGAAGCAACTAGTTGAGGTTGATATTGTCATGGTCTGACTTTCCGGGAGCCTTCTGAATAAATTTCCCTTTATTAGACACAAAGACTCCCATTACTGCACCTTCATCCTCATTACTCCCAGATAAGCGCCTACATAACCCGTCTCAAGTTCTGCTTTGGTATTCAAGGTCCCGTGTCTCTCGCAGCTCCTGCTCATGTGCGTGAGAGCCAGGAGGGAAATGAGAGACTTCTCCATCAACCGATTAAGCAACCTCCCTGTGTCCGCTGCTGTCTCCACCTCCTGCAAAACCGCTGAGCACCGTAAATTAGAACCGCGTGATGGATTTCCTTGTGCCTGCAAATGAGGATGGATCCCACTGATGACTATGTTTGGTAAAAGAATATATTTCCCCATTTTGTGGGAAGAAAGAAGAAGAAAAAAAAAAAAAAGCCATTTTTAATTGTCTCTGCATTTTGAAAGTTGAAGTCCTCCCACCTTCAGAGGGGATTGGTGCTGCTGGTCTAAATGAGAACATTTGTTCACAGGCATTTTGGAGGAGAAATCCCTCCAAAACATTTTTTTTTTTCCCTATATGCACAGCAGCAGAAGTGGGTAAATTAGTGTCACTCAGAACTGAAGTACCCTGGTCTGTAAGTGACATCAAGGGCTGTCTGATGTACGGCTGGATCCAGAGTTAAATACTTCCCCTCACTTCTCAAAGCGAGCGGGTGACAGAGCCGAGGGCTGAGTTCACATCCTTGGGTGCTTTGCCACTGATCGGCCGAGCTCAAAGGCTGGCGACGGGGAGGGCATCATCTCGCATCTTTTCCCCACTGGCCCTTTGAAGTGCAGGGACCTTCTGAAGTTTCTAACGCCGCGGAACCGCAGATCTGATCGGTGTCTGTGAGTGGTGGAGGCGGGACAGGCGTTAGGGGGTTGAAAGCAAAGTGGAAAGGTCGGGGAGGTGTGTTCGGGGACTGCAGGGAAGAGATGGGCATCCCGCCAGGGAGATGCCCCAGAGCTCTGGGCAGAGATGAGGAGCAGGAGTAGCAAAGGGAACCTACAGGAGAGCTGGAGACGGACTCTTTGTCAGGAAGTGCAGTGACAGGACAAGGGGCAACGGTTTTAAATTGGAAGAGGGGAGATTTAGATGAGATATTAGGAAGAAATTCTTTCCTGGGAGAGTGGTGAGACACTGGAACAGGTTGCCCAGGGAAGTCGTGGATGCCCCATCCCTGGAAGAGTTCAAGGCCAGGCTGGATGGGGCTTT
>JAOXNO010000008.1:2582203-2599098 GCA_028565335.1 Limnodromus scolopaceus
GGACTCTCTCCAGTAGTTCCCTGTCCCTCTTGAACTGGGGGGCCCAGAACTGGATGCAGTATTCCAGTTGTGGCCTCCCCAGTGTAGAGTAGAGAGGGAGAATGACCTCCCTCGACCTGCTGGCCACACTCTTTCCTATGCAGCCCAGGATTCCATTGGCCCTCTTGGCGACAAGGGCACATTGCTGGCGCATGATTGCCAGAATAAAGTCAATTTTGCACTTCCAGAGTGCATCTGGAGGGTAAATGCATGGTTAAAGAAGCCTTCCTAAAGCCACCAGGTCCAAAGCAGCCCCTGGGACAGCTGGAGCTGATGCTGGGGTGGGTGAGTGGTGGTTGGGGGACCCTTCATGGCACCGCTCACATTGGCACAACAGAACAAACCAGTGCAGAGCACGAGAGGCAGCTCCGAGCATCCCATGTGCCAGGGGACAGCCAGGCAAATATAAACCGGGCGGTTTGTCTCCTTCCAAACCCACCTCTCGAGTCTCGGGCTGGGCCCTCGGTTGCCTGTTCTACCCAGCTCTCCTAGTTTTTCTCATCTTCCCTGGTTTAAGAGCTCGAGGCATTAACCCCCAGGACCGCAGCCCGTTCACAGCTGCTCATTACCACTACAGAGCCGCCGAGCCCCCCCGCGCTGCTCAGCACCGTGTTTGATACTGGTCCTGCAGGACTCCCTCTCTGATAGCAAAAGAGGTACCCGTAGCACATGGGGGACGTATAAGACAAATAATAGCAAATAAGGGTAACAGCATTTAGTAATATAAAAACCCCTGGCACTGCTACCACATCTAAGCAAGGAGCCTGACTTGCATAATCCAAAGGAAATATAAACGATGCAAATCAAAACAGGCAGAAAGGACAGTAGGACACGCGGTAGGAGGTATTTCTCGGCGGTGCAAGCTCTTTTCAGAGGAGCAGATGTCTCAGCTAGCAGAGAGGGGAAGAGGGGATTTGTTTATTGAGGGGAAAAAATAATCTTTTAATTTGGCTCATGGATCAAAATCTGCAAATTTCATCCCCAAAGACCCTATTCACCAGCATTTCCTCGCGCCGGTGCTCACAGCAAAATTCAGCAAAGGCTGTTTGCAGCGGGCAGGGCTCTCCTTTGGGATGCCAGGTCCCCAGAACACCAGTGAGGGCTGGATGGACCATGGCTGTGCCACCAAACGCCATGACTCAGGGGACACTTTGTGGTGCCCGGTACTGCATCATCCCACACATCCACACTCCAGCCTAATGGAGGGTATAAAAAAAAATTGAGCATGATGTATGGCTCCCACAAGGCTTGGATAATTCCTGTCTCTCCTCCTCTCCTGCCTGGTAAGTGCCGCCTTGAAAATCAGGTGGTGATGCTAAGTACATCGAGGGCTGCTTTCTGAGACAGCCATCCCATAATTACATGCAATGTTAAGTGCAGAAGCATTTCCAAGGCTCTGCTGAGACCGGGAGCAAAGGGAGGGGCAGATTGTTTTAATTGAAAAAACATCGCTGTACCCAAGCCAGGCTGTTGTGCTTCGCAGCAAGGCCAGGTTGGCGTCACCGGTGCCGGTGGCCGGGGCTGGCTGTGGTGGGGGGGACAAGCGCCGACCCCGATGCAGAACTGACCGCCGTGACCCGTTACCTCTGGTAGGAAGAGGAAGATGAGTCAAGGAAGAAGAGGGCATTTCTGAAGGGCTTTTCTCAGAGCTGGCGGGGAGCCACAGCGCCGCTTCTCCATCTCTGCCGCCTGAATTAATAAGAGCTCGCTCCCACACCCACCTCAGGAGCGGTGCCCAAGCCCTTCACGGTGCTCCCCTATCAAACCCCTGCTTCATTAGGCTGGCAAAAAAAAATCACAGAGAGCCGTTCACCTCCTCTCCCTGCTCTCCTGGGGAGCTCAGGCTGAATTTGCTGGAGCATCCTTCTGGCAGGGTGACCTGTTCCTGCTGCTGTTGAAATTTGTCAAAAAAACCCCCACCTTTCCTCCAAGCAAGACCTAGGAGGAGACCTCTTTGCATGCTTCAGCATCACAGGCCCACCTGATGGCTGCAAAGAGAGACAAATCAGAGAGGGGAAGCCCCCAGGCACTGGGGGGGGGTGCCCTCCCTGCCCACACACTCGGCCCCGCTCGGCAGCTGCACGCCGACGTGGCACAAGTGCCTATTGATGATGTTTTTGCTCTCCTTGCATTTCCTCGAGGACAAAAAAAAAAAAAAAAGCCAAAAATCCCTTGTACAGATATTTTTGGAGCACTAATAAAAGCAGTTGTCACCACTCAAAGGAAAGGGAGATGTCCACTATTTTTCTCCTCCATCCTTACGGGGCCAGCTCAGGATGATGGCCAGCAGCCTCCATCCCTGCCACCACCCCGCTGGTGCTCGGCGCTGGGACAGTGGCAGCCCTCATCCCAAAGATCTGCAGGGAAAACAGAAGGGGCGCTGCGATGTGCAGATATTCCCTTTTTGCTCTAAAAACCTTCAGTTCCAACCAGCTCCCCCACCAGTGCCCACACGGGCTGAGCCTCCTCCAGTTTTCAACTCAAACTGACCAGACATGTGCTGCCACCGCTTTCTCAAGGTAAAAAAAAATAAATAATCCTCCAAATTGTTTATGATGTTTGACAGAGCAAATGAAGTGTGCCCACCGACACCCCCCAGCTGTCATTTTATATCAGGGCTGATCAAGATTACTGGGGTTTGCTGCAGCCCAGCATTCAGGCAGCAGTTTTGTGGTGTAGGAGCTGATTTTTAGGGAAAAAAAAAAAAAAAAAAAACCAATCAACCAACCCAATGGGTTAAAATAGCCCTCTTGATGTGCATCACACATCACGTAAGAAAGCAAATAGCCTCTGCAAGAAGAAAATAAGCACTGTCGACACCACACTTCAGAGACCATCGACTTCTTTTCTCGATATCCCCCAAAAGCATCCAATGTTGCCCGTGCCAGGACCGGTGTCCCTGCCCTCCCCTCTGCGGCTGGGGAGGTAGTTGTAAATCTGTGGGCAGGAGCCACTGCTCCAAGTGGTAAAACGGATATAAAATACCATGTGTGGGGAGGTGATGGGCAACAGGTTCCTCCTCCACAGCCAACAGGCAGCGCCTGGGAGGTACAGGGTGGCTCCGAGGAGGTGATGCTGCTCCCGATCCAAAACCAGTCGTCAACTCCCTCCTCTTGGGTCTATTAACTTCACTTACTGGCATTATCAATACAAAGACTTAATGGTCTGGTATTTTCAACAAAGAATGGAACAACCCAAGAAAAGAAAAGTTTGAGTTAGACGTATCCAAAATGGTTTCGACTGCTCTTCAGCAAGGGAAAATTTTTCTGCCTTTCTTCCCATAAAAAAGCAGGTTGTATTTACCACGGATGTGCAGGCTGCAGTGATGTTCCCAAAGCCTGTGTCTATGGCAAAAAAAAGATTTTTGCCAAAGGCTTTTTTATTCAGCCCACACACAAGCTCTCCCTCTGCTTAGCAAAAGGGAATTTTCCCATTTTATAGGAGGAAAGAAAATATCTTTGCTATTATCACAACAACAGTCATATGTACATACATGGGCCAAGCAATTTTCCCCTTGATAGTCCCTTCAAAGGAGGTGTTCATTTGACATAAATAAGTCACACATGGGAAAGTAATGAGTTATGTTAATTGAGCTCATCCTTGCAAATTGATATCGCTCCCGCAAATAGACAAAAAAATCTTAAATATGCTTGCATATCATCAGTATGGAGCTCATATCCAATAGCAACAGGGTCACGCTGTGGCTCGGCTCTCCAATCTCACTGCTAAACTAAGGGAAATCAGGCGCTGACTGACAGGCGCTGTGACCTTCATTACTGTAACATCCCCAGCTGGGAGGATGCTGCTGCAGCGTCCTCTCCCCTGGACCAGTCCCCGGCACCACCAAAACCCATCCACAACCATCTCCAGGCTGAATTTAGACGTTGAAAATGCATCTCTGGATGAAAGGACCAGTTTGCTCCCCCCATTCTGCTCCTGCCCTCCCTTCCCGAGACCCAGTCTTGGGTTTGATGACCCAAAGCAGTAAGTTTTGGTCCACGCTTGACCCAGGTCCCCCCGGTTCAGCCCCAGCCCAGCACGGACACTGGAAGGCAGCAGCCAGTCACTGCCGGCATCACCGGGCAGAGAAATTCCAATTATGGCACTGAGCAGTTCTGAGACCAATTAACAGGGCCTGAACTTTAGGAGGCTGTTTAATTGAAGAGAGTTGAAGGCCACGTGCCTGACTCGGGTGCTGCCGAGCCCAGAGGCACCAGAGTGCTGAATGATAGATAATGAATTTTAAATGACTTTGCTAACCCAGTAGCCTCATGCCCACGGGGTTTTTGCAACTGGGAGATTTTCCTGTTGATATGTGTCCCGTGAGCTGGTCTAAGTCTGTATTTATTGTGTTTACTTCTAATATCAATGCATAAAACGTACAGCAGAGAATTATATGGGTGTGTATTCACCCGGGAACATATTCATGTGCGCATACATCTCATCTGTACTCATTTACTCACGCTCCTATGGGGCTGTGTGGCTGGAGGAATGCCGAGGCCAGTGCTGCCTGAGCCCCTCGCCGTGGGTCTCACCACCAGCACCAAGGGTTTCAGGTGAATTAAAAGGAGAAATGCATTCAGCTCGGGGGGGGCAAATGAGAGCATGAGCTCTCAGCTGGGAGAGATGCTCTCAACAGGGATATCCCTCAAAGGTGAATGGCTTTATCAAAACAGTCCCCCCAGCACTAGAGAACCACGGCCGTTGAAGACAGGAGTGAAGCAGGGTCATGGGTGGGGTAAAGACTTGTGGTGACAGCCCCCAGGACAGTGATACCTGGGGATGGGGACAGGGCATTGCAAGGTATCTCCCTGCAGCGTTCATGCCCTCCCAGCCGTGTCCTGTTCCCGAACTTCCACTCGTTCCTCAGAGCCTCAAGGCACATTTTCGTGAAGCCAAGGAAAGTTTGTGGCACACAGAACGCTTCTAGATCCTATTGATTGAGGAGGAGAAGGGTAGAGATCATTAAGTATTTAAATGGAGACAAATGAGTCTCTGTTGCTGTGACATCCAATAACCTTTCAGCCCAAATTCCTAGTAAGTAAAAAAAAAAAAAAAATATCATTTGTTCAATCAGTCATTAATGAAGCCATAAATCATTAGGAGAATAATTCTTCCCAAATTGAATTACTCCTTTCAATTATTTTGCTTTTCTTCCTCCTTTCCTTTCATTTCTTTATTCCCCAAGGAGCCGAGCAGAGTCAATGCACTGGAATTAGACTTAACCAGCCTGATGCTGCTCAGTCACTTTTTGACTTCTCTCTTTTTCCTTTCTGCTCTCTCAGCTGTCCTTTTTCTCTGCAGGCTGTGGCAGGAGAAAATGAAAACCGTGATGTCAAAGCCCCCAGTTTCCCATGAGGATCGCTCGGTGAGAGCCTGGGTTTTGTTGTGGGGTTTTTTTATTTACTTTTTATGGAATGAATCCTTCCGGAAAACAGAGAGCAGGAGCCTGTCTTTGATTTTATCTTAATGAACATTACTGCTCCAGCTCGCAGCCTTTCAAACCTTATCGTTCGACAGAGCTGTGCTGAGATGTGATAGAGAGCCACACTGAAACGAGATTCCATCTGCCCAACATCTCTGCGCCAGCGCATCTTCCCTAATGGAATCTTTACTTGTTTGCAGCCCCACGCAAACGAGGAGCGTACAAGTGGCAGGTGCAGAAACAAAATCTCCTCCAGGTCCTACGTGCTCCAAATCTCAGCGACCAAAATGCACGGGGTTGTTCTATCAAGATGAAAAGGGGCACCCCTGGAGTAGTTTTCAGGAAACAATTTTCTTTTTCATTCTCCATTTCCTGTTTCCCCCCCCCAAAAAGACGTAACATTTGTCCCCAAATCCACACCCCTCCACGTCCTGCCAAGCAGAGACATAGCCATGCCAGATTTTCTTCCCCAAACTTCATTTATTCTTCCTTCCCCCCCTACCCCCGACATTCACAAAGGGGTTAAAAACAATTTCTCCATTTCGTTCCTCATCCTCTGCACTGACCACCATCAGCTCTCCCAAGCTCTACTTGAAACAAGTTAATTCTTAATTAAGCTCTTCCATCCTGCTTGATATTCATTATTCTTTTCATTACTTCTCTAACTCAGTTGAATTCCTTACCTTTTTTTATGCAACTCAGCCTATTCTCCGTTCGTTAAATCCTTTGAATCCCTGAATTGCATTTTTGTTATCCTTACTGTTATTGCTTACATCCTGTCTCGGCCATCGTGGCATTTAGGTTTTTTTCCCCTGAGGCTTAGATTTGTGTGTGTGGATATATAATACGTAATTTGCTGAGCAGCATGCAAATTGCAATCTCTGGGAGAATGGCAACCTGCATATTGCCAAAATGAGCATCAGTGAAATATGGGAAATTAATTTAGCCCCGTGAAGTAGATAATTACTATTTTGCAGATTGAGAAAGTGGGGCATAAAGAGATTAAGGCCCAAGGCCCCAATCTAGCCAAAACCCAATCATATGCTTAATTTAAAGGAGATTAGATAGTTCCCTTAAAGCCATCAGGAGCAGTCATTGCTTAACCTCAGGCACACGTGGAAGTGTTTTGCCGAGCAGAGCCAGCGTGGGGTCGGGACAGGGGGCTGGAGGGACACTGCACTGGAAGGGGTTGTGCAGACTCAACTCTACCAAACCTGGGCAGAAATCCCAGGGCTGACAGTTGCTAGGAGGAAGAAAGGGGATGTCAGTAGGACTTGTGGCCTCCAAACACTGTTGAAAGCCAGTTCAAGGCACCTCAAGGTAAGCAGCCAACGTGGGCAGAGACCTTTTCTTGAACGTTTGCACCTACAGCTCATCTGAGATCTCCTCTGGCTCCTCCAGCAGAGCAACAGGATGAATATCCAGGCGCTGAGCCCACTCCCAGCTCCCAAATGGTTCCAGATTCCACCTTGCTCTGCCCCTGTCCCCAGCCAGCATGTCACACCCATGCTGGCGTGTCGCACGCTCACAGGAGCCACCTCTCCTTCCCGCACTCTGCTTCTCTTTTAAGTCTACTTAGCTGATGATTGTTTCTTATTAAAATTTTCCTTGGGGACAGCTCAAACCTGCTGGTTTTATGCTCGATTGGATGCCGTGCCCCTGCAGGGGGGATGCAGGAGAGCCCGGCTGGACCACTCTGCCCCCCTGGGTCAGAAGAAGGGCTGGGCAAGCAGTCCACATGGACACCACAACAGGTCCTGTCCTGTCCACGCCTGAATTGCTGGGGGGTTTAAAATTAATTGCTATTACCTACTAATGTGTGTTAAATATATTGAGGTTCTCAGCTAAGCGGCTTTTCAAAATTTTATGAGAATTAATATACTATAGGCTGCTGCTTCACCAGGTTAATCCAGCCACAGTTTTATTGTTAGATGCTTGATCACACTCTGTGTGTGTGAAACAGTGGGAAAATGTGCTTTTCCTACCTCCCAGGGGCCTCGAGGATGGGCAAAGCTTCTCCTCTCTTCCACTCCCCTCTTGCTGTAGGTGGTGGGATGACACAGTGTTTGGGGAAGCGACTGCCCCTACACGTGCCCTCACCAGAGCCAGCAAAGACGGTCTGCAGGGAAACAACAGTAATTAGAAACCCTCATCAGTGGGATCCACTTTTGCCTCTGGCATGAGCCCCCAGTGCATGGGGGGAGCAGTCACAAGGTGGGACCTGAATGAGACACATACTGCTGGTTTGGGTTGGAAGGGACCTTAAAGATCATCCAGTTCCAATCCCCCTGCCATGGGCAGGGACACCTCCCACCAGCCCAGGCTGCTCAAAGCCCCATCCAGCCTGGCCTTGAACCCCTCCAGGGATGGGGCATCCTGGGCAACCTGGGCCAGGGTCTCCACCCTAAGAAGAAAGAATTTCTTCCTGAAAGCTCATCTAAATCTCCCCTCTTTCAGTTTAAAACTGTAACCCTTTGTCTTATGGCTCCCCTCCCTGATCAAGAGTCCCTCCCCATCTCTCCTGGAGCCCCTTTAGGGACTGGAAGGGGCTCTAAGGTCTCCCCAGAGCCTTCTCTTCTCCAGGCTGAACCCCCTCAACTCTCTCAGCCTGTCCTCACAACAGAGAGGCTCCAGCCTTCAGAGCTTGGTCAGGAGTAAAACCTCAGTGGAAATCAGGAGCCCTTGTTCCATCAGGGATGGAGAGGGTCTGAACAGCCTGGCCGGGAGCGGGGCTGATGGTCCTGCCGCCTCTCAGCAGAGGGGCTTGGCAACTTTGGTGTTCAGGAATCCTGCCCACCCCTCAGCAATTGCTCTGACAATCCAGAAGACTCAAATGCCAAATTTTATGTATTGGTAACGTATTCGGGGGCCTCTCCTTGAAGTTTCACCTGCTGTCCTTAGCTTTGGAATTGGCGTGACCTTTTAATACTGATTTTTTTTTTTCTGTTTTGCAGAAAGGTGAAAGTGTGGTGAAGTCATCTCCTCCTCCTCCTCCTGCAGAGCTGTAGCTGCAGACACGTTCCGAGGAAGCTGTGTGCATCATCTATACCCACATTCACGCGTGTGTCTTCTCACGTAGCTCCTGGAGTCGCGCTCAGTGATTGCCAAGGCTGCTGTGGTCCATCTAGCCTGTCATATATATTTCAAACTAATGTGCAAATACAGTTTTACATAAAATACCAGAGCAGAAGAGTTATGCCAGTCTTCTGGGAAAGTAATACCCATCTTAATAAAGTGTGTAAATACATATTTATTTGCTAGACTGGAACCAAAGAGGCTGTTCTGGTCTGCCAGAGAAAAGAAATACACATTTTAAGACTGCCTAGGTACATAATTACCTTAGAGAGAGAGTGAAATAAATCATCAATGTCTTCTTGCTCTCTGGGAAGGAACCGTCCTGAGCTCTCCTTTAGCTCCCTTCACTGGCAGTGAACGTCCCCCAGCGCTGTGCAAACCTGCCCAGTGCTAATTAATGAGCCTGGCAGAGAAACCAGTAACAACCAGTAAGCACAGCGGTAGGGCAGACCCTTCCTTTGAGCTTTGGAAATGCCTCTGAAAACATTTGGGTCCTACCCAGTGCAGGATATATTTATGGCTACCGATGGAACGAGATGCCTCCTCCACGGAGACAAAGTTAAGTGAAGGAGAATTGATTTGGTAAAGATACACCAGCTCCAGCTTCACCTGCTTCCCAACAGCGCCCAAAGCTCAGGGAGAGAGTCAGTGGCCCCAGTCCTGGCTCTGAGCTGGATTTTGGGAGCAATTTGGCCACTTTCTCCCCCATCCTTCCCACCTCTGTTCCTTAGCAAGCTTTTGGGGGGTTGCGGTCCTTCCATTTAATATTAACATTCTGCTTGTTGTCTGTAAAGAGTTAATGAATATATCTCTTAATAAATGGGCAGTCGATGACGATGGATTGCGGAGCCCTCCAGTCGATAACTCGCTGACAACGTCCTTATGACCATCTGCAGCAAAAACTCCTCGTGTCTGCAATATGCTTATAACCGCTATTAATTATTTATTGGTCTCTTAGAAAACGTTTGAAAGTGGGCTCCAGAATAAAAGGCAGCCGGCTCCTCTTGCCATCTCCCTTCTCCCGCTCGCCCTCTGCCACGTGTGCCCCAGGGAAGGGGCTGCATCTCCATACTCCCCAGCCCAAAACTGGGACCAGCGGGGGTCAGGACACGGGGACGGAGCCCTGAACAAGGACAGGGCTGCTCTCCTTCATTTTGGAAAGCTAAATACCCAAGAAGGTGGAAATTGGCTCGGATCCTGGGAGGGACTGAGTGAGATGTGCAGCCCTGAATCCGCAGCGCCCGTGGAGACGTGAGCGATGCAGCTCCTGGCACCGGGGTGGGGGGGGGGTTGATGAGCGGGGAGGACGGGCATCGAGCACACAGACAGGGATAAACTTAGCATCAGCCCTCGCCAGACTGTCACATTCGCACAAGCGGGAAGGGGCCAAGGACTCCCCGCACCCAAGATGCCCAAGTTGCTTTTTGCGGAGAGGCAGAACGCGCGGCGGCTGCGGCGGGAGGTGCCAGCCCGGGCTCTCTTCGAGACGCAGCCTCCAAAGAGAAAATGAATTATGCATCGTGGCCCAGCCCGGAGATCATTGATGATAAATAATGCTAAGTAGGAACTCGCTACATGCTTCAGCTACAGCCTGTCCCTACACTGCCTCTCTTTCTCTCTCTCATTTTTTTTTTTTTTTTTAAGAGTACTATGGATTATGGAGTACAGCTTGATGTGGAAAAAAAGTAGGTTTTGCAATTGTTCTTTAGGCTGGAAGATTTACCTCCTTTTGCAAGGTTCCTGGGAGCTGTTCTTCGCTCACATCCTTCAGTCGTTGCTTGGAGCTGTGGGGCGACGTGAACCCCAGAGAATTCAAACACAAACGTCAGGCAGAGCAGGGAGTTCCCCGGGACATCCACGTTGTTCAAACAAATGAATTTTGCATTGTTTCCCTAGGAAAAGAGCATCGAGCTTGATTTCCCTCCACCTCTTCATCCCATGCTGTTTGGGGCACTCGGGGGGGAGCTGGTGTGGCACCCTGGGGTGCTCAGCACCTCCCAGGTCTCAGTCTGCCCCACAACCGGTGGGTGCTTTGCTGTGGGTGCTGCGACAAGGGAACATCTCTTGTTGATGCCCACAGGACCCCAGCCCCAGGCAGGGTCAGTCCCCACACATCAGGTCCCCACCCCCCCCCAGGCACGGCTGCTGCAATGGGGCCATCTCTGAAAACAAAGGTCATAAAACTGCATTGCCAACAGGGTGGGGGAGAAGGAAATCACCTGGGGTGCAGGCAAGACTCCCCCAA
Source organism: Limnodromus scolopaceus (assembly GCA_028565335.1). Taxonomy (NCBI): domain Eukaryota; kingdom Metazoa; phylum Chordata; class Aves; order Charadriiformes; family Scolopacidae; genus Limnodromus; species Limnodromus scolopaceus. Next base: position 2,592,988 of record JAOXNO010000008.1, read on the forward strand.
ACATGCACTCACTGTCCCACAGCCCTGTAAACCCCATGAGGCTCTGCCAAATATTTTTAAAAACCACTCCGTCCCCTGTTCCCACAACCTGCCGCATCCCTGCTCTGCCTCCAGTCGCCTCCTCCATTCCTCTTCAAATCAGGAGCCCATTTCAGCCACAGGTTCCTCAGATTTATGCTCAGGGTGGGGCTCCTGCTATCCCCACCCCACCAAGCCCCCTCACACTCAGCCTAATAACCAGGACCAGCACAGCTGAGCTGCATGGCTTTATGGAGCACAAGGGTTTACATCCTCCCCCACGATTATTTTTCCCCAAGTGAAGCACATAGAAATGCTCTCTCCATCTCCGCTCCACTCTACACTGCTTTTAAAGCCTCTGCTCTCTCTCCAGGTCAGTTTTGCTCAAACTAAAATCGGAATAATCAGATGAAGAGCAGCTGCTGATGCAGGAGCACAGCAAAGGCACTGCCCCATACTGGGATGGGTGGGGGTTAGGGAGAAGCTCCTGTCCCTGCTGCAACTGGGTTTGCTGTTAATTCCTACCACATTTCTTTTCCCCACCTGCCCATCGCTTGGCTGTCCTCCTTTTCTGCCTCCTTTGCACTATAAAAAGGCACAGGGTGGGGGCTGGCAGGGCAGGAGGGCATTTAAGGCTGAAGATTTCTGCTGCTGTATTTTTATTTTAAGAAAAAAAAAAAAAAAGGCACTAATAGAGCTTGTCTATAAATGGTGACATCATCCCTGTTGCAAATAGGACCCATTAGAAACATCCTCACAGGAGAAGTCTGGCTGGGCTCTGTTTTTCAGATGTATAGTGTAGGAGGAGCTCTAGGGTTGGATATCTTCCATGGGGGAGATGCAGGTACACATCCCCATCCCTCAATTTATCTCTGTATTCAATAGAGATAAGGACACATAATCACTTTCGTGCTTTGGAAACTGTGAAACATACACGCAAAAGGGTTAAATAGCATTATTATAATTAATCACTCCTAATGACTGCTTGCAAATAAAGGGACAGACGGTGCCACCGTGCCCAACCCCTGGCAATACCCCAGAAGCTGTGCACGAGCCCAAACAGGGTGATTAAAACTCTGTATTTTCTTAACAGCCCGTTGCCATTTCAGAAAACCAGATATGTAAATACAGCCTTTTCCTGGCGGAGGATTTATTACACCTTCAGCGCCTTGACAAGGGATGATTGACAATAAGAGTGATGGGACTGTTTGCCGTGCTCTCGCCGCACCTCTGCCAGGCACCGAGACACGCACAAAGGCAGGCACAGGGCAGAGCTTAAAGTGGGCATAATTTACCTGCCAAGGATGCCACTTAGAGAAAGCCTGTGGGCTCCAGCCGCGGGGTCAGGAACTGCTTCTACCTCCCGGTTTCAAAACAAGCAGGACCTGCCAGTAGGACCCGAAATAATGGGCTATGTCTTCTCCAAGGGAAAGGGCAAATGGCCGGGATGCAGAGGAGGTGGAGGAGTGCCCGGCCGGCATCGCACCCTTCCCTCCCATCTGCTCTCCCCCTCCATCGCTTGCTTATGCCAGGAATTATCTGCTCATCCTGCTGGTAATTGGGGACATAATGGCCACGCCAAAAAAGGAGCGTGTCATGGGTGAGCCACCATCTGCCAGCACATTAGACAGGGCGAGCGTGGGGATCGGTACGTGGCTGTACCCGCAGCCCCGTGCTCTCACCCCCACAGCCCCAAGGTCACCAAATCGCAGGTTCCCAAAACTCCTGCCGGCTCAGCAAGGCCACGGTGACAGCGAGAACGTGGCACGGGGGGGGCTGGTCATGCAGCCATGGACCAGGTTTGGAGCTCGGCGATGAACTGGTGGGTTGGGGGGACCCCAGTCTCTCTTTTTTCAGCAGGTTGGCTCTGAATTGCTCCGCTCCCTTTTATTCACCATCCCAGCAAACCAGAGGAACCCTGCAGTTTCCTTTCCATAAATCTAAATAAATTCGTCCACAGCACTGGGCAGGAGAGGTTCGCACCCAGGAAGCTGAAGCAGAGGAAGCACTAAGAGCTGCATTTTCCCACTCCTGCTGAAAACCTGTTGTCCCCATTGACGTCAGCGGGAATTTTGAGCCCGCACCAGCTCTGAGCATTTAATCGTACATGACCTCTCCGAAGAAACACGGGAAATTAGCAGCAGAGTTAAAAGCAGAGCCCAGGAGTCCTGATCCCTACCTCCTCCATTTAATCACAAGACGAAGCTCGCTCCTGATGGAAAGCAAACAGATGAGAACTGGAAGAGAGCTTTGCCGTGCATTGCATATGTCCTGGCTATTGCTCAAATTGGAGTTGTTACGCCCAGTTTCTCCTGGTTTCTGCTCTTAATTCATTTCCACTTTTCAGCCTGCAAAGGGACCGTGCAGTACGTGGCTTTGCAGGAGTCCCTGAGCCCACGCTGCTGGGGTTTTACCTCCTGGCAGGCAGCATGGAGGGGTGAGGGACGTTTTGGAAATTCATTCTCAGCCACCTCCTCCACCAACGTGTGAGGTATATGCTGCTTGACCAGTAGATGTTAGTTGCTGGGATTGGGGGATCTTCATTCCTATGGATTTTAAAGGCAGCTTAATCGACATCTGCCATAAGTGATGCCAGAGGTGCTGGTCCTGCCTGGGGGCAGAAGGAAGGTCTGCTGCCCATGACCCTGTGCTTTCCTTCCACCCATAAAACCAGCTTCATCATCCAGAGTTAATCCGGGACATTACATGGTGTCCCAATCACTTTATTGCAATTACCTCTTCTGTTATTTTAAAGGAAGCTCCCAGCAGCCTGGGATCAGCGGGCGGTTTGGGATAACAAAAAACCAACTGACCCTCCCAGGAAGACTCCGTGGTCCTGATGTTATAAAACACGAAACAGGGTTTTCCTGGAGGAACCTGCCCCTTTCAGTTAGATCTGGGGTTAAGGAGGCTGAGATTGTGTGACATGAGCAAAATCTTCCTCTAGAAGATGCATTACTAAAGTAGTTTGTCTCGAATAGGCACTTTGCTTTTCTGTGCATTTCTGCACTAGAGAGCGGGGAATTGACTCGGTTTCAACTACTTTAATTAAACTGAGTTAAAATCCATCAGAGCAAACCTTCCTGCTATGCCTACACGAAATCTGTTAAATGAGAAAACCAAAATACAATGGCTATTACTTTCTGTCAAGTTCTACAGGATTTTCTTTTTTTAAGAGAGAGGCTGAACAGCTCGTTCTGCACGAGTTAAATTCCCGCTTCCATTTCTAAGCTTTTTATTTCAAATGGATGTATCTTCGTTAAACAAGCCGGGCTGAAATCCTGCCTTCTCCATCCATCCTCTTAAGGAGCTTGATTGATGCAGCTGCACTGACACAACCCGGAGAGGGAGACGGGGGGCGATGGGAGCCGGGGCGGGTGCTGCATCGAGGCCCCATTTCACAGTGGAAAGGGAGGTGTGTGCATCAGTGGGGATCCAGAGCGGGTCAGGTCTGGCTGCAAACAGCATTTAATATGTCTTCTCCAACATCACCATGACTGGTCCATGGGTGTAAAATGGGAAGACACTCCTGCCAAGCACTAAGGAGACTTTTTCCTTTTTTTTTTTTCAATAAAGGAGGTTCATTTATATACCCTAAGCCATACGTTGGATGCCAGTGGCAGCGTGGGGTGAGCTGGGGTGGGTGGGATCACAGCTGATCCAGTCTCTGCCCCACTCAATGAGCTCAGGGATGCAGGATGCTGCACTCTCGTCTTAATCGCCACGAAATGCTTTGGGAGCCGTGCAGGGAAAGACTCCGTTTAAATGTAAGATGAGGCATTAGGATACATTTACTGCTCTTACTGTGATATGTGCCATTTCCAAAGGGTGAAAGGGCAGGTTCTTCATGCAAAGAGAAGCACATGGGATTTAAAATATGCCAACCACTGCTGCTGCGCATCTCTTAGTATCATCTTATACCAGCAACCTCTGCTGGGGAGATTTCCAGGAGGATTAAACTGAAAAACCCTTTTCCAGCATCTGCTGCTTGAAGAGAGAGGGTTGCTATGGAAACCGCATCTGGCCTATTCACATGAGTTTTATAAGCAAAGAAACAAATAAAAATAAAGCAAAAAACAACACACACGTTGCACAAAAGAGAGGTGACTTTGTCTGCCTTCATCAAAGAGAGAATAAGAGCAATAATGGATAATACAGCCTGGCTGTTTGTTTATGTACGTGTGTTTATGACCCAGCGTTCCCAGATCTCCTCTGGAGCCGGGAGCTGGGACACGGGCGGGCGGGTGGTAGTTTAGGGGAGGATCCAAGGCGATAACACGCGTGTTTCTGCGTGTGCCGTGGATGCTGTGGGCTGAAAGGCAGGGCAGGAGGGCTTTCAGCATCTTGTAGAGGTGTCGGCACTCAGACTCACCCTGAGCATGTCTGCTCAGAGTCTGAGCCTGAGCACGGGACCAGTCTCCGCAATGGGGTCCCCCAGCTCCCAGCCGTGGGGTCCCTCCCCACCTCTGCGGCCCATGGACATGAAAGCTGACTTTCATCGTGGCACCTCCACGTAAGGGCTGTGGGACTTCTCTGCAGGGCTGGGGCCAAAGGAGTCCCAGGGGTAATCTGTGTAATAAAGCTTTTCCTGGGAAATCGACTGTTTCGGATCAGGAGGACCCCAGGGATTCCAGCGATGCTCCCAAACCAGCGTGAACTCCTAAAGCAGCGTGCTGCTCTCAGCACGATTTAATGATCAATTCTGGCTTCAGCTCAGCCCAACATGGGGCTGGGCCACTGCTCTTCCTATGGTGGGAGAAGATGGGTTCGGCAGAAACGAACGTTGTTGAGAAGGACAAGGGATGGGTCCTCGCTGGGTGAGGCACCAGCCGTTCTCCGCCTTTTCTCTCCACCAGCTCCGGTGTGTCCTTGGGAACGGTTTCATTTTTAACTGCCTGACAGCACTGGAGAAATGTTGATGAATGCTCTTTGGAGCCGATCTCTTTATCAGCTTGATTTGTATTTCAAGGCAGAACAGCAGATATTAGTGATGGCTCCAAGCCAGCACATTTGGGCCAAGGTCTGGAGGAAGTCCATGATGGAGAAAAGCAGCCCACGTATGTGAACCTCCTTGCAATGGAGCACTGACAGCTAACCATTTCATCATGGCAAAGCACTGGGAAAAGGCAGAGTTTTGCCGGGGAGCTGGTGCTGGGTGGGCAGACATGAGGTGCCCATGTGGACCATCACCTTCACGCCAGGGGCACTGGGGAGCCAGACCCCAATTGCGGGCAGCTCATGCGAGCAGGGTCATTTCAGAGACCCATTAACATCACCAAAGCCCCATTCAAGCCCAGCATATATTGCTGTTGTTTTCAGGAACACACATAATTTACCATCTGGCCTGGCACTTTTTATGCTCCGAGCTTGATGCAAATCAACACAGCTCCACTAATTGCTGGGATGCTAATGCTGCTCACACCATAACACGGTCCGGCCGAGCGGGACAGTGCCAGCTCTGCACCACGCTGGCATGTGGGCATCGTGACTGTCCTGCAGCCTGAGAGATGCCATCGACCCCGCAGTCCCAGTCCATGGCTTTCTGTGCAGGATTAACCTGCCTTGGGATGCTCGCAGAGCCCGAAAGGAAAAGGTTAAAGCAACTCTGGAAAAGGGAAAAGGAGTGGTGATGTGAAGAAGGAATTTAGCCCTGAAGATAAGCCACCCCACAAATGCCCCAGCGTGGAGAGGAGAGGGCAGGTAGTGATGGTCCAGTGTTGGGCGAGTCTTCTCCGGGAGAAGATGGGCTGAAATCCTTATCAGCAGCTGCAGATGGGGAGAACATGGGAGTCAGCTCGGTGTGAAAGCCGGTGCTGAGGAAGTGTTGCAGCAATCAGCACTTCAGAGATGGTGAGGCACCTCCTGGATTGGGCAGGATGCCTGACCGTGTCCCTCCTGCCCACCCCCTGCCTGCCCAAAGCCCTCCTGCCCATCCCCTGCCTGCCCGTGTCCCTCCTGCCCATCTCCTGCCTGCCCAAAGCCCTCCTTGCCCACCCCCTGCCCGCTCCTGCCAGCACAGAGAGGGGCTGATGCTCTGGAGATGCTGCCCAGAATAGTCACAGCCACCACCCCACAGCCCCCCCCCCCGGTCCA
>JAOXNO010000008.1:2631850-2653569 GCA_028565335.1 Limnodromus scolopaceus
GCAGGGGAGTTGGACTAGATGATCTCTATGGTCCCTTCCAGCTCTAAAAATTCAGTGAAATTCAGTGAAATTCAGTGCCAAATGTGGAGCACCCCAAGGAGAAGAGGATGGTGCTGGGCAGTGGGTGGCACTGTGCCATCTTGGACCAGCTGTACCGTCCCCGCTCCAGAGCATCCCCTGGCACGGTGGCACAGGCCCCTGCCCCAGGTGTTTTGCAGCCACACAGGGGGAAGCTTTGAGCCGTCCTCACATGTGAACGGGAGGCCAACAGCAAGTGTCCCCTCCCTGGCAGCCACGGCAGGGTGGTGATAGCCGTGCCACAGGAGCCAGCCGGCCAAGCAATGTATCCCCAGCCCCTGGAACAGTGTCCTTTCCTCCGCAGAGCTGCTTAGAAAAATTAACCTTGGTACATGAGGAGGCTCTGAAGCAGGGACTCATCCTGCCTGCCTCATGCAGGGCCCCACCAAGGGATGCTCCCAGTGATGCAGGAGCAAAAGGGGGGGTCATCAGGGCTGTCACCCCCCAGCTCAGGCTCCCCCCATCAGCCCCTTGCACCTCGTGTCCCCTCAGCTCACCCCTCGCCTCCTGACAGAGGCACCCCTGGCTGTCACCGGCCCCACACAAGTGACTGAGATGGGATTAAATGATGACAACAGTCCCTCCTGGTACTAAAAACTAAGGATCTGGGCTTCAGGGAATTATTCCCCGGGAGCTACAGGGGAATGTTTAACTCAGGCATGTGTCCCAGTGGTCTGATTGTATTGCTTTGCATCACATCGCAGCCGGTGATATGTGCGGAGATTTGGGGAGGAATTGAGGGTTTTTTCTGTTCTCGATAGCCTCGGTCCCTTGGAGCGCTGCTGTTTGTTGCTCTCGGTGCCGCTTGTTTGGGAGCTGATTTACATCGCCCCAACAGAAGCTCTCACTGAGGAATTCATGTAAGGAACAGAGCGAAGGGAAATCTATTGCTGAACGTATTGATCTGTACATTTATTATTTTTTTTTAAGGTGAAGCTGGCTGACATGGTGGCAGCTGCTCTCAGCATCTGCAGCACCGGGGGCTGCCGGGGAGGAGGTGGGAGGGAGAGAGGCTCTGGCAAAAATAGCAGCCTGTTGAAGTCGGGGCGGGGGGGGGGCAGGATGCTGAAACACAGCACCAGGAGCCCCCATCTGCCAGAGTCCTGCTTGGGGACAAGGGCCAGCGATCCCCGGAGCACCAGATCTCTGTGTCCCCATCCCCATCCCTGTCCCCTTCCCCATCTTTGATGTACAAAGCAGCATCACAGAGGGTCTCTGATGGGTCCCTGGCATCCTGGGCAGCCCCTTAGCCCAGTAGCTTCAATTCTAACCTGAGGCCACCTTCACAACGCCCCACCGCTCCAAAATTAAGGGTCAAATAAAATATGGCAGAAAAAAAGCGGATAGTTCATTAGAAAATGACTCCCCCGTAGCAGGGTTTATCATGCATTTTGTACTCATGCGGCAATCCATGCCGGGATACAAGGCATTTCACCTCTCGCTTTGCCACTTAGAAAAATATCTATGAAAACAAGAAAGGCCCAAAGGGGAAAGGCCTGGGGGCTCGGAGGGGCTCCCGCTGGGGTGGGGGGTTTGGGCTGCGGGGCCGGGAGCTGCCAGCGCCGAGGCTCCCTGCAGTATTACACACCGGGTTTCTGCTTCCCCCATTTTTCTCCCGACTGCTCAGCCGTGGGAGACAGCTCATTAGAGCGGCTGCAGATTTGAGCAGAAGAGATGATCAAGTTGTACGGGGGGAAAAAAAAAAATAAACCATTTTAAAAGTGGCTGCTTTCAGTTCACAGCTGCCTGTGGCGTTAATAACATAATCACAGCCCGTCTCCCCCCTTCCCGGGCGCACTGGGTGGGTAGGACAAGGTTTGCTTTGCCCAAGGTGGTGCAGCCACATGCAGGGCGGGAGCAACTTTGGGGAATAATACTGAGTTTTGAATGATGGAGAGGAAGATTTGGGCCAGGGCTTGGGATATAAAAACCATTCTTCCTCTCCAGGACACCTTGGAGCCTGCAGAGGGGCTCAGGAGCTGGAACGTCAGCTGTATAGCAGCAGGTAGCCACCACACTCGCCCCCTGGCCACCGGGCATGGCTCTGTGCAGAGCTGGGCTCGTCCCTGGCCAGCAGTGACACGGTGTGTTTCTCGGCCGGCTGCCTGGGAAGCACCGGGTGGCCGGGCTGGTGACACCTCTTGGCTGTCGCAAGAGGCTGGGATGTCCTGGATGAATTTTTAAAATGTGGGGGAGGAAATCAAACTGTTGGCTCAGGTCTCCTCCAACGGCTGGGCACCACCGAAGCCCTGGGACATTCAGCCAAGGCTTGCACTGCCACTGAAGTCACCAGCCGGGGGGACACACAGCCATCTGCACCCGGTGCCACAGACCATGTGTAATAGAAATTTATCCCCACGACCATGTCCTTCACCCAGGAGGAGGGGAGAGACCTGGACAGCTGCAGCAGGGGAGGAGGTGGCAGATCCTGGTCCCTGCGCTGCCACCGCTGCCGGTGACACTTCAATTCCTGCAAACACCCCCCCATTGATTAGATAAGTGCGTTGGGGCAGCAGCAAAGCGATGCCGTAGCTGAGACACTGCTGAAGTTAATCGCCTAGTTCATTCAAATTTCTCAAGGAGAGGAGTCCTGGCCCTGCAGGGGACAGTGCTCTGGCTGTGTCCTCCTGCCACACAGCCTGGAACAGCCACTGAGGCCACGGTGATGGGCGCAGGGCTGCAGGGAAAGGGGTCCTGCAGCAGGGAGGATGGAGAAGCTGTTGGTCGGGCAACACGGGCCAGAGCATCCCACACCCCATGTTTGGTAAGAAGTTAATTTCTCTGAAATGCAGGAAAAATGCCAGGCGCTCTGTTCTTTTTAGCAACCAAATTTCAAGAGGGAAATATTTTATTGTAAGATAAAAAATACCCCCATCACCTTGCCAGAGCAGTGCCCGGGGAGCACCAGCTGCCCACACCTCCAAGGACCTGTCCTCTGATGCGCAGGGTAGAGAGGAGGGGGATAAATCCCAGCTCCGCCGAGCAGCTGGCTCTGCTCATGGCTGATGTTAAAAAGAGAGTGAGAAGGGAAATGAAGAGAGCCCTGAGAAGCCTGAAAGGTAATTAAGGTAAAACTCGTTAATATTTCAAGCCAGCGCTGTGCCCATTACAGCAAAAGGCCTGGCTGAAGCCGGGGAAGTGACGGGAAAGGACTTGTCTTGTTGTATAACAGCACATTACAGGATCAAAGCAATAAAACTCAAGAAACCTGCTGAAAGCCCTTTGCAGGGCGAGGGGGGACGGCGCCTCTGGAAAAGCCTGGGAGAGCACGAAATAAAAAAGCTGCCAGTTCTTGTTAGACACGAATAATCAGGGAGAAAAATTCCCCGCGATCCTCTTAGCACTTTGCTAAGTCTCCTCTGGCCAAGAGGAGCCAGCGCGGGGAAGGAAGATGCTGCTCCTGGGCTGTGATGGTTTTGGGGGCCATCAGGAAGGAGTTTGGCCCCAGTTGGGGCAGGGGGGAGGCCCAGGGGTGGGCAGAGGTGGGGGAACCATCCAGCGGCTCCCTGGGCCCCTCTGTGCCCCCCTGGCATCCCCCCAGAGACGGAGCCGCTGGGGCAGCCCAGCCCTGAGCGAGGTTGGAGGGGCTCAGCTAATTATTGGGGTTGGAAGGGATCAATTCATTATCAGGGTTGTAGGAGCTCAACTAATTATCTCTCGCAGTCATTGCTATTCCAGCGGCAGTGACGAGGGCGGCTCAGCTCTCCGGAGCCGCTCAATCTCTGTTTTAATCTCCACAAGGAGGGGAGGAGAAACGTGGCTTTTCCTCTGATTTAAAATTTTCCAGCAACCTCCCGGTCACTGCTGTCAGCACAGGCTGCCCGGCTCCTCCAACACCCCCAGGAAGGGACGTGGCAGCAGGTCCTGGGTGTCCCCAGACCCTGGTCAGTCCCTGTTCCCAGGACTGAGCCCACCCCTGTCTCTTCCCTTTGCAAAGGAGCAGAAAAGCCCACAAAGACCTCGTGTCCAGGGCTTCCCAGTGCCACCGAAGGTCCCTATGGCAGCAGAAGGTCCCATTGAAGGATCGGGGCTGGCAGCAGAGCCTGGCATCTCCTGGGATGGGGCTACCCCACAGGCTGTCCCAAGACTCAATCTCAGCCTCCCTTGTGATGCTCGGGATGCGGGTTGTCCTCCAAATATTGGATTAGTAGATATGAGAGCAGGGACTTGCCGAGGTGTGGAGTGGATTACAGGCACTCCAGTGCTCTGGTACCCAGTAATTAATGTCCTAGATTTGCCAAGAATATATCAGCAAATGTTTGCCTCTTAAGTAAACACACTAAATAAATATTAATTCCCCATTTCACGAGTGTCTGTGTGAGGGTCCCACCGCGGACAGGCTGGGGGGGGGAGGGGGGGTGGGGGGAAGGGATGCCCACATCAATCCCGCCCCATGCAATGTGCTATGCAGAGCTGTGAAATTCCCAACTTGTCATGATTTATTGATGCCACAGTTCTCCACTCTCCTCCTTTGCTGTTTCTCTGAGCAGAATGATTCCCAAATCAAATTGCGGCTTTTTCTATAGCACCCGCTCCCCTGAATACACAAGGCACGCAGGTTAGGCGAGGAAAATAACACAGTGACAGCAGTGAAATTACAGGACGGCTGCTTTATTTGTGCTTCAAAACGAGGGACCGGTCTCTCCCAGCTCATGAAAGCAATGTGATGCTATGAGGACCAGCCCCGCCAGCCATGGGGAAAGAAATTCAGGAGGAATCCAGGCAGGCTAGGAAGGGGCTGTGGATGGGGGATTATCTCAAGGAGCTTTAAGGAATGGAAAGAAATTTAAAATACATTGAAAACATATAATGCAAGCTTTAAGGGCTGGCAAACTGGAGCATGAAGGAGTTAAATGATGGCTGGGAGGCAGGCCAGAAGTATTCGGGGTCTCTTCCCAACCCCAGCCCCAACTGGGCAAAGCAGGGGGAAGGATCTGGCCCCACTGGCCTTGCCGGCGTTAGGCGAGGAAAAGGGAGAGCTCATTTTCCTGCTGCGCTGGAGATGATACCCAGAATATTCTACTTGGATCCCTCCAGCCTCCGTGAAAACCAATTTCCCTTGCACCAGCAAAAGCGGGTTTTATTAACAGCAATTTGAGCTCTCCGATAAATCTCAGCAAGGCATAATTTCTCCGCAAATGGCATGTCCGCATTGTTACTACCTCCACCGCTCCTCGCTCTGAACCATTTAGGACAATACTTACTTGATGGAGTCTATTAAGCGGGGTATTTTGGGATGTGCAGCAATTGCTGTCGTTAAGCCTTCTCGGGGCTGCTCATTTACCGGGCGATGGCCCCGCGCCGGCAGAGAGGATGCTCACCCATCCGTCTCGGGTGAAGCCACCTCATTTGCGGGCTGGATGCAGCTCCCATCGTGTTACCCCCGCATCTTCCTCTCCTGATCTCAGGAAAACGGAGTAAAAGGGGAGCTGAGTTTAGAGTGCAGCCCCTCGGACCGAGCCGAGCTCCTGGGAGGCGACGGCTGCTGCTCAGCCTTTCCCCAGCAAACCCAGCGCTTTGGGGAGAGCGTGCGGGGCCGCTCCAGCAGCGCCTATATATCTTTTTTTAATTTGAAGAACGAACAGTTTCCAGGAACTGCTCCGAAGTTAGAAACAATATGATGCTGCTAGTGAATAAGTCATGAGGGCTGGAGCCTGAATCTACATATTTATGTGCACACTCCCTCATCCGGGGGGGATGATTTATATAATTTATACAAGTGAGAATACTCGGATGCCAAACTGCAGCCATCAGAGCTGCTCTGCCAAGGGTCCCGCTCGCCCCCAGGCTGGGCTTTGCCCCACAAAAGACAAGCTGCCACCCCGGGGTCCCGCTACAAAGCTGGCACCGGTCCCCTGGCTTCAACCTGCCACCCGGGTGGCACTGGGGACACACCAGTCCCTCTTCTCCGGTTGGTGGTTTCCATCTCCCAGCGCTGCCAAACCCACTGACAGCAGCTCTCTTATTAGACAACTTTAAAATATTGCCAGCCAACGGTATCTCAGAGCGGGGAAGTCAGCAGAGATCTATTTTCATATGCTTTCCATATCAACAGTTATTATTTTTCTTTTTTTCCTTTTGTCCTTTTTTTTAATTATTGAAAGTTTCTGCTTCAAGAAGCTCTCCCATTCTCAGGGGGGAAAAACAAAAATTAAAAGGGCCTTTTACTAATCTCTGCCTTTTAATCTGTGGCAGAGTTGTGCTGTTATCCTTGGGAAAGCCGACTGCAGATTCTGCCACCTCCCCCCTGTTTGCAGCAGCATCAGAAAGTCCCGTGCCTTCGGGGTTTGCCTGCCACACTCCCTGCCACGAGAGAAAGTGAACCTAATTAAATCTCAAAATTGCAACTGGCACTTTTCCTTTATTTTGCCTTTTTTCACTCAGCGCTCGGCTGTGCCTTTAATTACCACCTTCAATTATTTGTCACTTCAAGGCCCGAGTCCCACTTTTGAAAACCCTTTCGCTTCAGTCAGGGGAAAAAAGCTGTGGAAAGCACCGGCGGAGGGAGGGAGGTGAGCTTGGGTGTGGACCTTCTGGGCACCAGCTTAATTTAAGCATGTGCTTAAGTGCTTTGCAAGGCTCAGAGCATCTCTGTGCCTCAGTTTCCCCCAACCACCCACAACAGGCTCTGCCCCTGGGGCTGGGTTTGTCCCCTTCTCTCAGTCTGGCTGGAGCCACCAGCATCCTCACGGCTCTGCGAGGACACGGACGTCCCCTCTCGCATCCCCGCAGGGACCAGCACAAGCACCTGGGGACCCCAGCTGGGGGGCAAACAGAGGCCCCCAGCCCCTCCTGGCAGCACTGGAGCCCATGGCAACCTGCCACCTCTGCCCTCCCGCCCTGGTGCCAGCAGCAGAAACGCCTCCAAAGACCTTTTTCCCTTCCGAGTGCCCCCCAGGACCCCGCTGCGAAGGACAGCCTGTAAGAGGGGGTGTTTTAAAGCCAGCAGTGAAGGGTTTCTCCCGGAGAAGGGTTTCCCGAGCAGGTGACTTCACAAGCACCCCAGGCAAGAAAGGTCCCACCACGATCACAAAAACATCGAGGACTTGGCTGGAGATCAAACACCTTCCCAGTCTGCTTTCAAAGACCGCTGGGGTAGTGCTAAGAGCCTGGGTTTTCTCTCCCAGCAAGTGTCCTCCTCTCCTCCATCCTTCCGAAACGCCTCCGCGCTTTCATGTATCCGTCAGTGCCCCCTCCCTGCGCAAGAGGGATTGGCCAGAAGAAGCCAAAAATGGCACTAAAACCTCTCTGAGACACTTGTGTGCTCTCAAGCCAAGCCCTGGCAGCTGCCAGACCTGCCCGCAGGCTGCTCGTCCCTGTGTGGCAGGGGAGGGATGGGGAAGAGCAGCCGATGGCAGATTTGGGGTAGCCTTTGCCCATCCCCAGTGGCAGGTGCCCGGATGCTCAGGCATCACAGGATGCTCAGCAGCAAAGCCGGTGCTTGGGGACCATCGGGATCCCAAACCACTGGGGTTCCTGGCTCGGAGCAGGACAGGGACCCCCTACAGGGATGTGGCTGTCCCTGATGTCCCTGATGTGGGTGGTTGGCTGAGCCCCGGGGGGGGCAAGCACAGCCCACCCCCCCAGCAGTGAGAGGTGCCTCTCAGCTCCAGGTTCTGACTCTCCATCCCAACCACCTTCCTGCACCTCCTCTAGAAAGCTGAGCCCCCCCCCCCGACATAAATCCCTGCCTTTGGGCCCTGCGAGTGGGCAGCTTCTACCTGCTCCATCTCTTTCTATAAGATCTGGGGGAAAAAAGAAGGAAAAAAGGGTTTGTGCAAGGAGCGGAGAGGAGGAGGGTGCGTTTCCTGGTAATGAGTCCTCTGCATCAAGTGAGGAAGGGGAACTACGGAGGACTAGCAGAGACATGAAAATTAAGAGTCAGAAGTAATTAGAAGAGCCTGGATTGCTGCTTAGCCCCAGAGGAACCCCTGCTAACGGTGTGGGTGCTCATTAAAGAGATATAATTGGGATTCTGTAGCCACTGATGAGCCCGCAGCCTCGGCGCAGGCGCTGCTCCCTCTCCGCTCGCAGGACCCTCCGCTCCGGGGAGCTGGGACACGCGGCAGATCCCTCCCTCGTCGGAGGCGGTGGGAAACGAGGAGCAAACCTGCAGCATCGGTCACCACCACCACCTGCATTTTGCTTTTCGCCATGGGATGCCAACATCCACGCGAGGGGTTGGGTTTTTGCCCGGGGCAGGCGCCGTGAGCAGGAGAAGGGGTTTGCGGGTTATTCCTCGGGGTGTTTGCTGCCAAACTGCGCTCGGAGCAGAGCAGGGCCCAGCTCATCTCCTCGGGCAGGATGCGACCCCAGATCGCATGGGGCAGGAGTCCTCAACGAGGCCAACGGGGCACTTTGTGGGTCATAAATCCAAAAAATATAGAAAAGTGGTGTATGTGGGGCTATTTTGCTACTTGCCAAGAGGTTCGGGTGAGTCTGCGTGGCCTCGGGGAGCTGCTGTGCCACAGGTTCAGCCTGTGCAGCTTTGAGATGCTTTTTTGATGAGGCTCTAAAGACGGAGCATTAACCCCGAGGGCAGCCCGAGCCCTGGCAGGAGCAGTTGACACGTGGCAGAAATAATTGAACGGGCCCCGCTCACACCCCAGCTGGACGCGACCCTTGGGCTGCCGAAAACTGGCGACGCAAAGACGCGGTGAATTGTTTGAACACATGATGAAAACCCTTGAGTGAGCTTGAACTCAACAGGGTGTTGTGAGGCTTAATTAATTTATGTCCAAAAGCACTTTGAGGGCGTTAGATGAAAGGGGTTATTATAGGACTGCAAAGAGATCCTTTATCCCGCAAGATGGAAGCAGGAACAGTTCCGGCCACGCTCCCTCTTTAAAGAGCACGGGCTATTAGCACAAAGCCCGATGATGAATAGGAGCTATTTTATTTTTTTTATTTTATGGAAATGATCCTGCAGCTTCTCGTGATGACACATCATCCTGGCACAAGAGGGCATGGAGGGGGAGAAGCTCCTGGTGGAAAACAGAGCACTAATTATTTCTTCCGAAAAGCTTGCAATGAGCAAATGTTAGGGTTTGGACCCAAATCCCGCTTCTCCACAATGCCCCCAGGAGCGCTCGCCTCTGCTCTGGCATCCCACTGAGCAGAGTTAGGGCGTCCTGGGGGTCCCCCCCACTGCCACCAGCTATTTGAGCGGGGAGGAAAGGATCCCCCAAAAGGCGATGGGGAGTTTGGTTGGGCTCTGCCCCACCGGCGCTGGGCAGCCCAAGGGAGCCAGGCTCATGTCTCACCCTGCAGCATCCCCGGGTCCCCTGAGCTCCCGCAGTCCCTGGCTGCCACGTGGTCCCCTGAGACACCCCTGACCCTGTCTCCTCCTTTGTGGTTTCAAGGCAGAGAGCCATTTGGGGTACCCTGGGCTGGGAACAGCGGGTGCCATCGCTCAGGAGATGCTAGCAGGTAGTCAGAAATTGGGGGTTTTCTGCTGGGATGGGCAAAACGGGTTAGAAATCAGCCCCGGTCCCACGTGCGGGGTTGTTTTTCCTCTGTCTCCTTCCTCAAGCTGGTGGCTCTCAGGCTGCCGGGGCAGGATCGGTCCTTTTTACATCTTACTTTTGTGGCTGTAGATCTAGGGAATTGCAACCTGCAGGGCAGATTTCTTCCCAGTCACCCTCAGAAAACCCCCTGGGGAATTAGAAACACCCCCACATGGCAGCCCAAAGCACGTACATCCCCCCTGTGCAAGCCCTCGCATGGCTCAGAGGGGTCAGCAGAGCCCATCCTGCCCCGAGCAAGGGCAACCAGGGAGTTTGGGGAATGGGGGAGCTGGCATGGGGACAAGGACAGGGACAGGAGGCACCACGGGGCGGGGAGCTGTGCAGGGTTCTCGTTACACTGCTGTTGCAGCACAGGCATGTTTAACTGCAGCTCCACAGCAGAGATAATTTGTAGGTATGAATGTCGTCCTCGTGGGCGTTAATTTTCCTCGGCTGTTTGTGTGAATAGGGTGAGTTTCCTCTCCCAGGGTGATGCTTCCCGGCTGCCGAGACGCCGCGGCGAAGGCTCACATCCAGCTGGGAACCCATCACCTTCACCGTGGGGAGACCACCCCCATCGCCCCTGCACCGCTGAGCCCACCGAGGCAGCAGCACGGAGCATCTCAGGGATGGATCGTCCTGCTTCTGCTGCGTTGGTGGGAAAAGCCTCCTCAAGGGCAGGTCTTTCTGATGTCCCAACCTGCTGCCTCTGGAGGATAAGGGGGCTTTGGCAAGGAGTGGGTCCTGCTGGGAGCCAAGCCGGGCGCAGCGTGGCCCTCCGGCACCCCTGCACAGCACGGGTCCGTGGGTGGGGAGGCCTTGTGGATGCAGTTGCCATGGAAAAATAAAAACCCCTCGTCAAGATTCAGAGGAAGCGAATGAAATAATTAACAAGTGGCAAAAACGCAAGAGGAGGATTGTTGCGGTGTTTCTGCTCCATTGCCCGGGGTGGGCAGCCACGGAGGGGAATTGACCCTGAAAGCAAAGCAATGGAAAAAGCAGGGAAATAAATCCCACCTAAATCTGAGCTGGACCATCTTCTCACTGGGGCTGGGATTTTCTGAATTGTGTTTCGCTTTCTGCCCAAAAAGCAGAAGTGAGAACTCCAGGAGAAACTGTCTCCACTCAATACAGACAGCAGCACAGCCCTCTTCTGACCCAGGCTTGCAGTGCAGGTGCTGAGGGACACTGGCCTGGGACAGGCAGCCCTCACTCCTTGGGGACAGGCCCATGGGATGGAGGATCCATGTGGCTCCGTGAGACCTTGAGCCGTGGCTGGGACAGGGCATCTGTGATCTGTGAGGGTCCGTGCAGCTGAGAGCTGGGGGGGACTGGGAGGACACCCCAGTTGCATTTGTCTGAGGTTGAGCATGGGCATGGGCATGGAAGGATCACTTTTAGAAATTATGAACATCCCGATGGCAATGAAGGCATGCAAAAAAGGCATGAAGGGGACAAGAAGAGCTCTGAGGGCTCGGTCAGCCCAGCAGGGCTGGACACACCGTCCCCACCGTTAGCCAGAGGCTTCTTTCTGCCCTGCTATGAAATACAGCGTCAGAAATATCTCTGCACCAATTTCTGCAGCGTTGCAATGTGCTCCTTCCATCTCCTCCAGACACCATTTGGCAGATCTGAGCTGTGAATGTCACAGCAGTCTTTCATAATATCTTCTCCCACCATCCCGTCAAGCGGGATGAGACGGGGGTACCATCTGCTGGAAGCCGCGCCGCCATGTGCAGAGCCGCATCCCTCCCTCGCTAGAGAAACCCTGACACCCTTCCCTGGGCCCACTCAGCCTGTCTGGGGGTGTAACAGATCCACACCTAACCAGTCCTTCCATTTCTCCTGGGGGGAGGCAAGTGGCTCCTTTTTATCCCCCCCCCCACCGCTGCAGATGCCCCTCATGTTTGCAGCCACGGCCCCGTGGCTTAAAGCACCTTCTCATGCGTGTCTTTAGCACTCAGCCCTGAGCCCAGGGTAAAACATCAATAGGATCGTCTCCGTCTACAAGACTCCTTCCCTGAAACAAGTACGTGGCAGCACTTCGAGCCATCACGGATAAAAGACGCCGTAATCTGATTTTCTTGGACAGGAGCGTGTCATTCACCAGGGGAGAAAGGTTTGATCAACTTTGCTGAGACCGAGCAACCTCTGCAAAAGGAGAGCTACAAACTCAGCAGCACCAAAAAGAAGGAGGCTCCTGTGGATATAAGGAAACCAAGTTTTCAAATGCCTCTCAAAGCTGATTCAAAAGTATTTCTCGAATAAGGCACCTAAAGAAGAGAGCGGCTCCTTGCAGGAGCGCTGGGCATCGCCGGGGCAGCTCCCTTTGACTTGGGCAACAACAAGTGATTTATACCTGTGTTTGCTCTGGGGGTGGGAAGAGCCCGGGCTGCAGAGCAATTAGTGCAGGAGAGAAAAATCTCGGGGCAGTTTAATACAATTTTGTTGTTGATGTTGCGCTCAGCGCGAGCTGGGAAAGGCCAGCGCGGTCCTTGCCCCTGAGGAACGCAGGGTTTGGATAATGAGAAGAAGTGTTTTCTGAGAGAAAAGAGGTGAAATGCCTTTTTTTTTTTTTTCCTTGTGAAGCGCTTGCTTTCCTATAGCTGCTTGCACCATTTTTCATAATTGAAATACACCTGTAATGTCACCCGGTGCTTTTTGATAGTTGCTCTCTCTAAAAGTATGATTTGGATCAATGAAAATGTCCTGGGAGCTCATGGCAACAACCTTGCTCAGCGTTTTTTTCTCTTGAAAGAGCCCCAAGGGGAAGAAAGGTTCGTGGTTGTGCAAGGAGGAGGATTTTCCAAAAGAGTTATTCCCCACCCTGGAAAAAAAAAAAGAGTGATAACAACCTCACTCCACAGTTTCCCATCAAGGCTGATTTGCATAATTAACACTAAAATTAGTCTTCGTTCTGTTGCAATGATGAGGTTGGCTTGCAAAGGGAACCTGGTGAGAGCAGAGCGTTGCCCAAGACAAACCGGGTCCCCTGGGGGGACATCCCCAGGTTCCCCCCCCAGGGAGAGACCTTGGGAGAGCTGGGACCGACTTCACGGCTGACAATCGCCAACCCCAAACAGCCAAAGCCTCTCACACAGCGCTGAGAGCAACGATAATAGCAGTTAGATTTGATTTTGCCTTGAAAACACACTTTAATCAAACCTTATTGGATTAGCATTGAAATCCGAGAGTTGCTGGAATGAAGAGCTGCCGCTTCTCCGCCATAAAGTCCTCCTGGCTCTTCAGCTGAACATGCCTCCCACCCGCAGCAATTGTGCTCGGAGATGAATAATTATGAAAAGAGACTTTGGTGCCAAAGCAAAAAATAAATAAATAAATGAAACCCCAGCCCCCAGGCCTGGGAAGACTCAGCCGCACTCCCGCTCCAGCGCGCTCAGCATCACGAGGATTTTATATATCTTTTTTTTTTTCCCCCTCCCTCCCAACAAAATGTCAAAAATGTACTTAATGAGAAGTTCTCCCGTTACAAATGAAGCAGTAATCTGTCAGAAGGGAAAATCTGCTGTAAACTTAGTCAGAGCTCATCCCCTGCCTCCTCTCCAGCACGCGTTACAGCTGGGCGGGCGGCGGGGCCCGAGTGCCATCTACAGCGGTCAGGGGGAACTAAGAAATCCGAAATCCTGCTGCAGCTCCAGGCCCTTCCTTCCCTCTGCCCATCCTTCCCACTGGGAGCACGTTCCCTGACCTCGCTGGAGACAGAAAAAGGCCTGGATGAGGTTTGGGGTTGCTTCCCAAAAATTCGGGTGAGGCTGCAGCTGGCAGAGCCGCGGGAATCACGGCAGGGATGCGGGGCAGGTTACCCAGCAAGTTCATCAGCTCTCTGGCAAAAACAGCCTGGCATTTAATAAGAGTTTATTTTGCCACCCATGCTCACAGCAGAGGCTTCAAGAAACACCTTGGTGTCCCCACGTCGTGGGGCACGGGGTGTCCCACACGTGGCTCCCCCAGTGCCTGGAGGAGTCGGGGCACGGGGCTCTGCTCCGGCTGCGGCACCGTGGGCGACAGGGTCAAACACACCGGGGCGCGGGGAGGAGGAGATCCTGCCGAGAGCCACGCGATAGCAGCTACCAGAAAGATCTGCGGGAGAACATATGGTGTGGTTTTAAATGCACCCATAACATTTATTTAAAATACAGGCTCTAAAGCTTGCCAGCAAAGCTTAATAGGAGGAAACCTTTCTTTATGCTGGAATCTCTCCTATTGTTTCAACCGAATCATTAAGCTTGTATTTATTTGTTTTTCAGCCTAAACAAGCGGGGAGTACTGCAGGCAGAACTGGCGAGGATTCCCCTCGTGTCTGCAGGGTCCCAAATCCAACCTACGTGGCTCGTTGGGGGTTGGCAAACCTGCCTGAGCTCACTCTGCCCTGACACAACCCCTCAGCCATAAACGTCCTGATGCTCCAAGGAGGTGGCCCTCCTATAGCGGTGGCCCTGGAGGAGCAGTGCCTCTGCGTGTCCTTTCCACCACGGGCTGGGTGGAAGGGCTGAATCTCCGGGTGGGATGGGGTGGTTCGGTGTGTACCAGCCTCCAGCTGCCCCCTCGCAGGGGACGTTCTCCTGCCCCGCAGGTTTGGCAGCCGCATCCCTCCTCACCTGGAGATGAGTCAGGGGATGATGGCAGGCAAGCGGGGTTTCTAACAAAAGACTATGATGGCATCGCAGCTCCTCCGGCCGGCTTGCTCGGCACCCAGCGTGAACGGAAACAGCCCGATGGCCGCAAGGCACGGGGTCACCCCCAGGATCTGTCCCCTCTCCTCCACCTTCCGCCACGTTCTGCCAGCATCTCCCCCGGGCACTGCCGGGACGGGCTCTGCCAAGGAGAGGGATGCCAGGAATAGCAGGGGACAGGTTTCTCATCCCCTCGGCTCCACTCAGCCCTGTGCCCGCGGCTGGTGGACTCATGATGCTCCGCAGGTACCTGGCACAGACCTTCGGGGGGGTGATGCGTGTGTGGCTGTGCCCCCCAACACCCGTCCTGCCAGCAGGATGGGCCTGGAAGGGGTCACAGGGAGCTGGGGGCAGACCCCAGGGCTGGCTGCACCCCACGTTCTGCTGCAGGGGCTGGGGTCTGGCTGCATCTCAGTGCTTTTTTTGGTGTCCAATGGCAGTTGCACCATCTAGAGGAGAAACGGGTACTGGTCCGAAAAGAAGCGGCCAAATCCAGGCAGGCATCCTTTTTCCTATAGGAATAGGATGAGCAGAGCAGTCCGGTCATGAACGAGATGCAAATCCTTCAGTGAGGCACAGTGAGAGTGATTTCAGGGTCTCGCGGATGAGCCCAGATGGCCCTACTTTCCCAGAGAATGGGAACAGGGGGAATAGGATTCAAAGATGCTGGTGCTGCCTGCTTTACATGTGACTGATCTCTGCTGGTTGCAAGGAACAGGGCAAGGGAGAGGGGGAAAAAATAAATTAAAAATCTCCAGCCTGCAGTCAAGCTGACCGCACACCCTGGAGCCGGGAATCAACAGCCCTGAAAGCAATTTCGCCGCTCAGCTGGACCTGTATTACTTCTCTCTCTGAACAGATGTGGCAGTGACACTCATATGAATTACCACAGCGGAGATGTGAGCGGGTGATAAAAAGCCCCCCCTCCCCTCCTCCTGCAGAGCTGCTCCTTTCCTTGCTCCCTGCTCCCCTTTCCGCAGGGTGCTGAGGCCGAACCACCACCCAGTGCCCCCCAAAAGTGGCAGGTTTCTGCCAACAGCAGCTCTTCCCTCGTGCTGGAGATCTCCCTGGGGACCAAACCATCAGGGCCATACCCACGAGTATCCAGAGGAAAAGGAGGGGTACACCATGGGGCTGGCCGTGCTGATAACACCCACCAGCTCCCAGGACCAGGGGGCTGCCCTCTTGCCCCCACCAGCTCGCCCACCTCCTGCCCAGCTCCAACTTGCATTGCCCTTGCACAGGGTGGGAGAGCTTCAGGTTCCTTTGCAGCCTCCTGCAGCATAAGGGGATGTGGGAGCTCCATTCCCACAGATTTTTTATTTTATTTTTTTTTAATACCACTCGGGCCCCTGCAGATTGTGCAAGTCACAAGGAAACGCTGATCACATCCCAGATCCAACCACTAACACATCTCAGCCTCTCAATCTGCCTCGCTTGCTGACACCCCAGGTTTTTTTTCTCCTCCTCCTCCCACGAGCTCCTCGCAGCCGGTTCCTTCCTCCTGGTCTGCGGCACGTACATCTCCAAGCTGCTCCGGCTTCCCCGTCCCACGCACGGCTGGGTGCACGGCTCACCCCAGGCACTGCCGGAGCCCGGGGCGCTGCCTCCGCTCCTTCCCTTCCATCCTCATGGGTTCTCTGAGCCTTGGCCAAGCCTGGCGGTGGGCAGGGAAAGCCCTGCCGAGGGTTAAATCCACCCTGCGCTGCGTAAGGAACAAGAAAAACACAAAGCACATTAGGGAATTGGCTTTTTTTTCCCTCTCTGATTCCCCCAGGCCAGTTGGGGCAGCGCCAGGTAGCGGTGCATCGTTGGACCTTCTCTGCGAGCCACATTTTGGGGTGAGGGTTTGTAGCCCCACGCTGTCATCTCAGCTCGGCAGCTCCCAGCCTCCTGGAGCCACGGAGCTCGCTGTCGTGGGGACGCTGGACAGATCGGAGGGGGTTTGGGTCATTCCAAAGAAAGTGAGACATGATTTAGTGATGGTTTTTGTCAGTATTAGGTTCATGTTTGGACTTGATGATCTGAAAGGTCCTTCCAACCCGGGCAGTTCTATGATTCTATAATTCTCCAAGGGGCTCAAACCACTGCCAGGAGATTCGAGACCAGGATGAGGAAACACTTCAAAAGGGCTCTCCATTACCACCGGCAGCACAAGCCCCATCCAGGAGAAAGTGTCTCTCTAAATACCATGTTTTTCTTAATGCTTCCCAGAGGAACAGGATTTGATGTCCTCCTCTGTTTCCAAAGCCGTTATGGATCTGTTGCACTGAAGGCATTTGCGGTGCCCAGTCAATGCTCCTCCATCCCTGACAGCTCTGTGGAACGGGAGGGTCAATCTGACAATGCTCTTAGTCCAAAATTACCGTCTCTGGACATATGCCATGGCCCTAAAAGCCCCATGTAAAAGCAGGAGCACCCGTGGGTATGTAGCTGCACAAAGCAAGGGTGGCCAGGGCTCCTGCCCTGCTCTGGGCTGGAGCACTGGGAGGTGACTTTGGCCCTCAGGGAGAGCAACACGAGGACTGGGGAAAAAGAAATAATTCAAATAACTATTAGCAGAGTTTGCCAAATGCTGCTTCAACCAGCCCCAAACTGCTCCTGGGAGGTCCCTTCCCCCTGCAGAGATGCCGGGAAGGCTTTCGTTCCCTCCAGCTGCTCCGCTGAGGGCAATTTCCTCCGTGAAGAACCCAAGTCAAAAGGATTGTGCCCGGACTCTCTGTTTTTTCAGTTCGATGAAAATTCCAAAGAGTGGTAATCTTTGGTTTGATCCAAAACTCGTTTAAGGAAGCATTTTAACCACTGAACCAAACAGTGGTTGTTTGCAAATCCTTAATCAAAGCCTGTTCAGGCAAAGTGCATCCCGCAATTGCAGAGCCACTGGTGAATGAGACCCTCTGGGCACCGTGGCTCTGGCCCCTGCCACCCTGACCGGGCAGGCGGTGGCCCGTGGTGGCAGTGTGGGCTCAACCCGCTCCACGGGGACCCTGGGGACAAGTTGCTCCCTTTGTGCCGCGCTTCAGTCGGAGACTTTGAACGTCTGCCAGTTGCCCCGTTGTGAATTCAGCGCAGAGAGGTTTCACTTGATGGCAGCCAAGGGAGTCCAGGGCTGCTATAAATAGAGTACTGCTTGAAGGTGAGCTGAAAAGCTTTCCTACATGAGAAGATGCCTTTTAAGAACACTGGCTTAGAGCTAATGGGGGCTGGGATGGCACTTGGATGGCTCTGCCGGGAACTGGGAGTTGGGAGTTGGTCCACAGTTGTCGTCCGGTGGTCCCCTGCCTCGTGTGGCTGCAGGGATGCTCCTGAGAAAGCAGCCGGTCAGGGAAGGAGCTCTGTAAATGCAACACATGATAATTGTGGATGGACGAGTCCTCAGCTGTGCTGGGACTTCTCAGCAGAGGAGTCAGAGGAGCAGTAATGAGGGGAGCTGGAACGCAGTGTGTTTTCTTCTCCTCCCTCAGCCCCCTTAGAGCTCGCAGCACAAAGTCAAAGCAGAGCAGTTTCCTTTTGAAACATATAGCGAGAGCAGCATCTCAGTTTCCTTATGGCTTTTCTTCGTGTGGAGGGGAAGGTATCTATCCCACTGTGCACCTTTGATCTTGCCCTTTAAATAGGCCATTTTGAAGCTTACAGACCCCTTTATATCACCTTCCACCTTGGCTCATGGCACCTAATGCCGGTGTTTATATCCCGGCTTGTGCCTGAAATCAAAGTGTTGCTGTGGGAAACTCCGCACACGGCTCATTAAAAAGTAGGGGGGGAAAAAAAAGACAGACTTTCTGTCTCTGAATGAATCCCCGTGTGTTCCTCAGTGCTCCCAAGCCCTGAGATGCAGGAAACATCTGAGCTGTCCCAGCACCTTGCACACGTTGCTGCTGGTGTGGCTTGGCACCAACCTTCAACACCCAACTTCTCCTGCTCACCCCCAAGAGGATGATGGCTGAGGTGGAAAGAACCCCGTCACCGCTCTGGCAGTGCCTCGGTGAAGATCCGACAGCAGAAGGAAGGAGCCACAGCGATATGAAGAGCTGACCTGAGGAATGCAATTACACGTGATCTAAAATATAAACACACTGCAAAACCCTGCAATATTGGGGCAGGAGTCGCCGCCTGTGAAGCTCAGCCTGCACCCCTGGGATGAGCTGGCTTCAGAGGAACCACAGCTGGTAAAGCCTGGGCTAGCAAAAAGTCCCTGTTTGGTGGCCCAGTGAGCACCACACCACCCAGGACCCACAGGTGACCGTGGGTCACCATGACCCTAGACAAGCCACACTGGCTCTTGACTTCTTACACTCCTCTTCTCTGCGAAGCCCCAGAAACTGGACGAAACTGTGCCGATAAGAGTCTGACACCTAATGGGCACAAGCAGAATTGTGACAAGAACAGGATCTGGCTGGAAATGTTCCTCATGGGAATACAGACAGCGCTGTCTCACAGCAAAGCCCACAGAGCTGGACAGAAAGGGAAGACTTGCATAAAGAAAACTCTTAAGAGCCCATACGGCACAATTCCATGTTTGTAAACATGAAAAATTTATATGTGTGTATAGTATGAAAACTATTAATAGTATGAAGACTATTAAAAGGTTCCAGGTACAGAGTAGGAGAGAGGTGCCACCATTTCCTTTGCAGTTTTACAGGTCTCTGCCAGCAAGGAAAGGTCAGGGTTGCAATCAAACCTCTCGGTGCTAAATTGTATTTCTCAGGTTGTATTCTCACGCCAGACACACTGGGAGTTGCGACAGAAAAGGGATGTCTTCAAAACCAGGAGGTTGCAGCTACATTTTGTATAACGGTCAGTAATGAACGGGAAATCAACCAGATTTGACTCAAAAACATAAAATGTATTCCATAACTGTGCCCCTGTGCTGTACTTTCCACTGAATGCATTTCATGGAGCTGATGGGTCTCTTTTCTGAAAAAAATCTGGCATCCAGAGGCGTTTTTACAGCAATGGTGGTTTCTAAGGCAAGACTCAGAGGAGTTTTGTGGGACCGAGCTCCACTGAGAATCGCCCTCGGGCCTCCTTCTGCCCCTGGACCTCCTCCTGCCCTTGGACCTCCTCTTGCCCCAGACACTGCTTCCCTGGGCAGTACCCAGCCCTGCTGGAAGGAAGCTCACACCATCCCCACTCCATTCAGAGAGTGAATAGAAATGTTCAATATCCAGCGCTGTTCGCTGGCAGCTTTCTCAGGCATCTCCGTTCCCTTTTTTCTAAATTAGATCTTTCTATTATAACTTCAAGGCCTCATGAGTCTCCTTGGCATTTATTAAATAACAACTAAACTCTTCAATTTCCCATGTTACTACATGATCCAGTTGTACTCCATCTAATACGTCACCTGCGATCAAACCGGAGGAGCTGATGGGGGCAGGAGGACGTAGAAGCAGGGCCACCACCATGACCTGCTGCTCCACGAGACCTGCTGGCACCCAGGATGTGCCCAGCACTCACTGCAGCTCGTAGTACGAGTAAATTCCACCTAAAACTCAATGGCCGCAACAGGATTTCACTTTTATGGATTGATTTTGCCCCAAAGACGTGCTTGGGAAATGCAAAACTGCCACCAGCAGAGGAAAGGGTTTGCAGAACCTGAGGTGATGGGCTTCCCGCGTGTCCTGGACACAGCTGTGCCCTCAGCCAGCACCGGCTGTGACTCAGATTCCCAACGAAGCAGCAGCGCGGCAGAAATGCCTGGTGTTTTAACACGGCTCCACGTAGGAGCTGTAATTGGCCACGAAGCCACAGGTGACCTGACAACAAGAAGATCTGCGAGGTGAGGCCTTTTATTCCTACTATTTTGGTTTTAATCTTGTCCTTTTTCTTGCTGGAGAGAAGAAAAAAAAAAAAAAGCCATCACCTGAGCTGCGGTTCCAGCCTCTGATAACCCACAGCAGCTTTTGCCTCTAATGTACCCAGAGCCACCTATAATGAGCGTCTGTTCCTACCCCCCGCAATAAGCTGCAAATGGGATGAGCAGATCCTGAGGTCAGGGAAGATGTTTCATTGTGAAAACATGAATGTTTCCCTGCCATCCCGACCATCCTAACAAGGGGTCCAATTAGCGCTCGTGACTTTGTCATCCGTCCAGCGGGGACACGGGGCCGGGGGACCACTGCTCTCATTTCCGCAAAGATCAGGGATCAGGAAGACAAATCATCCCTAATGGGACCTCGGGGAGAAGCTCTGCTCTCTTTTCAAGTCAAAGGCTGCACATGGAGGCAACCTGCTCTGCAGAGCCATAAAATGCCCCCTCCGAGCTCTCCGGCAGCAGCCAGCCTCCCCCTTCCAAGCAACCGCATGTGCACAAGAACATTTATCAGGCTCCTGGCCATAGCTTTGACTTTCATTTTATTTTTAAAGTGCATTCACATGTAAATCGACTTGGCCCGAGAGGATACATGAACACAAGAGCCCTTTCTTTCCTCTGGAGTGGCATTGGGAGGAACATGGTGAAAGGAGCAAAGTTTCCTCACCTCCGGGCTGCAATTCTGCAGCTCAGGAAAAGCAAGTTCATTGTTTCCTTCTGCACACAGATGCTGGCTGTGCTGTTTTCAGCAGCCTTGTTCAAGCGAGCCATTTTGGAATATAAAAGCTTATCACATATCCCAGGGACAAGAACACGCAGGCAAAATGTCTTATCGGCTCTGTTTTATCTATTGTAAGAGCAGGAGATAAATTAATATGAGTCTATAACTGTCTGACAGTTTGAAACATGTTCCTGTCCCACATCCCCAGGGTCAGACCTGGTTTGGTGGGTAGCAGGCTCCTGGGAAAAGAAAAAATTAGAACGTGAGGTTGGAGTCCAGGAAAGGGTATGATTCCTCAGGGAATAAAAATAGGTGTGCTCCCAAAACAAGCATCTCTGGGGTGAAGGCAGGTGGAAAGCTGTTCCAGAGCACTCGGCATAGGTCAGACCCACATCTTGCGATGTGTTACTATACAGCGGGCACAAAAACGTCAGAAGAGCCTTGCAGCTCAGAGCCACAGTGTCCGCCACATGCCCTGCACTGACACCAGGGACAGGGACAGGGCAGGTTCGGTCTAGCTACGTTGCCAGCTCCAGCAGCACCTTCTTTCTGCAAGGACAGAATGGATTCATCTCAGAGCCTGGCTAAATTCTCACCAGTGTTCAACAGTGCATTGGGAAACTGCCCTCTAACTCTTGAGTTAAATTTTTTCCGAGCTGCACTGCAGTGCTGTGATGTGTTGTCAAAGTTGCGGCAGAAACAGCAACATCAGTCAAGCAAAGTGTCTGGAGCTTTGAATGAATCATAGAATGGTTAGAATTGAAAGAGACCTTAAAGACCATCCAGTTCCAATCCCCTGCCCTGGGCATGGACATCTTCAACTACACCAGGTTGCTCCAAGCCCCCTCCAACATGGCCTTGAACCCCTCCAGGGATGGGGCAGCCACAGCTTCTCTGGGCAACCTGGG
>JAOXNO010000008.1:2655465-2665544 GCA_028565335.1 Limnodromus scolopaceus
CCCCTCGGTGGGGTGTCCCCTCACGGACCCTCTGTGGGTGCCCCTCGGTGGGGTGTCCCCTCACGGACCCTCTGTGGATGCCCCCCTGGGGGTGTCCCTTAGTATCCCCTGCACGCATCCTCTGTAGGTGTCCCCCAGGTGGGTGTCCCTTCGTGTCCTCTCACAGCCCCTCGGTGGGTGTCCCCTGGGTGGGTGTCTCCTCACAGCCCTTTTGTGGGTGTCCCCTCATGTCCCCTCACAGGCCCTCCATGGATGCCCCTTGGCGGGGTGTCCTCTCATGTCTCCTCACAGGCCCTCCATGGGTGCCCCCAGGTGGGTGTCCCCTCATGTCCCCTCACACACCCTCTGTGTGGTGTCCCCTCACACCCTCTGTGGGTGTCCCATGGTTTGTCTCCCCTCACATCCCCCCTCACACAGCCTCCAGGTGTCCCTGGGTGCCCCCTCACGCCCTGCCATGGGTACCCCCTCACACCCCACACCCTGGGATGGGTGCCCTGGCCTGGGGTGGTGCTGGGGCAGGAAGGTTCATCCCACCCCATGTCATCCTCGCAGGGTGAGAACGATCCCTGCGTGTCATAGTGAAGGCACCTGCCCCTTTCCTAGAAACTGTGGAAATAGGTTAATAGGAAATAAGTTTGGGGTTGGTTTTGTTTTTTTTTTTTAATGAAGCTGGGAGCTTAAGTGTGTTAATTGTGTTTCTTCAAAGATAATTAGGTATTCTAATTTCTGTCTTTTTGATCCTTAGCTGCTTATTCCGAGGGAAAATGTTTCTAATTGATGTTTGCCCTAGTGAATGTGTTGGAGGCCGCTTTAGAAATCGGTGTGTTCATTCACGTGTTTCTAAAGTCGGGGTTCAGACCCACGTCGTGTCAGGCTGGTTGGTGCTTCCCCGGTTAGTTCGTAGCCGAATAAACGTACGGTCAGGAGCGCTGTGCTTTATTTTTAGCAGAAATCAGACTAAACTATCTTCAGTTCACTAAAAATTGGAAGTTAGAACAGCATGTGTGGGGTTGCTGCAGGTACCAGCTAGCGAGGAGGGATGTTCTTGATGGCGACACTTAAAACTTTGAATTGTGCAGGAATGATGTTTTGAAAGTCGTCACCGCTGAGGAAAATAAAATCAGAAACAGCTGCCCAGAGCTTGGGTTAAAATGTATTCTGCTAAGACGTTCTGCGGCAGAGAACGAGCAAAAGAAGAGGCAAAAGCATTATCAGTGGTGTGTTCTGAGCTTACCGCTCTGCAGGCGTCATGTAAGGCAGGTTCAGGCTGACCCTGCCTTGGGCAATAAGATTTCAAGAACGTTCTAGTCTACTAACAAGATGGCAATAAAACTGCTCCCTGAGCACAGGTCCCAGAATAACTCTGACCAAAGCACTTGTTGTGTTATTCGATGTTCTTTGTTGGAGCACCGTGCTCTTTCTAAAAGTGATAAAGAATTGTTCTTCCTGATTGTCTGTTATCTTATTCTCTGTAGCAAATAAATATAAGTTTTAAAGAGCTCAGAACCATTAATTCTTTAAAATATTTATTGCCACTGATTAATTTGAAACCAGGACTAGAGAATAATTGACAAGGGCAAGGTGGGAGAGGCTTCTGAGGCAGCAGTGTGTCTGTAGGTTGGTGGAGTCTGGGGCCACCCTGCAGTTGGGGCTCCCTGGGTTTGTGTGGGACGGTGTGAATTGGGCTTGAAGAACCACTCAGCTGCTGTAGCTTCTTGTTGGGGCTGCTGTATGCTTCGTGCCACCCAGACACTGCTTTCATCCCACCAAGTGATGCTGCAGGGGGGACCTTCAGCCCTCAGGGGACCACGTGGAAGTTGTGAACTCTTCGGGGTGTTACCTGGCATTTTCTGGATGGCATTTTCCACTATTCTGGGAAACAGGGCTTCATTCTCTCTGGGTTTTCTACTAAAGTCCAAAGAATAGTTCATAATCTTCGTCCTACTTTTGCAAACTCTAAAAGATTTGTGTTTACCGAGAGCTTTTACCCTGCAATGATCCTAGAATGATTGATGTCTCAGAGTTATTGCTGTACAGTATGTTTCAGGAAGAGATAAGCTCCCTTTCCTTCTCTTTCAGCTGCCCCAGTTCCCTCAGTTGTGTGTGTTTAGTGCCAAGCCAGAGCTAGTAAAAGCTGTCTCAGGCTAGTGTGTGAGTTCAGGCGTGATGCTAACGGAGTTACTCTGCACTTTGGGTAAGAGCTGGTTTGTGTTCCACCATCTCAGACCATGGACAAGCTTGCTCCACATCCGCCCGTTACACGCGGACACAGCCAATGTGGACACAGCCAGCATTGTTTTCGTTGTAAAACTGAAAAGCTGAGCTCTGCGTGGCGGGTGTTCTTTAAAAAGGGCAATTATGCCAAAGGAAACACAGGGAGCAGAACATTTTGCAGGGTTCTCCACTCCCACCAATTCCACTTTGTTATGAAAGATTCCCTTAAAATTGTTCTTTCTCTCTTGCCACAAAGTTCATGGCGAAAATATTCAGACTGTCTTAGCACAGAAGGGGATTGCACACGTCTGTGCGCTGAAGTGTCATCAGAGTGATTCTTTGTGTGTTTTGAAATACCTGGTTATTTAGGAGTGAGTGCAAAACAGAGTGTGACCTTTGATGAAAAGGGCAGGAAAAGTTTAGGAAGTGAAGGTAATTACATGAATGAGATTATGGTTGTGCCAGAAAATGCTGAAAACCACCAAGGATGAGTGCTCTGTCTTACCCTTAATGGCACAAGTGACTTGATTTACCTGTTAAAGGGATGTTGAGGAGTAAGTCTTGTGATTATCTGGCGCAGTAAGTCTGAGTGTTAATAATTTACAATTTACGTTACCAATATTATCACATTGAACTTCTAGATGATAATAAGAAATATTTTTCCCTTTTTTCAATTGTAGGATGGAAGAGAGACCTGTCTGAAGAACTGTTCCGTTGTGGATTTTGCTGTTCTCTGCTAGAATGTTCCTTATGAATGCTTCTCCTTTGGTAGCTCTTCAGACGAAATGGGAGTCCTTTGGACCAGCAAGGAATTGTAGATACCCTGTTTGCTTCTCCGAATCCGAAGGGGACGTCACTAGAACCTCTGTAAGTGCAAAAGTTCAGATGATCATAAACAACCTGCAAAGCCAAGAGTCTCCCCTGGGTATGAACAATGAGTATGACTGTATTATGCAGAAGAAACCAAAGGGAGACAAGGGCAGTAGTAACAGAGTCACACCTAACACCGCCTTGCTACAGAAGCATCCTCAATATCCCAAGTGTGGTTGCCCGGTTGATTCGGACGACGCTGAAGCGGAGGAGAACGTGGGGTTTGGGACACTCTTGCTCGATTCCGATAGCGACGATTCCGTTGACCGAGGTATAGAGGAAGCCATTCAAGAGTACTTGAAAGCAAAAAGCAAAAGTGACCAGTCCTTGCAAAGGAATGCAGAGTGTTCTGAAAATATAAGCAGAGACAAAAGGTTTAAGAGAGAGTTCTCCCAGAACGAAATGGCTAGTAACCTTCTCCCTGTGAAATTTAAAGCTGAGATGCTCTCGGAAGAGTACCTGTCTGACCACCTGGGAATTGGTAAAAGGCTACAGCCTTCTTCCCCTCAGAGCATCAGCAGCGATGACTCTTTTGAACAAAGCATACAAGCTGAAATAGTGCAGTTCTTGAATGAGAAGAAACAGCAAGAAATTAGTAAATGTGTAATCAGGAAGGATAAAAAAGATTCCCAGGTGAGAGCCGTCCTAAAATGCAACAAAGAATCGACAAACAAAGCAAACTGTGGTGCTATAAAACGAGGTTGTGATGCGCTGCTCTTGAGACACCACCCCAAGCTCCAGAAAACCAGCATGCAGTCCAAGAGCTTGCAGTCCAAAATCCAAGGAGAGCCTTGTGACTTCAGCCAAGTGAACCAAGCATACCTGGAAATGGCCACTGCCAGCCAGCCCTGGCTAGTGGAGCGAAATGAAGAAAGTGGAGGTAATTACTGGGAGACGAGGGGAGTGCTTACCAAGGAGAGCGTGCACGCCTCTGACTCCAGTAGCGACGATGGCATTGAAGAAGCCATTCAGCTTTATCAGCTGGAGAAAATCAGGAAAGAGGCAGGGCGCACGACGGACTGTGTCCCTTTGCAGAGGGAACAATTTGACACAAAGGGGATGGCGGACATTTCTGCCAGCCTGACTATTAGCTCAACAAAAAGTGCCTCACCAGAAATCCACAAAAGCCCAATAAGCAGCAAGAGAAAAGAAATGAATTCAAAGTCAATGGAATTGGAAAGCACCAGCAACGAATTCAACAAGCTGTTTAAACCACTGCAAAAAGCCAGACATTTTGCACCTCCGGAAAACAAGATTGCTGCTTGTGAGCTCACGTTGCAGGCCTCTTGCAGAGCAGACACATCTGCAGAGCTCATGTGCGCAGAAGCTATCCTTGATATTTCCAAAACAATCATGCCATCCCAAATGGGAAGTGACAACAAATCCCTCGCTGCAGACTCTTTCTTTTCTCCCCAGCTTCTCTCCTCCTCCCGTTGCGAAAGTGACAGCAGCCTCGTGGACAGCGATGATAGTATAGAGCAAGAAATCAGGGCTTTTTTGGCTCTGAAAGCACAGTCGGAAAGCCTCGGAACAAAGCCACCCAGCCTGTCGCACTCAATCCAGATGCCTTTGCCTTCTGATCAAAACAGCCTCAGCGGTACCCTTGAGCCTTCTCTTCCCAAATCTCTGAAGCTCTCACTGACTCGTAAAAGGAGACTTAAAAGGGAAGACAGAATAGTGAAACAAGGTGCATCGAAACCACCTGAAAAGACGGAGACAGGGCTTTTCCAGCCAGGTAATTATTCCAAATTTCCTGTGCTCCAAGAGGGGTGTGCCCTGGGCAGCCCCGCGGAACTCTGTGATGCTTCAAGGCTCAGTGGCAAAGAGACTGGGCAGCCACAACTGGTGTCTTCCGGATTATCTGGATCTGTCAGCAGATGTGTGGCCTTGGACTCCGTAAACCCTTTTATGCAGGTTCAGAGTAGCGCAAGAAAACTTAAGAAAAATACCATCGTAAGTCAGGAGAGGGATGGTTCCGATGATGATAGCAGTTCTCTGGATAGTGATGAGGACCTTGATAGCGCTATCAAGGACCTTTTACGGTCTAAAAGAAAATTAAAGAAGAAGTCCAAGGACCAGAAAGCTCAGTGCAAGAAGAGAGTCAGATTTAGCGAGGCAGAAACTCAGCTGCTAGATGAATTTAGTAGCCTCCAACAAAATGAGTGGAAATGTAAAAATCCCGAGCTACTGAAAAGCTGCCTCTCGAAACCTAGAAAAGCTGTGAAAGAGACTGCGATCAGAAATCCCCCCGACAAACTTACCACTGATAAAACAGAAACCGTGAAGAACTTGGAGTTCAACTTACAGCTTAAAAAAGGATATAAACCTAAACCAGCTTCAAACCAGAATAACCTGCGGGTAGCTAAAAATAGAAAATGTACTTTCCCAGCCGCATCAGACGCTGACGACAGCAGTTCAGTGGACAGCGATGACAGCATTGAACAAGAAATTAGGAAGTTCTTGGCAGAAAAGGCTAAAGACTCTGCAAACAATTCAGAGGTACAGAAAGATGATGCGACTCTGGACCTATTGAGCGTGACCAAACAAAGTGCTAATAAAGGAAAAGCAAAGCAACAGCCGGTTGAAAATGAGATCGACTTGGTGCTGGGTCAGAGTAAAAAGACTGAGGTATCTCAGCAAAGTGAGGAGTCGAAGAACTCTCAGAGAACAGAAGGGAAAAGTGCAATGTTACAGGGCAGCGGGAAAGCTGCTTCCTCGGTAGAGAATGTTAATCTTCATGCTACTGGTCAGCCAAAAGCTAAGCAAGGAGTGGCGGGGGTTAAAAAAGGTGTTGCTGCTGCTGAGTTAACGGGCAATGCGGCAGGTAAAAAGGATGTCCCCAACACAGAGCCCGCACAGAAACTGCTTCCACCTAAAACCAGCAAACATGAAGGTTGTAAAGTACAAAAAGTAATGAATGCCAAGTCGAGATCTAAAAGAAAGAACACCTTTCACCTAAAAATCTCAAGTAAATTTATTGCAGGTCTGAAATATGCTCGGGACAGGAAGAAATCCATGCTTTTGAACAAAAGGCAGAAAGCAGAGCGTTTGCTCGCCCAGAGCAGCGCGTTGGGAGCAGAGGTAGCTTCCCAGGAGACAGACGTACTTCACCAGGGAAGAGGAGCCCCCTTGCCAAAAGGTGAATTTAGTGGGGAGTGTACGGCAGCAGTAAAAGAACCCAGCTCTTCTCAGAAGCTCACTGTGGAGGCGTCAAGTCCCCAAACCTGTGAAAGACTGGAGGCTGCTCCTGTCTGTATCAAAGAGGAAGCAGAGGGTTGCAGAAAGGCTGATGCTCCAGGAGACCGACCGGATTCACGCTCGAGTCACCCATCGCAGGAGCCAAGCGTGGCAGCAGTAAAAGCAGATAAGGTTTGCAGAGAAACATCCAAAGCTGAGAACACACAGATGTGGATTGGGGAAGGAGATAACCACAAAGGCAGCTGGGCTGATCCAAATGTAGATCCCCCACGCCCCGAGCACTGTACGGCAGTGGTAAAAGCAGATAACGTTAGCAGAGACACATCCCAGCAGAGGGCACAGGCAGACACCAAGGGAGAGCACCACCAGCAGGACAGGAGCCCAGATCCAAGTTTAGGTTGCCCACTGCAGGAACTAAATGTGCCAGCAGTAGCAGTGGATAAAACTAGTGGAGAAGCATGTACGGATAACAGTGTGCAGGTGTGCATTAAGAAAGAAAAAGTAATCAGCCAGGAAAACGAGAGGCAGGAAGATATTCAGGGATCCAGCTCCAGTTTGGAAGGAAAAATACCTGTCCTGCAGAATAGGGAAACTGCTTGTGAAGTGGGCCAAAAGCAGGAAGTTTTAGACAAAACCTGTGCAAAATTTACTGATGTACCTGCAGGGGACTGTCCAGATTCCCTCTCGAAAAGAAATGTTTCAAATATGTAAGTACACTTTTTTTTTTTACAGTAACCATCTTTTTGGAAAATAACTATCATTGTAATTACCTTTATAAAACTTGAGAGATGAAAGGAGAGACAGTGGGAGACACTGATACCTGTATATCATATACACACTAATGTGAAAAATGCTTCTATTTAACAGGGATATCATGGATAAACATACATAGTTTTTGTAGAGTTTTGTAAATTATTTAAAGTGCTCTAAGGAAATATTTTTTATAATGATTTTTAGGGCTTGCATTACTACAGGATGCTGTGGTTACTGTAGATAAGATACTGGCTAATCACGCTTTACATTATGAGGCCTCTAATGATACATCAAAAGGAAACCTGTTTGTGCGCAGAATATATTTGGCAATCTGTTAAGAGATCAGAGGAAAGCACAGCGCTTAATAGCTGAGCTAGACTTTCGAAGCAGATTATCCGACATCTGTTCACATTCGAGCTGCCTTAGGACAATCCCGTGTCGTGGTTTTACGCTGGGGTCTCAGTTCTCTCACCCCGAGGACTGTTGGGGGAGTTCAGCGGGCGGAACTCCAGGGAAGTCAGCGCGGCTGGAAGGGGCGAGATCCCTCCTTGAAGATACAAATGCAAATCCAGGTAAATGAAGTGGATCTGTCTGGCTGCACGTCTTGTGGTTAAAAAAAATCTCAGCAGCTGCTGAAAGTACCTTTTGAATCGTGGAAATCTCCTGCTGGCGGATGATTCCAAGCACAATTGCAGTTTGAGGAAAAGTGAAGGAGCGTGTCTGCTGGGACAAGGTGGTTTCTGTGGATTTTGCTAGATTTCCGTACTGTTGGGCCTGCACGGCTGAAACAATTCCTCGCTCTTCTCAAGTCTAACTTTGATGCCCTGCAGTTACCCCAGAAATGGCTTTTTTGGTTTCCTGAATGGACTTTCTTGAATTGAGTGCCCTTAACTTTCCTTTTTTCAAAAGTGGTTTCTAAACTGTTACATTTCTGTGAACTTCTCTTTTCATTTACAATTTTTGTGCAATAGAACAAAGCTAAGTTTGCTGTAGGAAGCCCCTAATGTAAACGCCAAGGATATTTTCAGCACTGTTCTTTCATACTGGTAGCGCTTTCTCTGCCTCTGTTTCCAGCAGCCAGAATAAAGCATTTTTTTCACTACCATCTTTTTTATTTGTACTGACTTTAAATGGGATTGAAGTAGCACGTTCATATCGCAGAAGAAAAAAAAAAAAAAGTGCCGCCATGCTGGTTTCACTGAAAAAAATCCAAAAAAGTGTGGATTTAAGCTGTTGGCTGGTTCTTTCCTTTCGTTTGTGTGTAGTGAAGTCCTTTGAGGAGTTTGTTCTTACATCTTGTCGCTGTGAATTGATCCAATATTCTCTTTGTTTAATCTTCTGCAGAACTTCTTTCAGCCAAACTCTCGCTCAGTGTCACTTTATTTCTCGGTCACTTCGACAGTCTTCCTGGAGACTGGCCTTAATGGTGCAAAATGGAGCAAAAGCAGACAAGAACAGATCCAGTATCGCATAGTGTCCCCTGGTGCGGTCGCATTTGCAGAACACTGGCAAACCACAGCGTAGCATAGAGTAGAACAAGTAACTGTGGCATGTAGAGAAATAACCGCCATCCTTTGTGTGTTTATACTGTTGTGCAGTTACATTTTAAACAAGTTTATAGTGGTCACTTGACATTTCTTAACTGTCCATCCACCTTTTTATAGGCTTTGACTTGGCTGGATGGTTGTTTGAAGAGATCCGTGTGCTAGATCATCTCATTTTTGTGGTAGGATACCTTGGAAAAATCTTAGGTTTTTTTCACTTAGCTCACGTGCCTGCAGCCCGTCTACACAGGCATCTATTTTTATCTGCCTTGATTCAGTTGCAGGATTTGGGCCTTTTGTTTGGCATAGGTAAATAGGCTGGTATTTTAAAATAGAAGTTTTCAAAGTACCTTGCTTTAAAAGGATTAAACTGTATACTTAATTTTAATAGAGATGATGGAAGCACTATGTACTGTTTGTATAAAATAAGCTGAATGTTTCTCCTCAAAAGTTTTCGGTAAATCAACATTAAGACTTAAAAGGTGTCTTGTGCCCCTGTCGATGTGTCTGTGTTTTCTCAATGCTACTTGTGAACTGATTCACTTGCAGTTAAGATGCAATTCCCATTACCTTGTGCTTTAAATAAAACCTAATTTGAAATGGCACTTTTTTAAAATTGATAAACTTGATTTGTATATAGGAAATGGTGTACATTGATAAGTTTATAATGTTTAATAAATGGGGTTCTGACCATGGACCAGTAAACCAGAGTCCTCCTATGGTTTGTGTCATTGTCTTTGCTGAGTTGTATCTTTGTGTTATCTTTTTTTCCTCTCCTGACTGTAGTCGGAAGATGTAATTTGCTTGTGCCAGTATCATTTGTGAGCGAAGACGATCCCAGCGTTTGCATTGCCCTGGGAACATTGCATTGCATCGCATCCTGGGAACAGGATCTCAGTTCAGCTGCTGCTTTTGCTTCTTGCCTTTTTATCGTCTTTAGCCACCCGCTGTCTGAGACTGTGATCTCTGATGTGGCAATAGCCTGCCATTTCCTTGTGGCTGTGAAACAGAATACAGGTCTTTAAAGATGTGGCTGCTTAAGGGAATGTTGTTCTTAAACAATGACGAAGGAGAACCTACAAAGTATATAAGCAAAAAAAAAGTTGTGGATATTCTGGGGGGTGAGAACAGGGCTTGTCATTTTAGCAAAATCCTGACAGCAGTTTTCTTTCCTGGTGTTTGTGGTTGGGAAGCAGATTCTTTCCTTGTGCTCACCCCTCTCCATTAGTAGCACAAGGGTTAGCGAAAGGGCTTCCTCATTTTTGAGGTGGAGTTTAGTAGGAGTTAGAAAACACTTGGTGTATCTCTAAGTGGCATTCTCTGTAGCACAGCTTCTGCAGCCTCCAGGATTAACTCACGATCCTTTCCGCCCTACTGTCGAGAACTTGTGGTAGCAAGTGTAGGAGCCCTTGATGGTGCAGAGATGGGATGAACGTGCTTTGTTGCTCACAGGGGATGTTGTGGCACCCAGCACTGAGGTTCTGCTAGAAGGCAAGGAGA
>JAOXNO010000008.1:2670984-2682100 GCA_028565335.1 Limnodromus scolopaceus
CCGCCCCGCAGGAAGCGGAAGGAGCCGCCTGACCTTCCTCCTCCTCCTGCTCCTTCTCCTCTTCCTCCTGCTCGCCCAGGCGGGGAGCATGGCGGTGCCGCGGCTCCTGCGGGCAGGTGAGCGGGTCGTGGAGCCCACCCCGGCCCCTCCGAACCCGGCCCGGCCCCTCCGTGTGAGCCCCATGTTTCTCTCCCCGCAGCAGCCCCGCGGCTCTACAGCAGCGTCCCGGCCCTGGCACCGGCCGTCCGGCCCCACGGTGAGTGCTGCCGCCCACCGGCACCTTCCTCCCTCCCCGGACCTCCGGCACCGGGGGCCAGGCGATAAGCAATGTCCTTGTCATCGCCAGGCCCTTGCTGTACTCATCAGGGGGCTTTTTCCGGTCCTGGTTCATCCCCTGCGAACACAACAAGAGGGAACAGTGAGGGAACAGTGATTTATTCGTTATTTTTCCCCCTTCCCTCAGCTGCGGATGACAAGCTGGTCTCCGAGCCTCTCAGCCACCCCGACTTCTTCAACGTGAAGGAGCTCTTCACCCTCAAAGATCTCTTCGACGCTCGGGTGCACCTGGGGCACAAAAAGGGATGTCGCCATCGGTGAGTGACCCCTTTTCATGATCTGGCCCCCGTTGACATCAGGAGTGTTTCCCCACAGCGTGTGAGCCTTTGGGGGCTGCACTGGGTCAGCGTGGGGCTGGAACTGTTCCTGCAGACCCACAACTCATCCTGGGCAGAGTTGCTGCCCTGCAGAAGTGTAGGGATCCCGCTCAGCATGGGTACGGATGGGGTAAGGGACGTTCAACCCCCAGAGCCCGGCTGGGATGGATGCTACAGAGAGCTCCTTTGAAATTGGGTGGGAGCTGGGATGTGGGAATGTTTCCCTGGGGCCACCACCACGTTCAGAAACGCTGCTGGATGCCTGTAGCACCCCGTCCCCGCGTCCCCTTGTGTCGCCCTCCCTCTGTCCCCGCAGGTTCATGGAGCCTTACATCTTCGGCTGTCGCCTGGACCAGGACATCATCGACTTGGATCAGACGATGGAGCACCTCCAGCTGGCTCTCAACTTCACCGCCCACATCGCCTACCGCAAGGGCATCATCCTCTTCATCAGCCGCAGGCGCCAGTTCTGCCACCTGGTCGAGAGGACGGCACGGGAGTGCGGGGAGTACGCCCACACCCGCTACTGGCAGGGCGGCCTGCTCACCAACGCCCACATCCAGTTTGGGGCTGGCGTCCGCCTGCCCGACCTCATCGTCTTCCTCAGCAGCCTCAACAACGTCTTCGAGCCCCACGTGGCCATCCGGGATGCCGCCAAGATGAACATCCCCACGGTGGGGGTGGTGGACACGAACTGCAACCCCTGTTTGATCACCTACCCCATCCCCGGGAACGACGACAGCCCCACTGCCATGGAGCTCTACTGCAAGCTCTTCAGGATGGCCATCATCCGCGCCAAGGACAAGAGGAGGCAGAGTGAGGTCATTGACGAGCTGCGGAGCAAAGCAGAGGGCAAATAGAGCCCGAGGGGCAGGCTCAGCCGTGCCCAGAGGCTTTGGTGATGGGCGTCCTGCTCCGCTCTCACTGGCCCTGCCACCCAGAGCACCGGCTTTCAGTGGAGCTGGGCTGGTTGTGGAAGGGACCCAGCAGCTCTACCACCACAAAGAGGTCCCAGGGCGGTCTCTCCAGCTCAAAATAAAATTATCGGGAGTGATGTGAGGGGAGACGTAGCCAGGACAGAGCCAGCCCGTGTCCCTTTTGGAAGGAGGTGTCTCTTGTCCTGTGGCCTTGAGCTTGTGATCTCACCTGAAACCACTTATATCTTGCGCTTCTTCTTGGTAGGACAAATAAAGGTCACTGTGATCCTTTTTCGTTCATTCCTTGTGAAATGGAAGGTGCAGGGGAGCCTCTGGCAAGTTTTGTGGTCTCAGGATGGGGGGGGTGAAGGGTGTTCTCAGCCTGGGGACCCTCGGGGCATCACGGGCCAGGGGTGGGAGGGGGACAGAAGCCAGGGGACACGAAGCTGGGGGACACGAAGCCAGCTGATGCATCACAGGGTTGGACAGTTTTGTCCCAGGCTCCAAACTCTGCCACCACCACGGGGAGTGGGAGACTGCAGGGTGCGGCTGAGAAAGGGGGAACCCAGCCCCTAACACGCCTTTGTGTCTCTGCGGGGAGGGTTTAGGGCTGGGGGATCCCAGGTCCGGTGTCCCCACGTCCTTGTCCTGTGCCCCGCTCCGGTGTCCCGCTCCGGGCCGTGTGTCCTCCTTGCCGGCAGGGGGCGCTGGCGGCAGCGGGGGAGCTGCGCAGATCGGCCCCGCGCCGCTTCCGCCCGCCCGCCCTATATAAGCGGAAGGCGGGAGCTGCGCGGCCTTTTTCGGCTGTCTCTCGGCGGGGTGAGGCTAGGAGGTCTGCAGCGGCCTCCTTCCATCCTGGCGGGGCACATGGAGCCTCTCCCGATCCTGTCGGTACCGGCCGAGGAAGGCCCTTCCGAGGAGGGCCCTTCCCAGCAGGGCCCCGGCCGCTGGCCTTTCCCCGCGCCATGTTGTGGCGAAGCTCCTTGAGGCCAGGCCCTGATGGCAGCGGCTGGTTCCGCTGCTCCTCTCGTTTCCCCCGTCGCTGAAGGAGGGAAGGCCGCGGCCCGAGGAGGTGGCCGCGGCCCGAGGAGGTGGCCGCGGCCCGGCAGGGCCTCACCCTGTGCTGGGGGAGGAAGGCGTGATGGAGGTACGGGAAGGAGGGGGGGGCTCCCGTGTCCGGCTGGGGGAGGCTGGTCTGGCTGGGCTGGGTGACCCCCAGGAAAATGGGGGTTCAGTCTGTGTCCCCTCCCCGGGTTTCTGGGCCTCAGGGGGACAAAATGTGCCCTGCTCAGCCCCACAGGGGGACACAGCCCGGAGGGGACCTCCCAGGTGCTCTTTGCTCCAGATCGGGTATATTATAAGCTGATATATAGGAACATACTAATATTAGGGTAAATACGGCCGCGATTCCATTAAAAGAGGGGAAAAAATCGAGGGCCGCTGCCTTTAGAGGTGAATCTATTCAGTGAATCCATTCAGCAAATGGTATATTGGGTGGTTTTAATTACATTTTAGTCTTCTGTTTTTCTGTTAAGTGGTGTTACGCAGTCACCTAAACAACTTGGTTTTAACTGTATCCTTCTCCCTTTTTTATTTGTCTTTTTCTCAGCCTGGCAGAAGAGAAAGGGTGAAGTGAAAAACACGCATCTTGAAAAGTCAAGGGTAAGCGGTGCTTAATGCAGAGGAGAGCTTTAATGCTACTTTATGAGTAGGTGGTATAATCTCGTTCTTACAAATAGGTGTAATTATCACATTTCTCAGTCTTTGGGGGTGTTTCTAGTTTGTTTTTTTTCCAACCTGCCACAGGCGTTGCAAAGGTGGCTGTGGTGGCATCTTTGTGTCATTAGGTGGCAGAGAGAGACAGGCTATGTTCTACGCTCGTTTGCTCTGCAGCCCGTGAGCACTCAGAGTGATTGATAGCCTGACACTAATTATAAATAGGCTGGTTAATAGGAGATCTTGAGAAAGGGAGCCTTCCTGTTTGGTTTTGGTTTTAATTGCCAATTGCCTTAAATGCGAGATCTGTATGGAACAGAAGAGAAAGGTGGTGTGTTTGATCTGCAGTGGGTTTGTAGCAGGAAGGCTATGGGTGGCTTTCCGATTATTTAGCCTTGAAAACGGTAGGATCCCATTGGAATGTAGACTTGTGTTACAGAAGAACAAGTTGGAGTGACCTGTTCTAAAGCCACGTGGCACGTTGGTGACATCACTGGAAGCACAGTCACATGCTGGTGGCTACAACCCTTTTCCTCTCTGAAAGTAAAAACACACCTGCACTTTGCATTTATATCTTTAGTTTTCCTCTCTTACTGGACATTTCAAGTATCTGTCGTCAGTGAACCAGTAACCATATAACCATTGATTTGATGTGTGTCTAAATATATAAAATTAATGCTGTATAATGTTTTCTGCTTCTTTTCCAAAGGAAGCCGTGTGACGTGGCGGACCCAGGAGGTCTCAGAGACCCGAGGTGAGCAGCAGTGGATGGAAGTTCTGCTGTGGAACAGCTCCCTGCCCCAG
The DNA here is from genome assembly GCA_028565335.1 of Limnodromus scolopaceus. Taxonomy (NCBI): domain Eukaryota; kingdom Metazoa; phylum Chordata; class Aves; order Charadriiformes; family Scolopacidae; genus Limnodromus; species Limnodromus scolopaceus. Next base: position 2,675,075 of record JAOXNO010000008.1, read on the forward strand.
CTCGTGTTGCAGATGTGGCTGCAGTGCCATGTTTGTGTCATTAGGTGGCAGAGAGGAAAAGGCAACGTCTTTGCTGGTGCTCTGGAACCTGTGGGCACTCAGGAATGATGAGCAAGCTGACAATTATTTCTTGCTTTTCCTGTTTTGTTTTGTTTCTCTTTATTGTTAATCTTAAATTGTGAATGATGGACAGGGTACAGAAGGTACAGTGTGACAGTCATTCTCTTAATGAATACCTTGTTTATGTGACAGATAAGAGCTATGACCGACTTCCCTGCTGTCACATTCAGTGTTTTAGAAGTAAAACTTCTATGTTTTACTCACATGCAATGTTAAAAGCTAATTCAGGTTTCTTGCATATCGTATCTTTTATTGTTACAGAGGAATGGCAAACTCCAGTATTATTTATTCTAATAATCCTTGGAGATTTGCTCTCCTGACATATTAATGTCATTAGAGGTCAGAGATAAAGGTGCTTCCTGTGCCTGAAACGTGTAGCTGCTCAGAGATGAGTAGCTTGACATTGTTTCCATGCACACCTCTTTCTCCAGAGACTCGGTGGAAGATGGAGCAGATTTCCTTTGAAAAGCACTTAAAATGATACCAATTTTAACTGCATTGGGCAAAGATCCTTTCTTTTTTTTTTGTTGTTTGCAAGGACAAATAGAAGTGACAGCTCTATTCTTAAATTCTATTTATATACAAGTAAATAGTTAGGTGTGGATTTAGCATGTGGAGAAAATTGCACCCTGTTCCCAGCATTAATAAAAAACTCAGCCAACAACATCTTGGCTTCCAAGGGAGTAAGTTGGACCAGAAGGTGCAGTCGTCAGTCTTCTGAAATGCAGCTTTGTAATCATGCTGGTGGGGGAAAAGGGGGAGGAAAAACAACCAAACAAACCACCCCCTCCCCCAAAAAACCCAAACTGAAGATCTTTTTCCTTCTTACAGTTACTTTTGAGAACGGGACTGAGTTTTGGAAAACTTGCTTCAGATGTTGAAGGTGGGTATTAGTCATTTCTTGGAAACGTGCTAAACCTCAGCGTGTTTCCAGAACAGTCAGTGTCTGGGTAGAAGCCACTGGGTTGGTACAGTCCTGTCCCTCCTGACTTTTTGTGGGACATGGGCAAATAAAAAAATAAAATTAAATGCTACTAGTGCATACTTGCAGAAAGAACTTTAAATTTTGTTTTTTGGTTTTTGGGTTTTTTTTCTGACAAACCCCTACTTCATGTGGAGTGCTTTCAGGTTCCTCTGTTTCACTAGTGCAGTAGTTAAACACTCTTCTGATTAACTTTTTACTTCCCTTCCTCAAACTGCCTTTCTCAGCTCCCAAAGTGCATCTTTTTAAGGGCAGCTGGGAGTCAGAACAAGACACTTATGTTGAGAGCTCACACTTTGGTGTGTATTTCAGTGCCTGCGATAATGGAACAGGCTCTGGTACTGCTCCAGGCTGACCCCAGGCGCTACTGAAAAACATGTTTGTGTCACAGATGTGCAAGATAACGAGATTGAGTCTTAGGCATAATGGAAAAAAAAAAAAAAAGGAAAGAAAAGGCAACAAGTATCAATATATCCAGATAGCTGTGGGTGATGTGCATGTGAGCCGCTGCTGTCACTGGAACAAGTGGGGAGAGAAGCTCTGGCTGCAGATGGATGCTGTTGTGAAACTCTGGAGAGGCTTTGTGGGTGACTAACGGCTTGACAAAACCTGGCAGTGCTAAATAGTGGAAAATGTTCTCATTAAATGGGCATTATGAGGGCCAAAGGTGCCATTAACCACGTGGGGAACTGCTGGCTGCAAAATGAGCCATTTAATTGGGAAAAGTCACTGGCTACCAGCAGTGGCTTTGGAAAAGAATGCTAATAAGGTTGTTGGGGATACAGTTATGCAAAGAGGCATGCCTGAAGAACTGACTCTTCCATTTAAATTTCCTGACTACTTTTAACCCTGAAATAAGTATTTGAGTTTTTTTTTTCATCAGACTTTACTCCCATCAAGGGCCCTATGGGGTAGTGAGCGCCTAATGATGCTCTCTTTAAAACTTCACTGTGTGAGCCGTGGGGTGGCTGTTACAATTCTCCTAATAACATTTGCTGTTAACCATCTTCCCAAGACCTAGCAGCAACCCCAGGCTTCGAGTATCACTTTACGGAAAGAATTACCTGGCTCTCAGCTGTGGGAAAGGTCAATATTTTTCTATTGAGGTGATTTTGAGAGAAATTAAAAAATTTTCTGCACTTAACTTAGCCCTTCACCATTTAGAACTGGTTTATGCCTTGGCTTTGAGGGCAGGAATAAGACCAGCTTTTCTTTCTTGGTGCTATTAATAGCTTGTCTCTGCACTGGGGTTGGCAAACTTGCCTTTGATTTACTTTTTTTATTTTTTTTAGGGAGTGTAAGTGAAAGAGTAACCAAGAGCAGGCTCCAGCTCTCGTGCTGTTAAATTACCCCTTTCCTCCACTTGCCAGAGCGCACTTGGCCTCACCAGATTTTTTATTTTTTTTTTCAAAACTGTTTTGATGTAGTGACAAAGAACCTCTCCTAAATTAGTCTATTTTATGAGTTCCATCTGCTTCTCTTACTGCTTTAGCTCCTACATGAGTTTGCAGACACTCTGCCTGCAGTGAGTAGAGCCAGTGCCCATTACGGTGCGCTCTGGTTCTGAAGTAAATTGCTTTCTGAAGTTTCCCTGTGAATCATCAACACCGAGCTCAGCTATAACTTCCCTGAAGTTTGGTTTGTGAAGCTTTTTCTTTTTCCCTCTAGGATATGAAAAAACTTTGGACAGTCCCAAGACAAACCTGATGTAATTCATGGATCAACTGAAGGTGTTGCCTCTGAATTTAAAAGCAATTCTCTGTCCCCACCAGCTGCGGTGCCTTAGCTCAGAGTGGCCCGGAGGCTGGATGCTATGAATTAATTAGCTGTTTAGGATTGGCATTTATTGCTAACTATTGCTGGCTGTATTTGAAGTTTTCTAACATCCTGGGCCTTTTTTTATTTGCAGATTGTGCTGTGAGTTTTAGAATTTCCAGCAAACGTGGCTACAGCAGAAGGAATGGTTAGTGGTGTCTGTGTTTGAAGATTCCTGTTTTATCTGTTCTCCCAGGGGGGTTCCCCCCACACCCGCAGCCACAGTCTGTGCGGTGCTGCTTGTGGTTCTGAATGTTCCCTGCATCCTGGGCACTCAAATGTATACTGTATTTATGTATAATATAAAAAATTACAGCTGTCCTGCTTTTGCTGAGCTCCCGAGTAGCCGTGGGAGCTGTAACCCTGCCCTTCTCCCTGCCAGCTCAGCTCACTCACCGCTTTCACAGCCGTATCCTAAATCACTGCTGCATCAGCCCCTGTTTTCTCTATGTGGTTATGAAGGATTTTTAAGAAAAAAAACAAAACTCCAAAAACTAAATAAAGATGCTACCTACAATAAGCCTGAAATGACTGTACCTGTGTATTTATAGCACCCCAAGTAATATTAATTTTTAACCATGCTAGCATTTATGACTTTCATTTGTGGCTGTGAGGACTGGGACAGGATTTTACTTCAAACAATGAAGGGTAGAAATCTTGCTGCTCATCTCCACCCCCTTGTAGCAGGAATCTGCTGCCAAAGCAGCAGCATCTGGTGAGATCAGATCGTTGGTCTCTCAGTGTTGTGGCTTTTCCTCTTTTTCCAGCTCATGTGGGAATTCTGGGGCAGGCCCGAGTGTGAAATAGCTTTGCCTTTAGTCATTTTTCTCCTGTATTGTAGTGCAGCCTGTAAACCATGAGTAGCACGTGTCTGAAAACACTTGGGCTTTTTATTAGTGATGAAGAAAACCCAGTTCTCTTGGGGCTGTGAGTCATAAGTGATTCCTGGGAGTGTCCCCCGGGGTGTGCAGGTCAGTAACGCAGTAACGTGACAGTTCTTGTCAGAAGTGTCTTTATTTGAATAATAAAGCTGTTTTGCCTAGGGTTTTTTTTTAAGTACAGGGGGTGTCTCTCCTTGAACTCCATCATAAATGCGTACAGAGATTCTGCTATGTGGATAAGCAAGAAATGGGAGTTTTCTTCTTTTTTAGGTGCTGACCCCACTGCGTTACCTAACGCTGCTTTGGGAGCAGCGGGGAGTAAGCGTGGTGGGAATGATGCTTATCGGGGCAAAATTTACTAATAAATTACAAAGAGAGAGGGGAGGGTGAAAAAATGGCTTTCCTGAGAACCTGAGGAGAGGGTTTGGCACCGTCGTTGGGTTCCTTTCTCTAATAGCAGAAGAAAATTAATTTGTGGGTGGCGCTGGTTGCCATGGGGATGCAGGACAAGAGCGGAGGAGCCAGGGCAGCCGCACGGGGCCTCCTTTCCCAGTTCCAGCCTTCCCCTTTGCCCTCCCGACGGCTCCCACGCAGGTGAACCTGCACCAGTACGCACCAGTTCACACCAGTGTGGGGCCTTGGCCCAGCTCTGCGGTGTTGGGACCCAATGAAGGGTGGCTCTGAGGGGCTGAGGAACTTGTCACCCTTCAAACACGCAAGCCTCGCCAATACCCCACCTTCCCACCAGTGAATTATACTGGGAAGCCCAGCTCCTCAGCGGGAAGCGAGCGGTGCTGGATTTAGAGCCGCGGTGACACCGAGCCGTCCCCTCCATAAATAACAGGGAGAGGGAACGATGATCCTATAGAATGAATAGGAGGAAACGCTGATGTCTCTGCTCCAGGGGGCCCATAAATTCGCAGCCACGATGCTACCCATCGCCCTCACGGGCTGTGTGTACTCCCAGGGGTGGGTTTTTTTCTCGGTGATTGTACTTGAGACACACTGAGCGATGGTTGGCAAGAGCACTGGTGGTCCATCGGCAGGAATACGACTGTGCCGGGAACAGGGCAAGCTCGGGGTGGCTGACACAAACTCTTCCTCCCTACCCACAGTTTTAAAAAACTGTAATCGTGTACTTCGAGGAAACAGGCTGGAGTTGGAGACCTGGTCTTATTTACACAGCCAAACAAATGTCTTGAAACGCTGCGGAGAGCTTGCCTGGAAATTCATTTTAATAACGGGAAAAGCGCTGGGTTATTCTGGTGTTAAATCTCCAACCTCTGCGGCGCAAGCCCAGCTTAGTTTTTAGGAGAATTAACCCAAGAAGTTGGCTTTATCCCCGCTGTGGGCAGCGGCGCAGGGAGCACACGCGTTAACCCGCCGGAATTGTTCACGTTTAGCCCTTTTCCTTTAAATTATCCTTGGCCTTAGGTGCTTCCACGTGAGAGGGAATTGCCCCCACCGCCCATTTCAGCACGAGCCACGGCATCACTGTCGGGGGGTCAGGCACTTAAAAAAAGGGGGAATGACAGAACCACCAGGATTCTCCGCTTATCTCCTTCTTAAGTTACAGCTGGATCTGAGGGTGGGTGACTCAGACGCTTAAGGAGAGACTTCTGAATAGGGAAATCTACCTTTTTTTTCCTCCTTTTTTAGATCACAAGCGAGCTGGTACTTTAAAGGCTGCCGTTTCACTATCGATGTACGGGTGTGATTCACGTAAAAGCTATTTATTTACATCAGAGCCGTTCATCAAAAGACGATGTGACAAGTACAGCATGAATGATTCATTCCCGTCTCTCCGCGCTGCTTGCCTGGCAATCAAGAAAGAGTCGGATGCGTCCAGCTGGGCTCCCCTTCCTTCTCGCTTCCCGTGTCGTCTTCCTTCCCCCCACGCCTGCTCATCCATCCCGGCTCCCGCTGTCCCAGCTCCGCAGCACGCTCTTCCCGACTAGCGATGGTCCTGCTGGGCGGTGGAAGTCATGAAGCTTGGATTTCCATGAAGGAGAAGGGGCCGCGAATGCGCTTAACTCCCCAGGGCAGGGCGTAGTTTTCCTGGCAGGAGGGGAAAAGATGGGAGAAACAGGCCTTCAGCCCTTGGATTTACTCCAAGAGTGAGGATTCTGAACTCCCAGGCTGTGCTTCCCATCCACCCCCCGTTAGGAATATTTGGTGTTTGAAATCTTCTTCCAGAGCAAGGTCTTGAGGTTGTTGAGCACGAGGGAGTGGTGGACTTCCATCTGGCTGGCCAGGCCGCTGAGGGTCATGCAAGTTCGGAGCTGCTTCTGCAGGTCCTCTCTCAGCTCCAGCGGCGCCCCATAGAGCAGGTAGTCCTGCAGCAACCCACAGACCTTGGCCAGGTTGGGCTGCACCACCTCGCTCTTGCACTGCTTCAGGAGCTTGTCGCAGGTCGCCGTGCAGTCCTTCCCGTAGGTGCAGTCCACGTTCTGCTCACAGTGACGGCCCTTGAGGAACCCTCGGATTGTCATCTCCGTCGCCACCTTCCGCAGGTTGACCATCTTGAAGTCGTATTTGTCGTTGTAGCCCACGTTCTTAAAGCCGGTCTCGCAGATGTAGAAGTTCCCGTAGGTCCCGTGGAATATCTCCTCCACGAACTCCAGGAGGCCGATGGCGATCTTTGCCCGCCGGGGCCAGGCTGGTGCAAACCACTGGTGGATGATTTGGTGGACGACCGAAGGCAGCAGCGACTGGAGGAAGGGGGGGACATCCACGCCGTAGAGGGAGGTGTGGGGGATCTTCTCAGTGACAAAGAGGTCCCCGCAGTGCCCCAGCAGTTTGGAAGTGTGCTCTTTCTCGTGCAAGGAGAGCATGAGAAGAAACTCATTGAGCTGAAGAAGCGCCCAGACGGACTTGGCCTCTGCTAAAGATACTTTCCCATCCCGGTTCACGTCTGCCATGGCGATGATCCGGCCCACCAGGGCTGCAAGAGAAGGCTGGTCCCCCAGGTTGGACTGTGAACAGAACAAGAAGTGGCATCAGACCCTTGTGGCTCTCTGTGTTTGGGCTTCACATCACGAAACTGAGCTGGGGAAGCAAAGAACTGAGCTCGGGAGAGGAGGAAACGGCCACCCCGCCTGAACAAATCCAGTGCTGTAGCATTTTGTGTGGTTGGAAGGATGATGCTCCAAGGGCTGGAGCCCCTCTGCTGGGAGGACAGGCTGAGAGAGCTGGGGGGGTTCAGCCTGGAGAAGAGAAGGCTCCGGG
>JAOXNO010000008.1:2725915-2750087 GCA_028565335.1 Limnodromus scolopaceus
GGGGAACCTCCGCCTGCCCCCGCCCCGCCGGCTGCCACCTGCCCCCGCGCCCCCGCCGAGGTGCCCCGGCTCCCCGGGGGACGTGCGGGGACGGGGCAGGACCCCAGGAGAAGCCTGGTCCTTGGAGGGGGGGGGAGGCAATGCAGGGACACGGCAGGACCCCCCCTTAGAAGCTCAGCCCGGGTGGGACATGCAGGGACAAGGCAGGACCCCCAGAGAAGCCTGGTTCTGGGCGGGGGGGGAGGCAATGCAGGGACACGGCAGGACCCCCTGGAGGAGCCTGGTTCCGGGGGGACATGCTGGTGTTACTGTCCCACATAACGCTGTCCCTCTAGCCCCGATGGAGGATCCCTGCCCTGGCTTCCATCTGGAGCCTTTCCTGAGCCCCACAGCCCCACCAGCCCATTTCTGTGTGCCCCACACGACAGAGACACAAGACACCTGGCCCCCCTACAAACCAGGGATTAATGGCAAGAGAGGGAGACCCCAGCGCAGCCCCCATCCCCTCACCCAGGGGTGTGCAGACTCACAGGTGAAATGGTCCCTCACCAGGGCAGTGACCAGGGCAAATTTATTTCTCTTGGCTAAAAAATACTGTGGCTGGTTCTGGCTCCCCAAAAGAACGTATAATTATAAAAGGAGACATCATCTTTCCCTAGGTTAGAGACCTAACCCAGGACCACAGCCTCCTACTGTGCCTCGTTAATCCCCCTGAGCTCGTTACAGCAGCAAGGTCCTCCAGAAGCAGGCGATGAACTGCCAGGACAGGCAGGCTGATTTCCAGCGAGCCCTAAAGGATGCTTAAGGGATTCCTTGGACAACCCCCCAGCCATGGAGCAGCGTGAGGATGGATCCAGAGAGATGCCCAAATTCCACATGGGGACATGCACAGGGCACAGCTCCACCAGCTTCCCAACACCTGCCTCGGGACAGACCAGGCAGGCTGATCCCCCAGCTGCCTGCAGGCTTCTCGGGTTAAATACCCGGTTATTTATCAAAGCAAATTCTGCAGTTCGGTTTGTGCCAAACGGCCACTTGTTTTGTCTACATTTTTCTCTGGGAAATTAGAGCACAGAGGCTTATTGTTTTTCAAATGACTTAGGCGCCTGCCCGTGTACAGAACCAGCCTTAGAGATAGCAGGGGTCTGATGTGCAAATGAAAGGCAGGATACAACCCCCTGGGAATATTTGTTCCCATTAAGCTTTGCAATATTTTTTTTTTTTTGAAAGCATGTAGGCATTTAAAGGAAATATTTACCAGTTAAACAATAATGGCTCCAAAAAGAGCAACTGGGATCACTGGCCTGTCCCCTGTGCTTCCTCATGGATACGCTGAGGCTGCTGATCGAAGTGGAGCTGTCTCCAGTCGTGCTGCGCCCTCCGGGGAAGGCGATGGGTGCAAGACCTGCTGGCGTGGGGCTCTCGGGTGGGCCCATGGGAAAGGAGCATAAACTGCTTGGGTGAGATCCTCCCTGGGGAAGGGAGCAGAGCAGAGGGGAATCAGCTCTGGGATGTGCGAGTGAAGATGGAGCTCCGTTGCCAGGGTGGACGGAGCGTGTGGATGATGGGATCCCTCCCGGCAGCGAGGGGAAGGCTCGCTGATGCTGGTGGAAGCAGAGCTCCACGTTGTAGCATCTCACACGGCACGAACAGGTTCGCTCGTGCTGCCTGGATCCAGCCTACCTCTGGGGAATGATTTCATCTCACTTAATCTCATAAGCACGAAGCACAGGCAACTTTCCCCAAGAGTCTTGAAGGGACAGTAATTATCTTATTATGCAGAGAGTGTTATTGTTTTTTTCTGGTGTGTGGGGGAGAAGAACAGAGCCTGATACTTAACCTAACAGTTGCAAAATGGATTTGGAAGCCAATGGCAAGCTTCTCCATCAGACCATATTGAAAGCACAGGTTCTAATTTCGCGGCCGAGATGCTCACCTTATCCGTGGTGCTCCATCATTTGTCCTGGACGGGGATCCTTTCCTTATGGAGCATCTTGGTTTCTTACTGTCAGAAGAGAAAAAGCCCTTTGTTACACTCCCCTTGTCGTGCAGGCAGAGATCAGTGATCCAGTCCTTGCCCACGATGGACCTGGTGTGGGGTTCCCTGGATGTTCCTTGTGGAGTGGGGTGGAGGATGAACACCGGATCGTGGCCACAGGGTACCTGTGTCTGCCATTGGCACTGAGCTCACACGGCAAAGCCTCGCTGGGCACCGTGACACCAGTGACAGAGCACAGGGAGCCCCGTCCCTTCCCTCCTGGGCAGGGCAGGCTGCACAGCAGGTGTTTTAGGAGCATCCTCCAGGTCCTGGTCCTCCCCTCACTCACACGAGCTCACGGAATAGGTCACCTTGCAGTCACCCCGGTGGGAAAGGCCAGGCAGACTCACGGTGCCTTGACACCCTTTGGGGTTGAGCAGGCAGGGATATGAGCAAGGGAAGAGCAGAGCAGAAGCCCTGGTTCCACCTGACGCCACACTGGGGGCTTCACTGAACGCTGAGCCATCCCCTCCAGCAGTTTCCCCAGGGCTGGGATTTTCCAAGAACCCAAGGGGTGCCCTGTTCCCACTGTCACTCTCCTGGGTGTATCCAAGTTCCCTTACTCTGATGGGTGATCCCATCTGCTGTGTCCCAACACTGTATTTTACCATCTTCAGCACATACACACACTCATTTATGGGCAAAGATTGCCCAGGCAACCCAACGTAAATCTGATGGTGAGAAAGGGGATGGATTTGTTGACATCCAGCATCACTCAGCTTTGAGGTCCTTGCGGGACAATGACACCCAGTGCAGGACGAAGCACACCACCACTCAGGGTCTCCGTTAGAGCTTTCTCAGCCATCAGACAATTAATCCCTAAGTGCTCTGCAGCATTTTAAAATTCTGTGAGTATTTTACTTGCAAAATGTTTGCTTTTCAGTTCCATTTACTGGATCAAATCTTTGCTCAAGCAAGTACCCATGTCAGCTGCTTAAGAATTGCATATAACCCACTAAAAGAGCATTTAATCCTCCACTCTTAGGGAGGGTTCAGTGTCTTATATGCTAATATTCATTATGCTGGGAGGAAATCCCCCAGGACACTGCCTGGCAAAGTTCCCTTGAAAGCAGAGGAGTGATGCCAGTTCAGAGTGGGGGAAGATCGGATCTGTTGGCTCTGTTCATATCGGCGTGATGAGCTTCTGACAAAGGCAGTCAGGGATTTTGGCTCCCAACTGCAAGGCTGTTTGAATTTGAAGTCCTCCCTGGACTGGTGTTTCACATGTTTCCTCCAAAGCTCTCTCCCTTGCGCTCTAGAAGTGTACTCCCACGACATCTAATATTAATGCTTGTCTCCAGGCCAAGAAAGAAATATTTCAGCCCAGCCTCCCTCTTAGATTTAACAATGTCGAAATCTCCTTGTCTCTCACTGGTTTTACCACCAGTGTGAGCTACGAGGCACGCTGAGGGCTGGCCCAGAGCAGCTCTCAGGCTGAGCACCAGGGCTGGCTGCTCAGGTGAGATCTTCACCCACCTCCCCATTTCCTAGAGCCCATCCTGCTGAGCTGCCAAGCACAACGCACTCGCCCCAGCAGCAGCACCAGATCCAGCATCACCCCGAGAGCACCCCAGCAGCAGCACCAGATCCAGCATCACCCCGAGAGCATCCCTGGTGGATCGAGGGCTGGAGGGGTGGGATGAGCTTCCAGCCGGTCCCCTCTGCAGTAGGTGGGCTCAGAGGGGCTGGGGGCCGGGGGGGGGATGACACTCAACTTTGCTATGGCTCTGCAGGCATGAAAAAGGAATGATTAACAGAGGAGAATTAATAGGAGATGAGCGCTAAAGTCCCACATCAGGAGCCCCCTCCTAAGAGAGGAGTGCTTACAGCCCACCGCAGTAAATGGGACACGTCCAAACACTTCCCCAAACCGGGGCCAGAGGTGCTGAAGTGGCAGATGGAGACAGACGGATGGGCGGACAGACAGAGGAGTGACACACATACAGATGCAAAACTTCTCAGCCCCTACAAACCACAGCTGACCCTGTACCTGCTGTGTACAATGGGCTCTCGCTGGCCTCCACAGGGGTCTTGTACAGAACTGGAAGCACTTGCTAAAGCCATAGGAATTTTTGGTGCTTCTGAAAAAAAGGGGGAATGGCTTTTCCTGTTTTAAGACAAATTCCTCTGCTCAGGCTTTTCATAAGGCTGTTTGTAAACTTTACACTTAAGTTGTGGCTTTGAAGCAGCCCCCCTTCTGCAGAGCTCTGTCAGGAAAACGACCTCCCACTATTCTATTATGTCCCATATTGTTGGCGGTTGCGTCAGCTGCAGAGCAGTTATCTCGGTGGAAATCTAGAGGCGTCCATTGATGTCAGTGGGATCAAAGCAGGTCAAACCAAGAAAAGTACTTGGCCCATAGCTCTTGGTCTGTCGTCACCAGTTGCCCAGCGCTATGCGCATTACGGCCGAGATCTGATTCCCACAAAGTGTTTGGTTTTTTTTTGGCCTGAGTAAGGACTTTGCCATCATTAAGTGTCTCAGACTGTTATGTTATAACTTAAGGCGACCATAGATACGTACAGCAGCCTGGCTGTAGCTGTGCAAAAACAACCGTGTGAACACGGCAACATCCTGTAGCCAGGTTTATTTTCTCTTATGTGCACACAGATGAGTTCTTATTTTCATTTAGAGGAGGTAGTAATGGCTGCTGCACAAAAGCTGGGAAATGATTCATCTCTCCCAGGAATAAACTGCATTTCACAGCTTTCTGTGAAATCTCCCTGGCAAAAAGTGGCATTAGTCAGCGGGGAATGGCCCCCCCCCACCCCACCATCCCCTCTGCGTTTTCCCAGTGAATCACTCCCCGAGGAGCGCACGGGAAGAGCGGTGGGAACACGGCTCAGTCCCTTCGTCACGGCCACCCCAGTGAGCAGCTCAGCAGGGAGCAAGTCGCACAAGACTGGTTTTAGCTCTGATTATCCTTCTCTCTCAGGATAAAGTCTCCAGCTCCAGACACCTGCACTAAGGGGAGCTCCTCTCCTGCAGTCACCTCCCAGGCCGTGGGCAGGACGGGAATCCAAGCATTCACTTCGGGAGAGAGAACGGAGAGTGAAATAACATTTCTGATCATCCTCTTCTGCTCGCAGAGACCTTTTCCTTTCCTTTTCTTTCTCTGTCTCATCTGAAACCTCGAGTTAAATCTTCCCTTGTGTTTCACCATGCCCTTCTGCTGCTGGTGTGACTGTGAGTCAGGTTCGTTTACTCTAATTTGTTGCAGTTTGTAAATCTGTCTCCCCAGAGCCAGCCCCATCTGCAGCAGTAGAGTCTGGGAAATGGCTCAAATGAGCCTGCAGCCCAGATTCAATTTCTCTTCCTTACCTCTAGGGAAACTTGTGCGGAGCTAGTAGTTTAACAGCATAAAGGGGGACTAACTCAATCGGCAGAATGAATGCTGGATCACAAGGAATAACATTCCAAATCTGCCAGAGCAGACTGTTGTCTGCTGCTGCCCAGAGGAGAGGCAGATTTTCAAGGAGGCTCAGGGTGCAGCCACCGCATCTGGGCTTCTGTCTTGCACAGCTTCCCAAGCGGTGGCAGAGCTTCCCAATCCGCTTTTAAATTAATTTTATCACTGACAAAGCCTTATTATTTCTTTTTATGTTTGATTCTCTGCCCAGTGAATTGATTCCGTGAATGTCAGACCCTGGGAAAAAGGTTATTTCAACAGAGAGCCGTTCGCTGGCGTGGTCCTGCTCCATATTCCCATACAGCCAGCCAGTGCCTGGGTATCCCAGCTGCTCCTACCCACAGCCAGCCTTTTATCCCCAAAATACTCCAGGTGCCTCTCTGAAAGCCTCCTGCCTGCACTGTGCAATGCCACAGATTAGGATGGTGGGACCCAGGTAACTGAAAACAGCACGCAAATCACCCAGCTCCATGGTTATAAATGTGAGAGGCTTTGCTGAGCTCCTGGCATGGAAGGAAACTCCGGCTGGCTGCAGGCTCAGCCGGTGCCCAGTGCAAGCCTCAGGTCTGCGTGAGAGCAGGGACAGTCCCTGCCTGCAGCGCCGTCCTGCCTGCATCCTGCCCGTGATGGGGGCCAAATTGCGCTGCGGTGCCATCTGAAATCAGATTCAGCAAGAGTCGCAGTGGTGCTGCTCGCTCCCAGCTGCGCCGAGGGGAGAGACAGGAGAGAACAGGAGGAAGGATGAAGAGCGTGACATGGTGTCAGAGGTGTTCAGAGAGCAGGCGGGTGCAGAAAGAGAATGAGTTACGGAAAGAAAAGAGGTTTGCTAAGAATTTCCAGCTACCTCGCAGGTATTTGTGCAAGTGTTCACAGCCCTTTCTCTACGTGCACAGAATGTAAAATTTACCATTCGAGTTCTCCACTCCTGAAAAACAGCCTGAGTGCCAGTGGGGTGAATTAGAAATAATAGTGCTGTGGGTTGGGCTCCTCTCTGAGCAAACCAGCGCTGGAGATGCTCCTCGGCTCAGCACGTGTGTGGCTGACAACGGAGCCTTCGCTGGGACCAGCCCGAAGGATGCTTTAAAAACTCCTCCTTTGCTCCGGCAGCCCTTTCCCAGTGCCATGTGTTCCAGCAGCCCCCAAGGCTCCCACCATCGCCTCCCCCATCGCTGGGGCAAAAACCCACCCCAAGACCTGTGGGATCTGGCCTTGTGAGGACACATTCGCACTGCCCCCAGTGCCAGCTCCCCATCCCGTCCCGTCCACCTCATCCCTGCTGTGGTGATGGCCATGGGCTCGTACGGTACCTGTGGTGCCCTGCTGTCCCCCGCCGCGCCGGGAGCAGCCCTGCCGCCGTGCTCTCCCATGGCTCCCGGCAGCCATCCCCGCCTGGCCACCTCAGCTCCGGCCAGCCTGGCCACTCGCATCGCACCCCCGGCATGGCCAGCCGCCGGCCGCGCACAGGCAGGAGGTGGCTGCTGAGGTGGAAGGGCGGCTTTTTATGCTTTTCTTCCTGTATAAATCAGGCCGGGGATGGACAATCCCAGACAGGACTTCCTGTGTGTGTTGTGTGCTGATAACGGGCGCCACGAGGAGAACAAACACGGCCGCCCCGCGCCCGGAGGGGGAGAGGGGCCGCGGGGCGGCACCCCCACACTGTGCCCACCGGGGACGGCCACAGAGTGCTGAAATGGAGAGGAGGCAGCCGTGTATCCCCAGGGACACAGGGAGGGAGAGGGCCGCCTGGCTGGGCTCCCTGCCTGCACCTCACACCAGGCCTAAGATGGCTGCTGCCCTTCGCCCTCCCGCCTCACTGGCATGGGGCACATTTTTGGCAGCCCCCTTCACAGTCACCCCTTATTACCCCTCAGAGGGGACAGGTGAGGGGGCCGGTGAGGACCCTCACAGCACCAGGGCCTTCCTCACCGCTCATGCCAAGCATGACAGGGCTGGCAGCCATCTTCTCAAGAGGGGGCCACTTTGGTGTCAGGCGCCAGTGGAGCATGTCCTGGGGTATTTGTGACCCCTGGCGACCCCCGGCAATTTGGGTTACAATGTCAGTCAGTTTGTTGGATGCCTTGTCACCTTCGTCACACTGTCCCTGTGTTGGCAAAGAGTGAGGTAGGGGCAGTTTGGGCCACTAAACCTGCAGGACATCACCCAGCAAAGATGGCATCTTCAGCACCAGGCAGCAGAGAGGGGCATGGAAACAACAGCCCCAGCTCTGTAATTTTCAAGGCCATTCCAGTGCAAAGCTGATTGTGATTTCAAATTTAATATATGTATATGTGTCACCTGGGTTCTGGGTAGTCAAAGGGGTAACAGTACAATTTTTAACTGGAGTTTGAAAATTGCTCCAGACTTTACGCTAAGAACGGAGACATTTTGAAACACAAGGGCTGTGGAGGTGGTAATTCTTTCTTGATTCTCTCAGAGGACAGGATCTGGCCAACAAGAGAGTGTCCCATGGCTGCCAGGCCATCTGCTGTGGGCAGCGAGACCCCCATGGCGGCCTGTATGCTTTCCTCCTGTCCTGGCAGACAGCATGGCGCGAGTCTGGGGACACGTCATCTCCTCTGGAGCCATGTCCCTGGGGACACAGATGTCATCCATGTCCCCAGCTTGTGCCACACACGCCTGGGTCCTCCTGGTCTGGGCAGCGCAGTGTGATTGTGCGCAGGCTTACAGCGAGCAGAGGATTACTCCCACCCTTATTCAGCAGAAAATTACTCTGGGCAAGTCCCCTGGGAGTTGCAAAATATTCCTGTGTTTATTTATACAAATGCATGGCTAAAGAAAGACCCCACTTGTTTTCCTTGGCAGACAGGTTTCTAAAGGCTGTTTTCTGCTGCCCATCATCCTCTCCAGCAATAGGTGACTTTATACAGCGTGCTGCTTTCTGCGAGCATCGCCGGCTGATGGACTCCCTGGGAGTGCATTTGTCCGGGGGAGTCTCTTCCAGGCACAAGTGTGTGTTTGTGCTCGGCTGGACATGAAATGCCGTGTGATTTTGTGTGTGCATGTGACACCAACCTGTAGGGAGGGTCCATCTCCATCCATTTTTGTGCTCAGTGCTCAGCTGAGCTTTAGGCAGCAGCTCTTTATGGAAAGTTATAGGACTTGCATGGGCTTTGCAAGAAGAGGCAGCACTGGATGCTCCTTTCAGATCCGAGATGCTGGACACTGGAAGCTCTGGTCCAGAGCTTTCTCCACCCTCAGCAGACACACGGGTTCAATCCTGCAATGTGCAGAGCCTTCACTCCCAACATCCTCACTCTCCTCCCCACCTCCTTCAAACCTTAAGCCCGTGAACTTTGGGGAAAACCCCAGACCCAATTTTTATCAGTTGCAGCAACCACCGCTTGGCCCTAACGCCTTCTGTCCCGTGTCCTCTGCCCCCAGGATGGAGGCAGGTCACGGTGCACGGCTGGGACATCGGCCACCCACACCTCCACAGGCACGCAGAGCCCAGCATGGAGCGGGACTGCCCTGGCCTCGGCAGCGGAGCCGCAGGAGCGAAACGGGATGTGTGGAAAACACTTCCTGTTTACCCAGTCCCTAGTATCTCCAGTAGTAGCTGCCGGAGCGGGAAGCGGTCAGCAGGGGCTATACAAAAAGGGTATTTTTAAATTTGAAATCGTGACACTTCGTCTTGCAGGGCCACCGTGGACATCGGTGTTGGGTGAAAACCTGGGCACCAGCCAAGGCTCCGTCACGGTGTGTGAGAGGGAGGGAGCCGCAGGGTGTGGGTGCCGTGCCTGGCCGTGCCCACAGCCCTGAGCCTCCCCATCGTCCCCAAGCCTCCCGCTGGCATTCCTAACTCAACTCAACTCCCTGGCAGCCTCCCCAGCCCGTTCACAAGGTGACCTTTTCGGTAGCCCAGGGTGGCAGGTGGCAGTGGGACCCACCAAAAGCAGAGCACGCAGATGGGCAGGCAGCCCCAAGCCGGGACACGTGCTCGTCCAAAAGCCGTGCAGCCCATTCTGCCCCAGCTCAGCCACATTCAGGGCCTGTCAGGCGTGAATTGAGTAGGGGGATGGAGGGGGCTTTAGCTCCTCATTAGCACTAGCCAATTAGTGTGGCATGCTGCTCCCCTGTCAGCTGATGTGGCTGCTGTTGAATACCCCCTGCCCACGCTGATCCCTTTAAGCTTAGGGCCGTGTTTGCTTTATGATCCGTTTTCCTCCATGGTTTTGCTGCAGGACCTTTTTTCTTAAGTGTGTCTTTTCCCTCTGAGTCTCAGCTGCTCCTGAGAAACTGAGTCCTGCCTGGTTTGTTTTACTGGCCCTTTTGGGCTGCTCTCTGCCAGCCTGCTGCTGTTCGCTGCGATGCCGCAGTCAGTCAGGGTTTAATCAGTGTATGAGTGAGTATCAGGGAAAACGCTGCCCTGCAGCAGCATTTAATACTTTAAATAATAAAGTCAATTACCAAACAGCAATCAAAATTAGGTGGCACAAACTCTGCACTCAGTTTTCTTTTCACTTTAAAAAAGCATCATAAAGAGAGGTAAAGAAAGGATGCTTTGGGACAGCTGCCCCTTCCGAGGTCTTTCCCTGTTGTTTCAGTTTGCCCAAGGCTTTTCGATGTCTCTAGATCTTTTATCTCAAGTCAGAAAGACTCCTGATTTTCAACACTTGGGAAGCACCGAGCAACATCATCCAGGGACGGCCGGATCTGCTGCCGACGCTGCTGGAGCACGGCTGGGTCTCTTCCCCCCACAGACCCAGCCTTGCCCTGCTTGCCCTGCTTTGGGCAAAAACCTCCTCTTTCTGCAGTTCTCTCTCATTCCTCATCAAAGTCTCCACTTGTGCAATGAAGACATTTTTCAAGGTGTCCTGACACTCATAATGCCTCCTCTCCTGAGCTGCTCAGTAACACCAAAGACTAATTGCTACCAATTTGTTAGATATTCAACATGACATTGCACAAGGAGTTGAGGTTGTGGTGACAGGACGCTGGAGGGTGACCTCTATAATGCTGACTTTAAGTAGTGCTTCCTACAGAAGATGGGCAGGTTCTTCTAGAACATCTCTAACATGGAAATAAGCCAAAGCACAGGCTACGTGCGGGGCTCAGGACACAGCCCCTGGTCAGAGGAGTGTTTCTATTGCAGGCAACGCCTGAGTCCACGCTTAAAGCCCTATACGTGCTCTGGTGCTGTGTCAGAGGCACAGGGGAACCTCAGCGCCAGCGAGTGTGTGTCATCAAGGTCAGCTTGTCCACATAAATCAACGCCAGCAAAATTTAGACTGGCATCAAAAGATCAGCCAGACCTTACCGTAAAGCTCCGCTTACATCTGTGCTTTCCTGAATCAGAGCTGCCCTGGGACACCGCTGAAGCTCAGCACAGAGCTGCCGAGGACTGCGTGCTAGGTCCCGAGAGAGCTCGTGTCCGATTTCCCGTGAAAAACACATTCCTGTAGGAGCGGCGGTGGGCAGCTCCCGTGCGGGCGGGCTGAGCCACACGCCAGCCCTCCCTGTGCTCCGTCCGAGCCACTCTGTGGGCCCATCCTCCCTGTTCTTGCTCTTGACAAAGAGTTCAAAGAAAGCCTGATAAGACAGGGGGAGAAAGTGACGGAGACATGAAGCAGAGACTAAATACAGTGTATGTTGGTGTCCTGCACACGGGCAGCAGACCCTGGGCTGGGGGACAAGCTCCACAGCGGTGTGCTCTGGGGACCACTGGGACCCCGATGTACCCAAGGTCGGGGACATGGCCATGCCTTGCTGCTGTTGTGATAGCATCGAGGACGGAGATGGGAAAAAGCCCAGAGCCTCTCTTTTGCTTAGCCAGCTTGGTAAAAGGCTCCTTTATCTGCCCTTTGGTGTGAGATAAGGTTTCAGTGTTGTCCTGCCGGAGCAGCTTTGTGTCACTCACAGATACCTCCCCTGGCTGCAGGAAGGTATCAGGCATTCAGAAAATATTTGAGCAAGACCGTATCTTTCTGAAACCCATGTGCAATGGAAAGACACACAGGGAGGATTAGATCTACACTGCAGGGGTTTCGGTGTCTCCTTGTCCATGCAAGGACAGAGCACATTTCCTCAGCTCGTAGGACCAGGCTGTGAGCGCCTCGCTCATTGCTATGGAGGAGGATTATCACAGACCAAACAGGGACCCGAGTCCTGGGCTCCTCACCAGGCTGGGAAACCTGCATGTTTTCCCCCGATTCCCCGAGGTACGAGGAGATGTGGTCCCTGCAAGTCCCTGGTGCCTGCCTTGGAGCCAGCTCCCACCAGCACAGAAAGATGGGAAAATATTTTCCACTGCCAAAATTGTCGTCAGTTAATCCAGCTGCCCCTTTCTTGCACCCGGAGCATCCATACAGATGGATACATTTAAAATTATTCTGTTATTTTTACTATTCTTTGACAACAGAGTTCAAATCCTAAATGCAGCACTTTTCGTTCAGCAAAGATCCAAAAATAAGCATTTTGGATTCTCCCCACAAATGCTCAAGCAAGTAAGGACCCCCCAGACCTGCCTTCACTCTGAGGATGCAAAAAGAAAACATCCTCTCCCTGCTTCAAAGCTTGATGGGTTGCTTTGGTGACACACAAACATCTTGAGGGCTAATTGAAATTAGTATTTGTTTTAATGAGTTAGTGAGAACTGTATCTCATTGCAACAAGCCGTGGACTTTAATGTCCCTGACATACGTGTGTATTTGAAAAGGATGAGCTGGCTTTCTCCAGGATGATTTTTCACCACCTGGGAGTTCAGCTCCTCTCTCTGTGCTCTGCACTCCCGTACAAGGGAGCTGGGTTGGAAGACCTTCGTGACCATTTATTTCTATGAAATCCTTACACAGCACCATGAGGTAGGAAAAAGTGTATCGTGAAAATAGAGGATAAGGAATAAAAGCCCTCCCTTCGCGGAGTCTGACAAAAGAGCCGGGCACTGCATCAGAGCAGATTCAGGTGGTGCAGAGGCACCAACCTCCTGGTGCCCAGAGCCGGAGGCTGGAGCAGCACCTTCACGATGGCTCACACAAAGCTGGCTTCTGGGCAAAGGCACCGAAAGAGGAAATATTTCCCTCTCAGCACAACAAAGCTCTCTGTGTGGCACAAAATGGTGTTAGATCCTGGGGAGGTGACTTCTTCTGGGCTGCTTCATCCTCCACCAAAGTCCTGAGGGCCGAGAGCCCTCCTCTTCCCTGCCTGCAGCTGACACTCCCTTTCCCAGCAACTCTTACTGGTCGTAACAGACACCAAGAATTGAAATTTCAAAGCTGTCCAGTTGCAGACCAAAACACTTGCAACTGATTAAAAGCTGTCTGTGTCAAAAATACTCGGTGTATTGAACAATGCACTCAAAGGGCCGGTTCTGATCTCATTGTGTGGGTCTAAGTCCAGAGGAGGTCTCCATGGAGAAGACCTGAAGAATGGACAGGACATTACGATAATGGCGCTCTACAGAAATGATTAAGCCAAATAATGTGCAGCTGAATAGAGCTCAGTGACTTTTTTATAAAACTAATAAGGCGTGTAATAGATAACAGTCTCCCCACTAGTGGATCTAATACCTTGGCTTAAAAGTCCTACCCAGGAAACTCTCATGGCTTTTCTGCTGACTTCACTGGATTTCAGCAACGTAATAGAGAAGTGGAATTCAGCCTAAAAGTCAGACAGTGAATGCAGAAGTCAAGACTTAGGAAAAATATACAAAAAAAGAACTGTTGATACGTCTCTTCTCTGACACGTCGCAGCATATCAAAATGGCCACTGCATTCATTTTGTTTAATCACTTATCTCCACGGAGGGAAGAGGAAATTCCCAAGAACGCATGATCGTTAAAAATATTAGCCAGGTCCTGGTGATTATTTTTGGTAGCTAAAAACTTCCTGGCTGAAGGGTTTTGCTTTGCGTTGGGCTTCAGTAAATGTTTTAGTATAACTTTCATAAATACCCATTATACTCAAATCAGTGTGCAGTTTACAATTCAGCTGGGAAGGGCGGGGATATGTTTCTCTTTCTTTTGTTTTGCCGGGCAGCATGCTAAAGCCCAGAACCCTACTCTGAATTAGCCTTTAGCTATTTTCTTGTATCCTTAAATAAAGGCCCAGTTCACACAGTCAGAAATCTCTGTTTCCTTTCGGGCAGGAAAAAGGAAGTGAATGCGAGGGGCAGATTTGGAGTTTGCTTGCAAGAACAATTGAACTCCCATCCAGAGGGGAAGGGGATCTGCGTCAAGAGGAATTCACTTTTTTTTTTTACTTTTTTTTTTTTTTTCTGGAAGGGAAGAGAAAATGACCTTTAGTTTAAAAGCCTGAAAGAATAAAGGTCTGAGCAGATAGAGCTGCCTGCACAAATATAGTCATAAAGGCTTTTTCCTGACAAAGGGCTCCCGGAGCCGCTCGAGCCGTCCTTTGGCGATGGGGCCCGACTGTGGACGCCGCACCGTGTGCTCCCCCCTTAATTATCCTGGGTGAAGGGCGTCACCGAAACCTGCCAACAGTTCCTCCCAGAAGGGACAGTCCCTGGGGTGGTTTTTTTTTGCAAAATATTTACCATTTCTCTCTTTGTCCCTCCCCAGTCTAGTGGGTCAGATTAGATTTGCTGGATGGGATTTAGTGGACCCCTTGCATTTCTCCCCAGAAGTCCTATTTAGAGCTGTCTGTAGCAGCATCAGCTCAACCTGTTACGAGGTCAAAGCCTCTCACTGGCCCCACCATTTGCGGTCCCTTTTCAGTCAACCACAGAACTTTCTCCCTGCTTCCCTGGGAAGAGGATGTGAACCGAGGCCTCAGGGGCTTGACTAAGTGTCAAAACATTATCTGTGTGGTCTCCTCTACGAGTCCTGACTGTTTTAGTCCTCACCATTAGTCTCCATCTTAGTGGGCATTTTTCTCTGTTTTTCCTTCTCCCGGCCATGCAAGCCAGATTCCCAAGGAAGCTCCAGAGCTGGAGAATGCATAAGTTGAGAACTTAAAAGATGCTTAAGCATCCCATCTCCAAGGGCACTAAGCACTTCAGGATGTTGGAAGCAATCGACCCCAGAGCCCGTCAAGGCGAGTGCCGCAGTCTGGGACCTCCCCGTGGTACCCAGGGCTTTGCCAGAGCAATCCTGGCTAAAGAACATCACCTCTGCTGCAGCCGAAGGGACTCATCACCCTTCCCTCCTTCTCACAGCATCACTCAGACCTTTGCCAAACCCCCTGCACAGCCCTGCATGGGCCATTCGAGGGCTTTCTGCCCCAAAACCGGAGCTCAGGCTAACAGCTCACACGGTGTGTGCTGCAGCAAGAGCATCGCTTTCCCAGGCCTGCCTTCCTCCAGGGATGCAGGTAATAAATGGGGGATCCAGCTCCAGTTTGGGTTCCCACATACGCACACAAGCTCCTCGGAGCTGGTTTTTCCCCCATCCAAGCAAAATATTTGCTCAGAACGTGAAGCTGCGGCTGGGCAATGTCAGCAGCAAATGTCAGCGAGTGTCAGCAGGAGAGAAACTAATTAGACAAAATGGGCCAAATTTCTCCCGGCGGGAGCTCCTCTGCGATCACTGCAGGAAGGATGAACGTGGCCTAATGGTTAAATAGATTACTTCGTGCTCTCTTGTTGCTTCCATCCTGGTTTTACCCAGGCAGGCAGCCTCACTGATCCTGCCAGAGCCAGCCTGGCTGCCCAGTGCCTCACTGGTGACTTACTGGGGGACAAAGCCACCCGGGCACAGAGGCCCCTGACAGCACATCAGGGACACCTCGCAGCTGAGCTGGGATGAAATCACCTCTCCATACTAAAGCTGCAGTTTTCCAAATATATCTTGGCCGGCTTCCACTTTTCTTCTCCAAAGCTGTCCGGCCTCAACGCGTGCAGCTGGAGGGATGCCCCCGCCAGCACCCGGAGGGAACAAAACCGGAGCCGATAGAGAGCCGGAGGGACATCTTCTCCGCTAAGGTCATACGTCTGCAGAGCCTGGCACGAGGCAAAGGTGCATCTGGAAATGCCGTGGCTGCGATGACTCACTGCGCGAGGAAATGGTGTCACCCTCCAGCTCCCTGCAGCAGGTCTGCTCCCGCGCCTCCGCCGCTGCTGCCAGCTCCAACCCGCATTTCTACCTTTTACTACCAAAAGTTTCAGCCCACCCCCCGCCCCAGCTGAGGTTCTGCAGGTGGGTCTGCTGGCATCAAGGCGTATGGAGCAGGCGAGGATTAGGGAGCAACACCTGGATAGGAGTTTGCCAGCCCCACGGTTTCCTATCCTTATTTCTGTTCCCCTTGAACTCCCAGCCGCCACCCCCCCTCCTTGGCGCATAAAGGTAATTCATTAACCTGCAATACAAGGAGGCTTAAACTTTCCCCTGGCCACTGCGACAGCTCCCAGTCGTGCCAGTGCGTCGGGGACAGGCTCCCGGCGTGGTGCCAGCAACGCGGGGAATGTGTACCTGGCTGGGCAGGAATGCAACCTCGAGGAGGAGCTCGTGGAGGAGCTCCACGAGCTCCTCCGAGCTGTGGAGCCTCTCCCACAGGCTCGGGGAGAGGGAGGGCTGTGGAGGGACAAGGTAAAGGTGCAAAGTCCAACAGAGCCCAGAGGGCACCCCCCGGGACGCGGTCAGGGAAAGGAACACCACAAATCCCAGTTCACCCGGCTTGTACCCGCTGGATTTCCCTGGTGGGGCAATCCCCATCGGGCAAGAGAAAGTGCTGTGTAACAGGCAGGCTGACCGTAGAATCGTAGAATTGTCTAGGTTGGAAGGGACCTTAAAGATCATCTAGTCCAACCATCAACCTAACCCTGACAAAAATCACTAAACCATATTCCTAAGGACTACGTCATCCTCTGATGACCCAGAGGAACTGCTGTTTGCAGTGTAAAAGCCAGCAGCGGGTTATTTGAACAGCAGGGAGCCAGTGTCAGGTGAATTGGATGTGTCAGGTTGGGTGCCAGGAGGTAAATTGTTTCTCTCATAGAAAGGGTGGGTTTAGCGGAGTCACGGCACTGTGATTTGGGACTCCAGACCAGGCTGGAAGGTGGGACCAGGCAGGCTATTCCCTGTGGGGATGCCGAGGCAGGGCAGATCACGGCGGTTGTGAATTCTTGTGGAAGGCCAGGGATAGTGGCAGAGCTGGAGGTGCAATGAGAGGAGCCCTGAGGTCCCCCGTGGGGTTGGAATAAGCTCATGTCCTCCCCACTCCTTGGTTTACCCATCAGAAGGCAGCAGAAGTCAGTCCCAACCAGAACTGTGTGCACACCTCAGGATTTCTACCCCTCCTTGGGCACACGAGCATCACCCAAGCACCCTAACAGAGAGGAGACAACTTGCCCAGCAGAAATGCTGGGAATGACCCAGCTTTCACTGAGCAGCACAAGGGCACTTTCCCTCTCCTCCTGGAGGACACGGGGCTTGGAGAGGCTGCTGGAGGCTGTGCCAGCCCAGCATGCCCTGGGGAGCCACAGAAATCCACCCTGAACACCAGCCCTGGAGCTGCTGGCTCCCTGGCGCCAGCCCAGAGAGGGTCTGGGCTCCGAGCACACGAGCAGGTCACCAGAGGCACCGCAGCCAATGTCACAGCGGGAGTGATAACATCTAGATCAGGCAGTTGGTAGCAGAGAAATCAAGTCATTGGAGCAGGACATCGTCACGTGCCCCGTTCCTCCTGCTGCACAAATGAACACTTTGGTTTGGACCATGCATCTTACTTTCCATAAACATACCAGATTTTGCATCCCGGATTTGCAGGAGAGTGCTGCTGGCGCCGTGCTTTGAGCTCGAGTATCAGCCTTAAATCCCAGCCTCACTGGGACTAGTCCCAGGTACAAAGCCACCGACACTCAGTAGCTTCTATCTGAGCACAAAAATTGGTTGGATCAGGATTCCTATGGCACACAGTGAACTAAATTACTTGTCTGTTGCTTCTGAATTCCTTTTCCTTTTTCTGCCTTCTTTTTTTTTTGCTTTGTTTTGATTTTTGATTTCTTTTTCTGCTATCATAGGGAGGACCTCGGAGATTGGTTGTGACATACCCCGGGCTAATTCAGTGGAAAGCCTGTTTTTTTTCAAAAGGAAACATTTGCCACCTTGCCCCCAGCTTTGATTTGCCCGTCCCTGCTCGCTTGCCAGAGCTTATTCTGAGCCGTTAATAGGAAAGTTTCTTTGCACGGAGCCAACCCGCTATTGTGCCCAAGTGATTTTGTTCAAGGAATAAAAAACACATTTGCTTTGCGTTCGAGGAGATGACATTTGTTTGATCCGTGCATTTGAGAGCTCGGTGGGGAATACAGCGGAGAAAAAAAACCATTCTTGTGAGGAGCTATGTCAAAAGAAAAGAAACAAGAATCCAGGAGAGATAAGAAAATGAATGTTTGCAGAATCTGGGAAAGCCTTGTGCAGAGGGACGGAGACAAAGTACGAGAATGCACTTTATTTGTGACAAGCTTTCCATCCTGGGCAGCCAAACAGGACATCCTGCTTCAGTTCTCCTTCCTCTCTTTAATTAGAGTTGTGTTCAGGACACTGCCATTAATGTCATCTCAGCATTTCCATGACAAAGCCCTGTTTTTTGCGGGACTTTAGGAACTTGGCCCTAGAAAAATCTGTTATTAGCGTAGAAGGGCTCAGCCCAGAGACTGTGGCGGGTTTGCAGCCCATCGCTGTGACGTTTCCATCCCAGGGAGCC
The DNA here is from genome assembly GCA_028565335.1 of Limnodromus scolopaceus. Classification (NCBI taxonomy): domain Eukaryota; kingdom Metazoa; phylum Chordata; class Aves; order Charadriiformes; family Scolopacidae; genus Limnodromus; species Limnodromus scolopaceus. Next base: position 2,743,980 of record JAOXNO010000008.1, read on the forward strand.
CAGGGCAGCTCAGAGCGAGGTGGCCCCATCCGGGACACTGGGAGCCTGGAGGAGCCCAAACCCCATCTCCAGACGTGGGTGCTCTGTGCACCCCAGTCTCTGCTTCGGATCTAAGACATGGCAACCCTCTGAAGGCCATAGTGAAACCACAACGCCCGTGTTTCCAAATCTATAAGTCATTGTGGAAAGCTCTGCGTTCAAATAATTTAAAAAAGCCTGAAAACTGGATTCTCCAGCAATGGTTATTTTCACTGCCTGAAAGTAGGGCCTGGCTACAGCCCCCCTGGTTGAACTTGCCCCAGGAATGGAGACCCCTAAAAATCACTGCAGGCAGAGCAGATCCTCAGGGTGCAGCCCGCCCTGCCCTCCCCAGGCTGGGGACACGCTGCCGCAGCTTCCCGGGGCTCCCTGACCTCTGCGGCCGCTGCAATTTCACGCTGAGCCGAGGCACGGAGCGGCAGTGACAGAAATCACTTGCTTTCCCGCTGGCTTCTTAATTGCCGCCCGTCCCCTTCGCTCAGGGCTGGCAGCTCAGGTCTCGCAGAGCTGAAGCTGTCGCCGCTGCTCCGTGTCAGTCCCACGTGCCGGAGAAGCTGCTGCAAACAGTGTCTTGTCAAACCTGCTGTTTGCAACAAAGCCAATGGGGCCAAAAAGGGGTTGCAAAAGTAATCAAAGTGGGGGCTGAAACCACACCGGGGCTGTGCAGGGCAGTGCTGGCGAAGAACCTGGCTGACAAGTGAGCTATAAAAAACCACATGTTTGAAAAATGCTGAAATACACCTTAAACACCGGGACAGCCTGGGCGAGTGTTGAAACCCGCTCTAGTGATAAACCTGGTTCCCACCATGTTTTGTTATGCTGTATAAACCCTTCCCTGAGGTCTCCACAGCAGGACCTGGGGTTTGTGTGCTGGGTCTGAGCACGGGGACAGGGGAAATCCTCATTCCTGTCCCACTGCTGGCACCGAGGGCCCCAGGACACCAGGGCAGGCAGATCACACCTCGCTGAAACGGGCAGCAGGAGAAGCCACAGCTCAGTCCAACCTTTGGGGCTGGTTTTGGCTTGAGAAACGCCTAGTATTACTGGCAAAAATAAAACACTTTTTTTTTTTTTTCATGCTGGAAAAAACAGTCTTTCCAGCTGAAAATATTATTGCGATTCTTCCACTCGTAAAGGGAGAGAAAACAGATTCCTTTGTTTCTGTCTGAGTCCCAGGTGCATCGCTGGCATCCAGCACGGAGCGGGCTCTGGAAGAAGCTGTAGAGCAACTTTTCAGCACAGGATACTCCAAAGCAGACAGGGTTAAGCTACACATCCTTTTACTGCGACTCTTTCACTTCCCATTTCAGGGAGGATGATACAATGGTCCTGCAACCCTGCGCTAAGGCTGTGCTGGGGGGATCCCCTCCCTGCCCAGTCCTCCCCGCAACCCCCCCAGAACCAGTTTGGCTGTGGGAGCGGGGCTGCATTTCTCTCCCGATGTGCTGCCTTCCTGCAGCTCGGTGGCACAGCCGGGCTGGCTTGTTCCCTGTCCCAGGCTCACGTGCCCGCCAGCCGGGGGGACCACACAAAATGCCCAGCCCTTTCTTACCCCTCCATGCTGCCCCATGGCACAGGGGGGACGGATTGGGGCCAGGAGCCAGCGAGATGCCAGCGGTGCTGCTACCATTTTTTCTCACTCAAGTCTCTGCTGAGAAGCCAAGTCAGAGAAATGATCTGATTTAAATGAACTAACAGTGAGGAAACGGTGGAAAACAGCTAGTTGGGGGCTCTTCAAGCCCAATGGAGTTTTTTGACTGATTCCCCACCTACTGGAGCAAGGAGGGTTTGGGTTAAAGGCATTTATACTCCGTTGCCACCCTGGCTGATGAGCTGCTCAGTGTATGAGAAGCTCACCTGCCTCCTGGATGCTGTAGCTCAGGAGGTTGAGGATGTGCTGGCACAGGGACCCCCAGGGCTTCCTCAGCGGTGCCCGCTGATGCCGGGCATCACCGGGAGAGGCAGCCAGGCTCCATCCCCCTGCCCAGGGCCTGCCGAACCGCAGCGCGGGGCAAGGCAGGGCAGGAAGGGAGCCGGCGGAGATGAGTGTTTCCTGACTCTCAGGAGCGAAACAGAAAAGCGCTGTCACTCAGCGGCCCCCGCAAGTGCAGCGGCAAGATAACTCCAGACACAGCCGCCATCACTTCCCCCCTTTGTCCCTGGCTTTTTTCAGGCCTTCCTGAGCAGAAACGTCCCATCTCCGAAGGAATGTCGTTGCTGCCGTCCGCCCACGGAATGCCGAGTGGCCGCGCTGCCCAGGGTGTGCTGCTGGCCCAGCCGGGACACGGGTACCCTCCGGGCACCCCGGTGTGAGGAAGAACCGCTGGCAGCCCTGGGCTGGGACCTGCTGTGGAGCCTGAGGAGGACATGCACAGCATCCTGACATGGTGGAAATGGGCCACGTCCCCTGGTTTCCTGGCCTGAGTCACTCCTGAGATGAAAGGCAGTCGGGGACTCAGGAACCCCGGGCAGCCCCAGAGTCCCAGCAAGCAGCCTCAGTGCTGACTGTCCTACATGTGCCTTCAGCTCCCAGGACAGCCCCGGTCCCTGCCAGCCTCAGCAAACGCCCCAGCTCATGGCCAGAGAGTGCTCACAGGGCATTTCATGGCTGTGACAGTCACTGCTATGTGCCTGTCCCTGGCCTGGTGTCTGCTAAGCCAGCCTGGGGTAACCCACAGGGACACTGACACGCATCCCCTGCATAAACTCCAGAGGGGCCCTTCTGATCTGAAAGGAGGGAGCACTTTCACCCCTTAAATTAGGCTGTATTTTCCCCCAGGCTCCTTCTGAAAAGAGGACTCTGAGTTTGGGTCTTCAGGTGCAGCTCACCCTGTCACCACCTCTCTTTCTGTTCAGTGTAGACCGAAGTCAATGCCCCTTCTTCCCCGCTGCAGGAGAACAGCAACCAGCTGGTTGCTCCGCTCTGTCCTGGGGAGGGACGCTGCTGGTGGTGGAGCTGGTGCTGCTGAGGACTGGGGTGGGATGACCCTGCTGGGGATGCCGCGTGATGGGGCCGAGATGGGACCCCTGGTCCCCAAAGCCAGGAGATGGTAGAGGTGGGAGCAGCACCCAGTTGCAGAGGAGCAGCCCCACAGCAGATGCTTTCAATCCCACAGCAGCGTGGGTCAAGGGGTGTTGGGGGGGGCTTGAAAGGAACAAGGGGGTGATGGGGCACCCCCAGAGAGAGCCCTTGGGCAGCACAGCACCAGCGTCCCCAGAGCCAAGGCTGGAATGCAACGAGGCCCTTTTATTATCTCCCTCCCCCACCTCTCAAGGACAAAATAATCTAACAGTTGTAGAAACACATTTTTCACCAAGGGATTCTTCATTAGAGCTTGTTTCCTCTTCCAGCTCGTTTCCTGGAAGCAGTTTGTGCTGGGAGCGGTGGGCAGGAGCCGGCTGTGGGCTGCAGCGTAGCTGCTGCGGGATGCAGGGGCCGGGGCGTGCGTGTGGATGCACACACACTCCTTCCACACCCGATGGCCCAGGGGCTGCCACACTGGGGACACGCTGCACTGCTGCTGGCCACCGGCTCTCCACGCCTGGAAACCCCAGAGGAAGGATCCTTGTTGGAACAGGACTTTTTTTAGGGTTTATCATCAAGTGGAGGCCCAAGCACCTTGCAGACAGGTCCTGGGGTACGTAGCCCAGAACCCACCCGGTGTCAGAGCCCAGCGTGCACGGACAGATGCTGTAAAACCCCTCCTCGCAGGCGTTTACAGTTCAGCTGTAAATATTTGCTCCAGGCTGCAGTTTTCCCAGGCAGGATTTCAACCCAAGAGCGATTGCTCACTGAGCTGATGTTCCCTGGTTGTTTACTTTTAGAGTTCTCTGGAATCAAACACAGCTTTATTCCTAGAGCAACTGCAATGGCAATATCTATTATCACCAATTATTATAATAAACCAATTACGGATCTTGTGGCAACCAGTTAACAAAAAATCGTCCGGTAACTGGTGCCACTGATGAGACACCGATCTCAAGAGAGCAGAGGTCCTGCCCTCCCACAGGCCGAGGCCATATGCTCGGGCAAGGGCTTCAGGGAGCATTTAGCTGCCTTCTGAATACCTTCTGCAGAGTCTGGGGTTTGATGTTTGTGGGTGCAAAGCAAAGCTCAGGTCTGCCAGGCTGGAAGGCTGCAAAAACTCTCTGTACAGTTGGGTTGTGACTGGCTTTGGGATGTTTGTGCGAAGGCTTATGAGCCCAAAGCAGATGCACGCTGCACAGGACACACTGAATTAAATTATTCCCCCCAAGAAACGCTGTCAGAAGTGCTGGGGTTTGCATCTTTCCCTTTGAATCCCTCCCTGTGAGCCTGAATCAGCTGCCACCCAGCCCAGCACAGGAGCCAAGCTGTTCCCCACACCCCCTAAAATAACCCCACTCCAGATGACTCGGGTGCAGACACGGGACCCAGAAAAGGCTGGTGGAGGCGGTGGGACCCCCCACACCCCATGGGTGCAGGAGTGGGGGCTCACATCACTTCCAGAACCAGCCCGTGGACCTGTCGTTTCCCTGAGTCCTCCCACCAGGGGGTTTTACCCCTCTGTGTTGAGCGAGGATATCCCTGCATCCCCCCTCTGCCTTCGGTGGCAGCCGGCCTGCCCCAGGGAGGGAGGAGGCAGCAAGAGGAAAAGGATATGGTGCTTCTGGGAGCTGCGGCCGTTTGAAGGCTGCGAAGGGAAACAGGCCAGAGGGTTATCCAATCTCCCCGAGCAGACATTTCCGCCTGGCACACCCCAGCGGCACAGTCACTCCGCTTCATTAATAAATCACTAATCCCGCCTGCTGTGGCCGCCTCGGGGAGGAAACGGGAGCCGGTGTGAGCGGGGCGCGTGTGCGTGTGCCCGCGGTGGTGTGCGCACGGGGAGGTGTGCAGGTCACGACCAGGAGCCCCACAAAGGTCCTCCTGGGCAGGCGCAACCCTTTCTCGGCTCGCCGGGGTCTGGCTGCGTGCAAAGGATGCTAAACCGGCAGCTTGAGCACGGCTGTCTGTGGTCCAGATGACCCAGGACCTCAAGCACATGTAACACAACCTGGGGATGGGCAGAAATCTTCCTGTTGCGAGCTCCGTTCCCCCTTCCCAGCTGCCTCTCTGTATTTATAGAGCTTTCCAAGGGCTCCCAGGCTCTCCAGGACAGTATTCCAGCTCCAAACAATGCGAGCAGCATTGTTTCCCCGGGGAACGCAAATAGAGTTTATACAAGAGCCACTTGGCAGTTTGGCAGATTATCAGCCGGCAAAGGCAGGGCTTTCCGGGCCTCGGGGCGGTGGCTGCCCGGTAGCCCCGGTGAGGCTGTGGCCACTCTGTGTGAGCAGCAGGGCCAGTGCTCGGGGCCAGTGCTTGGGTCCAAGGGGCCACACAGGCACAGGCAGTTCTCTGAGCTAACATCAGTCCCCCAGATGCAGCTTGCTGGGACCCCAGCAGCCATGGGACAGGCTGATGCGTCTAAAGGTAACGATTCAGAGCTGGGAACCAGAAATCCAGCCCTGGCACATCAGCAGCCCGGCAGCAGCGGGGATTTCAAGCGCCCGCCGTGCAGGAAGGCATCCCACAGCAAACCCTGCGGCTGCCGCGACGTGTCTTCCCAGAGCAAACACCGGTGTAACGGCGCGACGCAGATGTTTGAGCACAGATAACATGGGGCTTCCCGCTGGACCCGGCCACGTGCTGCTCCCCATCGTGGCATCATGGCCACTGGCCACATGAGTGATTCCCCTGGCCCTTTCTCCTTCAGCACACACTGCGGGGAGCTGCTCTGTGCTGCATGGGGTGTCCAGGCTAGCAAAGGTCTGGTTTGCAGCCCCCCTTCCCTGTGGTGAGCTGGGGTGACCAGGGTCCCCCAGACAGACGGGGGGCACAGCATGGCCCACACTGCACCCACCCTGGGGTACCAGCATCAGCAGGACATGCTTATTTTGGAGCTGAAGGAGCAGCATGTGCAACGGGCGTTGCTCCCCACTTGGACACATAGAATCATAGAATCATTAAGGTTGGAAGGGACCTTAAAGATCATCGAGTTCCAACCCCCCTGCCACGGGCAGGGACACCTCCCACTAGAGCAGGTT
>JAOXNO010000008.1:2762697-2775044 GCA_028565335.1 Limnodromus scolopaceus
CCAGTCACAGGGAGCACGGCTGAGGTGTGGGAGGGGAAGGCAGAGCTGCCCGTGACCCCGGTGCCAGCAGGTCCCCACGCGCATCGTGGGGCTTGCCGCATCCCAAGGGGCTTGCCGCATCCCGGGGCTTGCTGCATCCTGGGGCTTGCCACATCCCAGCTCCCTGCCATGCCACCCGCTTGCAGCACCCAGCAGCTTTACTCGAAAGCCAAGCGGGGTGTGACAGCTCGGCAGAGAGGGAGAAAAACCAAAACAAATCGGAGCATGTTTTTTTTGTTGGTTTTTTTTTTTTTTTCTGCGCTCCCGGCCCAGCTCCCGGCCCCTCCTCTGTCATCCCCGCTGGAATGCGCCTTCGAATTCCTCGCTGGCTCGCTGCGTGCTGCTGCCGGCTTTGCCTCTGATTGTTTGCAGCGATTGCGCTTTTCCCACACTCCAGATCATGGCTAGGAATCACCCGTGGCTCCGTGCCGGCTCCCTATCACCCCCAGCACAATGTGCAAGCGCAGGCTCAGGCGAAGCGGCAGTCGGAGAGAGCCGGCGGGGTGATGAAGTGGGTGCTGCGTGACTTGGCCCTGAGTCACACCGCCACGGCCCAGCCTCCCCTCTGATCCCGGTTCAACACCTGCGCCGAGCACAGGGCGGGCAGGCGGCTGCCTCTCACCCCTTCGCCCCCGCCTCGGACACCGCTGAGGGGCTCACACGGGCTTGAGCGAGCGGGGTCTGGATGTGCAGGGTGTAGGTGGGGATGTGACTGCCGCCCTTTCGCATGCTCCTCATCCCTTCAGCCTCCGTCTCTGTTTCAGGGTCATGACACAGCCCTGGAAGCACGGTCACAATTTTATCGCCTCTTCCCTGGTGTGGAGGTTGCAAACACTGGGATTTCTTCACTTGCCGGCGAAGCTTTGGGAGCCCTTTTCCCTCTGAACACCTGGACTTCTGCTCTCTGCAGCCCTTGGAGAGGGAGGTGGGTGGCTGCAGGGGTGTGTTTGCCTCCTGTGTGTGTTTTTTTCCTGGCTGGGGCCACGTACCCCTGCCTGGTGTCACTTCCCTGCTCCATGCACACAGGGCAGTTGCCATTCCCACCAGTTTGGACAGACTAGGGAGATACTCACTCCCCAGAGCTGAAACCTTTTGGGTGGCCCAAAAAGGGCTGAGACCAGCTATGGTCACTCAAGTCTCGTGTCCATCCCGACTCTGACCATCTGACACCTCTAAGCTTGAAAATCCACCCACTCTCACCATTGCCTCAGCGGAGCACCTGGCAGCCATCTCTCCTTCCAACACCCCAAAAAGCCCTTATCTGTGTCAGAAAGTGGGTAAGAAGTTCTAAGGAGAGGTGTAATCTCCTGTGGCCATACAAGAGGTCAGGAACCACCTGGGAGTGAGTGGCCCAGATTGATGCACTGAGTCCAGGCATCCCAATGCCAAGGCAGTCTCCATCCACTCCCATTAATGGACTACATTTTACACAGTGACTCCATAAAGTAGTTAACCCTTATCTACAATTTATAAAAGGATAAACTGCTCATGATTAAGACCGTACTCCGCAAGGCACCCAGCTCCAACAGCATCGCATCCCTGCGGTCAGCTCCCCCGAGGAACCAGCCCCCTGATCCCAGGTCCCTTGAGCCCTCCTGGACCAGACAGCAGGGACTTTCCAGAGGTCACCCTCAGTCCTGAGCACCCTCCAGCCTCCTATCTCCCAGCCCAGCTCTAATCTCAGGGTTTAGGGCTCTGAGCGTGAATAAACTCACCTGTTATTTGCAAACAATTCACCCACAAGTACTCAACAAACAAAAGCCTGTAATTAAGCAAATAACACGAGCCCTCTCCCCCATTACACAGTGCTGTAGACTGACTGCTGTTTGAATTGTTTTATTGCAAAGAGTTTTAAATCACTCTTTTTATTTGAGATGAGGTAAAGGGCTAAACATAGGAAAGAAAAAAAAATCAGGGAGAGAAGGTCTGGATGGGCGGCTGCCAGGGCTCAGCCCTATCGCTGCTTTTCTCATAGGAAACCCCCATAAAACCGCTGAGAACAGGACACCCACAGCATCGCCTTCTGTTCGGCTCCTATCGCAAACCAAACACAGTGGAAGGTGAATGTAAACAGTTTCTTCAGCCCGATCAAATCGCCAGATGTCAAATTAGCACACTCAGTTAAGCCTCGGCCCTAATTGCGCCGTTTGTCATGCCGGAGCAGGCGGCAGCACAGCGTGCTGTTCCCCCCAGCAATGGCGGGGGGTAAAGGGTCCCAACCCCCCGCTCCCTGAGCTGGCACTGCACCCCATGGGCAGGGGATGAGGCAGGGTCCCATGAGAGAAGCCCCCAGGGGGGGAATTCCCACCCTGTCCAGCTCAGGCACCCCCAGTTTGGGGATAGGGAAGAGCAGCTGCAGACATCCCCCGGAGCAGCCCCCCAGAGCAGCGTCTTCCCCCCCCAGCTCTCTCCACTCCAGATTCCTCCAGCGAGGTCTGTTTTCTTCGGGCACCACGTTCTTCTGGGGCACTGCTCAGGTGGGAGTCCTTCTCCAGCCCCTCTCCCTGCCACAGTCCTGCTGGCTCCAGCGCTGCCGTCCCCAGTCGCCTGCTGTCACAGCACCCCGCACGCGCCGCTCCCCTGCTGCTGAGCACTGGCGAGCTTGTTGCATACGCTGGCACACACGGCTCAAACCCGGTGTCAGTGGCGACCCCGGGCGCTGCTGGCATTCCTTATCACGTTTTCTCAGTATCTCCCTCCTTCCCCACACAATGAAGGTCAGGGTGCAGAGGGACATTTGGGTTCTTGCCATCAAAACAGCATGGTTTTTGGTGTTGGCTTTTATTTTTTCCTTCTTCCTGCCCATCAAATTCCAGCTCCCCGTTTCCAGCAGCCCCAAGGCGAGGTGGCCAACGCAGCGTCTGGGTAGCCCTGAGCCAGCCCCGCCGGCTGCCGCTTCGCAGCAGAGCCCTGCGATCTGCCCTGCACAGAGACTCCCACCCGAGCGAGCCGGGAAATGACCAAAACGGGAAATTAATGCAGCCAACAAGCTTTTGCAGCTTTGCCTATTTTTTTACTGCTTAGAGGGTTGGCTGGGGTTTTTTTTTCTGAAAGGGCTCAGTTGTTTCCACGGGTGGGAAAGCCTGGCCCAGAGCTAACCCACTGGGACACCCAGACCTGGGGGAGCAAGAGGATTCTGATGATTTTGAAATAAAACTATTTTTTCTGTTAGAAAAACAAGTACTTGACTGGCCAAAGACAAATATTTTGAGTGTTTGCTTTTAACGCTTTCGGCACCAGCCATCCGTGCCTCTCTGTTTAACCAAGAGCTTCTCACCTTGCAACGCTCCTTAAATGTGGGGCTGCTAGTTTTTTAAATTAACTTGAAATTAAACCGAAAATTGTTTCATCTGGCCCAAAAGAACACATTTTAATGTTTGGCTCTTTGAAGAGAAGCTTTCTGTATCCGTGTGGGTTTTGCACAAGCCAAACAAGCCTCCTCCTGCCCTTCTCAGCCACGCCATCAGCCCTCGAGCTTCCCCCACCTCGTGCCCAGCTCCGTCTGCGCAGGAGTGTGTGGGGCCAAATCCAGCCTCCTCTGACCCAGGAGTGACAATCTCAAAGCTCTTTGCTGCCAGCAAGTTTCGTGCACGTAGGCGGCGGAATAAAAGGTCAAAGAGGCCCTATTGGTGTCGCTGCTGGTGTCACCTTGGAGAAGGAGACTACACGGGGAGCTCAGCCTTCTTATTAGACAGCAGAGCACCCACACACGAGAAACCCTCTGAGTACAAGTGCGTAGGAAACCAGGCTGGTTTCCTGTCTCAGCTCTGCTGCTCCGGGTGCTGCTTCGTGCCGTGAGCCCCAGCCCAGCCCAACCCCAGCTCTGTCCGGGCTGGCTACCATGCAGTGTGGCTCAGCAGTCCCACAGGGCTCATGGCAGCTCTGCCCTGCCCTGCCCTGCCAGGGGGGGGACACCGGCAGCTGCCCCCACCACAGTGCCTGTGGCTGTGCAGCTCCATCAGGAATCACCACAGCTTCACGTAATGCTTTGCTGAAGTCTTCCCCTATTGATAAGAGCTCTCAATCAGTGACCAGGGCCATGTTCTCCATGAAAAGGTGGATCTATCTGGCAGATACCCCCTGACATGAAGCGGCCAGGCTTCAGGCCCCAGGTTGGAGGCACAAGCTTCCCTGGGAACTGAGGGATGGGACATCTCCTTGGCTTGGCCACAGTGAGAGGTGGGAAGGATCAGATTTATGGGACTTGTGGTCCTGGTGGCATCAACCATCATGCTGTGTTCTCCACAAACCTCTGGTGACAATGTGGTCAGGGCAGGGAACCAGCTCTGGGCACCAAACACCTTGGTCTGGCCTGCAATGGGGAAGGGGAGACCAAGCATCCCCCTCCCCAGGGCTGCAGTGTCCCTTCCCACCCCAGAGGCTGGCTGGTGCCATGCCGTGCCACACTATGCCATGCTAAGCCATGCCACATCGAGCCATGCCATGCCATCCTGTGCCACACAGCTGGCCAAGCCACACCGTGCCATGGTGGCCAAGCCCCGGTGCAGGTGAGGAGCCCCATGGAGGCGAAGGGCCGGGGCTCGGAGGAGGAATCTCAGCTGTTTGAGTTCAAAGCCATCGGCGGCCGGGGCCGGGAGCACGGTGGCAGCAGGAGGGTGCAGAGCAGCCTGGCTGGGTTTTCAAACCCATTGGTTCATGGAGGAGCCAGCAAGGGAGGGGCAAGGGAGCAGCCTGCCTCATAATTGTGTTAATTAACTAGGCTCGCTCCGAGCAGGATCCCACACTGAGCACGCCACGTTTGGCGCTGTGCCGTCCACACCAAGAGGCAGGTGCCTCATCACCCCCTACCAGGGAAGCTGTGACCCGGCATGGTCACCATCCCCTCCTATCCCCACCATCCCCGCGGGAGCATCCAGCCAGGCCTGGGGCAAGCTCTGCTCCGAAGGTGGCTCCCAAGATGCTTCCACGTTCCCATCAAGGGTCACACCTGGGGTCACCTTGGGTGTTCAGCCCTTGGAGACGATGACTTTTGGGAGAAGCCCAGAGCGGCCACACGCTTCCTCCTGGGAAGGGAGGGCAAGGAGGGGGGTTTCCCAGTGATGCTCAGGGATATCATCAGCGTCCCTGTGTCCTGTCAATCAGCAGGATAGCACCGGGCTGCCGGGAGGACGCTGTGCTGTGCAGGACCGGGCAAGGTGGTGTGTGTGGGATCTGGCCCTCGGGCGTTCGCTCAGCCCGTGTCGAAGTGACGCAATGGAAAGCGGCAAGCAGGAGCGTGCCTTGCCTCTACTTGCAGCTCTTCCAGCTCTAGGGCTCGATGGGGGAGATAAACGGCCTTGATGGGACGGCAGGACAAGTTCCAACACCGCTTCCCAGTGCCTGCTGCCAGCTTCGGAGCGTGAGAAAATACCAGGCAGAGAGGGAAGGATCGGCATCGCACGGATGTTTAGAGATGATTGATATTTTTATGGTGAAGTTGGGATTTTTGGGTTCCTCCGTCCCTCCACGTGGCAGGTTTCTAGGCTCGGGCTTGCACGCACGTGTTCGGCACAGTGCTGCCCACGGGCACCCAGCGACCTGCCAGGGGCCGGGCTGCACCCCGACTTCTCCCCCGTGCACCCGTAGCTGGGTGCAGGCACCCGCTGAGGCCGTGCACAGCTTGATGCACAGCTGACGCCAGCCCCTTCCCCGCTCAGCACCAGCATTCCCAGTTGAGCCCGCAGGCTGGTTAGCGTGGACTAAAAACTGGCGAGTCTGAAAGTAAATCAAGCAAAGCGCCAGAAACACAAGTCACCCACGGGTCTCTGTCCATCTCCAGGGCCAGGGACCCCCAAGCCTGGTACACCTGGGGGTGGGTGCCTGCAGGGAGCTGCCACCTCCCTGCCCACAGTTCAGCAGGATCTGGGGACCTGCCATGGGAGAGGACTCTGGTTAAAGAAGCAGCAGAGACAAGTTGTTGCTTCTTTAAGAAGGGAAATAACCTTTCCACTCGGCTCTGGGTAACATGGGGATCAGAGGGTCCCAGGCTGCCCCCACTCCGCCCTCACTTGGGCTGTCTGCATCTACAGCAGCTCTGGCACCAGCTGGGAGATTGAATCCTGGGGGACGGTGTCTGACGGCCGGCTGGGGAGGACCAGACCCTTCTCGAGATGCTCTAGGACATCTCATTTGGCTCCTTTCACCAGGGCTCCCTTCATTCCGCTAAGAAGACAGAAACCAGCCCTCATCTCCTTGCAGGTTGTGGGACATGTCCGGGCATAAACTGTCTCTGTGCTGCAGATGACGAGCCACCACGTGCTCCAGAGATGCTGCCTCTGTGCAGGGACTTCGGTGTGGGCAGGAGGTCTGGGACAGGTCCCCAGCAGGACCCTGTGCCCCTCCGTGCTCCCTTGGGAGAGGGAAAAACACAAAGAGCAAGCTCAGCTCTCTGGGAAAGCTCCCTGCCTGCTATTCAGTGCTGCATCCCTTGAGGTTGTCTAGAGGAATTCGGCCTGATTATCATTAGAATAAAGGCCAAAGTAGCCCAGCTCTATCCCTGGGCTTTCTGCTTTCAGCTTCCCCTGGTGTCCCCCCACCCAGTCCGGCTCGTTCCCCACTGCTGTGCTCAGCCCTGGGCTGCAGCTGGAGGTCTCCTGGACCCATGTGAAATGGCCCATCCTGCAGGAGAAGGGCCACACTTCCAGCAATCTCACGTTGGCGCTCCCCAACAAGCACATACTTTATCAGGTCCCCGTCCCTCCCAATCCAGCTGCTCTCCTGCTCTCTGTTAGCAGCCTGCCTGGTCATCACCACCCAAAATTCATAAAAAGAGAGACATTAAAATGCAAAGGCTTGGATGGACTTCCATGAAGCATCTTGTTGGTGCTTCCACTGGGACATGGAGTCATGTATGAGTTGGCTGGAGGGGTAACTGTTCGTTCTGATACCTTTGTGCCTTCCCCAAGTGAGGCTACAATTGCAAAAAGGGACTTTTTCCTAAAGGAAGATGCAGCTGAGCCACAGGCAGCAGGAATTGAACTAAAAAGGCACAGATTGCTTCAAAAACCAATGTCCTTACAGAGCAGCCACTCAGGGCAAGGAGAGCCTTCGGACAGGCAGCCCCAGCCTCCGACAGTCCTTCCGCACCACATGTGGATGCTCCAGAAAAGGGGGAGGTAAATCTACCTGGGTAATTGGGTGCTCTATCAATTAATGGGGAACCTGCACGTGCTACCTATCGTTATTTACATCTGAGCGTGCAAAAGCAACAACCACGCATCTTGGAAGCAGGGCGCGCGCTTTTTGCCTCCAGCGCTCCCAGGCAATGCGTGTTTCCGCTCGGGTCCCGGAGGTTTGCTCTCGCCTCCTTATCGGAGCCGGGACACGTGTGGTTTTTTGATGGGGAATTGTGCCCCTGGGCGCTCCACCTGCCAGCTCCCCTCCTGCCGCTCCCTGCGGAGGAGGAAGCTTCGCACCGTGGGATTTCTCATCCTCCGGAGCAGCGACGCGGGGAAGCGGCTGTGCCCGGGCATGTCCCCGCAGCAGGCAGCGCTCAGCTCCCCCAGGCACTGGGGGTGCGCACCTCCATGGCCCTGAGCTCACCCCAGACGCTCACCCCAACTCAGTCCTGCCCCCTTCTTCTTCTTCAGCCGGGACCGTGAAGGACAGGAGCTGTCTGTGGGGTGGTGGAGGGGAGCCCAAATAGGTGGGTTCTGCCTGGGGATGAGGCTCAGAGCTCAGGCAGGGTAGGACAGACCCTTACACTGCCCTAAAACATCTTCACGGCCATGGTTCAACCCTTCTCTGGTCCTTCTCCAACTCTTGGGCTATTCCCTCGGAAGTCCAAAAGCTATCCATGGGGAGATATGACCCTGCAAAGACCTGCAACAGGGCTGGAGCAGAGGAAATACATATACCCAACCTTTAAACCACCTGATTTTCAGAGAACTGATCTGCAGGTACATGAGTGCAACAGCCTGTCCACATCCTCCTTGTGAGTGAGCGATGCTCAGTGCCCAACCCCATGGCTGGAGGGTTTGGCAGGCCCCCTCCTGTCCCTGCCACGGCTGCGCTGGCCCAGGGCGAGAGTGCCCATCAGGCAGCACCTGATGCATGATTTCACCTGGAAAGCCCCAGCCAGCCATGCCAGCACGAGCAGAGGGGACACTGAGAGCTGCGCTTGCGTCCCACCGAGCCATTGCCTGCCCCTGCCCCTAAAAGGGCCGGATGCCACGTTGGCTGGAACAGGGAGCAGTGTGGGGCTGATGTACCCAAGCTGGGGCGATACCTTGGAACAAAAGGTTGGGAGTTTAATATTACACAAGGAAAACAACTCCCTGGAAACCTGCCACCGTTCATAAATAAATAGGGGACGAGCCCTGACAAGTCCGGCTCATAGCTCCGGTGACACAACCGCTCTCTCTTCCCCGTGCCCTTTAAAAAGCCCTGTAAGCGCAGATGGAGAGCATCCTCCCTCCTGCTCTCTCCGGGGCTGGGGATCATGCCCAGCAGCCCGCTGCTGCTGCACTGGCCAGGAACGGTGACTTTTTCCCAGGGACTGGCCATGGCTCATCCCAGCAAAGCCAGGACACTCGTGGCCCGACCCCCTGGCATGGCCACTTTGCCCCATCCCACATCCCCCCTGTGCCGGGCACTAAGCTGCGAGGCGGAGAGTGGTACCCAAAAACAGTATGGGGTGACCCTTCCCTTGGGAATATCCTTTTTAAAGCCACTGGAGAAGTTCAGAGAGGGGAGAATTCCAGTCCCCAGGGCACACTTAGCCCCTGTGAGTGGTGACTGACAGGTGTCAATCAACGGCTGACACAAAAGGGGCTGGGAAGGGTGGTTTGGGTGCATCTGGCCTCCGATGGGGGCCCGGGCCAAACATCTGCCTGCCAACCTACTGATAAAAAATGGTGTTTTCATAAAACTGAGATTTGGGGGGAGGGTGCGTGGGGGGGTGACTTTTCCAACAAAACTCTTCTCTAGTGCCGGAACAGCAATCATTTTTATCACTTTTTGGCAGCCAACCAGATTTACAACGGCCTTTCACTGAGGAAACAGAGCTTCTGTTTGTTTTCGGGGCATCCACATTCCCAGGGTTTGACAGAAATGACTATTTCCCCCCTCTTTTCTTCCAAATGTTGACACAGGAGTGAAACACTGCCTTTGCTGCCAGGTCGCCGGCCAAGCTGAGAAAGGGAAATGTGCTGCTTTGCCGGAGGAGAAGCCGGGACGTGCCCGGGTTTGTCTGTGCCCCCAGGATGTTCCACCTGCCCGGCCCGGCTGGGATTGCTGTGAGCCCAGAGAGGCTTCTCCTGCCCCTCTGCACCATCACCACCTCCTGCATGGTCCCAGAGGGCTGCTGCAGCCCGGGCACCATCACGGGGAAGGGCAAACCCAGCAGGAGCAGCGCTGTGATGCCCTCCCTCACTGCCGTGTTGAGCAAGAAGCAGGGAGCCATGTCCAGTCATGGCTTTGCCGGGATCCCCGTGGTGGTCATAGATTTGGAGGGACCCTCAAGGAGGTCATGGCTTTGCAGAGATCCCTGTGGCCATCTCAGTCCCCATGTCTGGAGGTACTACCAGTGCCCAGACTGACACAGGGCACAGGTCCCTCCGCAAAGGGGGTTCCCCCATGGGGCAGGGGATGAGGAGGGCATGGCCCAGGACCCCTGAGCTTTGAGGAGCCCGAGCACTGAGCTGTGCCCAGACCCACCTCTGCCCTAGAGCAAGGTGTCGATCTACAGACAACCCCAGCCAGACCCATGTGTGAAAGGCTCAGCTCTGGGTTTTAATGCACCCAACTTCAGGCAGGGAACCCCTTTTTCTCCCCCAGCCTCTGTCTGCCCCTCCAGCTCCACAGCAGCCTCTTTGCAGGGAGCCTTTGGGGCTGTCATGACCCTGACACACCATCCCCAGCCTGTCCTACCCCCCCAAGAGCACGAGCCCATCCCTCGCTGGCAGCAGGTGATGGGAAAGCAGAGGTGTGTGCACCTGCCTGTGGCCCTGGGGAGCTGGGGGGCTGCACGGGGGGGAGCAGCATCCTCCAGCCAGGAAGGAGGAGGTGGGAGCAAGGGCAAGCTGGAGAAAAAGACTGGGTGAACTCATTTCCTGGTCTTTGGGCCAGGGTATGGGGAGGACTTACCACTGGGTGCCCATCTGACACCGTCCCCGCACCGAGACTGAATCCTGCACCGAGACAGGTGCCAGTGAGAGGCCACGGGCCGCCCCGGCGTGTCCCCGCACGCCCGTCTGCGTCGGTGTCTCCCTCTACAAGAAGGTTTTCTGCAAGAAATCGGGAGCTGCACCAGCCTCCCTGTCTCCTGCCGCTCCTGCCGGCGCTGGGTGCTCACATCCCCCGGGGATGGGTGAAGCTCACAACCTGCTGCCCACGGGCAGGGGTTTGCTCCTGCATCCCTGCCAGCACTTTGCATGGAGGTGCCTGGCTGAATAAATAGGGATAATAAATTAAGGATAAATAAGAATAAATTTTAAAAAGGGATAAATTTGCAGTCTTGGGCGTGCAGGGCTGCTGGCTGGCCCCCAGTGAGGCTGTGGGCTTGCATCTCATCTCTCGGGGGTTGATGGTTGCTCTCAGCAGGCGCAGCAGACCCAGGCCACAGCACCGGGGAGCGCCCGGCTCTCTGCGGCAAAGCCCTGGTGCTTGGGAAGCTGGAAGCACCCTTCCTCTGGGGAATGCCAGTGCCAGATTCCCAGGGAACTTGAAACAAAGCAAATCCAGTCCAAGACACGCATCTCCAAGCTCTGTAGCTGGAGGGCAGCGGGGGGAGCTCAGGGGGGAGAAAAAATGAGGGGAATCAAAACTTTTTTTTTGCAGCCAAGTGCGCATTTTCCCAAATCCTTTGCAGCTCTTGCATCAGAGGCTGTTAATTACCAAGACTTGCCCTGTCTCTCTCTGCACTGCTGGATGCTGCCCCGACACTTTGAAGTCGCTCTGTGCAGCAGGGTAAAGGTTTATTAACTCTTTCAGGATGAGCAGGGCGACCTCCATCGTCTCCCGGCTGGTGAGCAGTGGGAGCACCTTCAGGATCATGGTTGGAGTTGGGCCTCCACCACCGTGGCCATGACTTGACATGCTGCCCATCGGTGCCAACCGCCTGGCCCTGCCACCGCCCTGCCACCATTGAGGGGACATCAGCCGGTGTCCTGCACCTGAACCGTTTGCAAATGGTGACCAGCGGCCTGGCAGGGTCCAAGGCTGCGTGCCCGGACGTGTCAGCAGATGGCAATGTTTCTGTGCTCTGCGTATCTCTTCGGATCTCTCCTTTTCAGCCCGCTACCAAAGCCCAGCACCACCCTCAGGACTCGCCCACCATGGGATCCAACAAGAACCCAACCCAGAAAGTCCAGAGCACCCAGGTCTGATGATGGTTACATGCCCAAACACCTCCAGCACCTTCTAGCAAGGTCTCCCAGCATTTCTTCTCCGTCTGTGCCCAGGACACAGCCGTCTCATCCTCTCCATTGTGGCGTTACTGTTTCTGGTCTCAGCCCTGGCCAGGAAGGGCAGAGGCAAAGACAAAAATAGCCAACGAACTGTTCAATGAAGCCTTTTCAGACGCTTGGGTGTGGTGTGATGTTTGGGCAAGAGATCAGGGGTTGGCTTTTTCCGTCTGGCATTGCTCCCCTGCACTGGCTTGGATCAGATCGGCTCTGCCAGGGGGCTTGGGAGCAGTAAGGCAAGCAGAGACCGGGAACGGAGGAGGAGGTGGAAGAAGGCTGTCCCGGCAGTGGCCTTAGTGAAATGTCAGCCAAAACATCCCTGTGGGGAGCTCTGAAATGTCAGGTCTGAACGGCAGCAAGTCAGGGTTGGGCGCTTTCTGTCCCTCTCACCATCCTCCAGCAAAACCGGTCCTCTGTGCCGCCGGCGCCTGGCCGCAGCTCAGCCCGCCTCGCTCGCAGCCCATCTCCGTTTCCCAGACTTCCTCTTTCGGGTGAGATTTATGAAGGTCTGATCACAGCAATTAGGAACCGGGAATGACCCAGCGAGCCTGCCCCAGGGGGTAAAAATAGCCCTGGGTAGTGACTCAACAGCTTGTGGTGTACGGAGCCCCGGGGCTGTGGACACGCTCCAGGCTGGTGATGCTGCCACAGCCCCGTGTCACCCGCCCTGTGTGGTCCTGTCCTGCAGACGTGTTAGGAACCCACTCTGTCCCACTGGGAAGGTACCGGGGGCACCAAGCCATGCTGAGTTTGCATGATGGGGTGCTCCAGCCACGACCCAGCTCTCTTGAGCTGATGCCCCATTGAAGATTTCCAGTGCTGTTCACCCCTGAGCATGGCCACGTTGCTGTGTTTGCCTTTTGACACCTCCTGGCAGCCAGCAGAGCTGGTCCAGGGGCACCC
>JAOXNO010000008.1:2790159-2801118 GCA_028565335.1 Limnodromus scolopaceus
GGAAAGCCTGCAGCCCCAAAGTCTGGGTGCCATTGCAAGTAGTTCCCAGAGAAGCTCCAAACTAGGCACCAAAAAAAAAAACCTCAACAAAACAAAGGCAAGAGTACAAACAGACAGGGCTTGGGATCAGACTGAAGGGGGAAAAAAAAAGAAGTTATGAACTATATTTACTCTGCCTGAGATCCTTCACTGCCTTCGCTTCTGTGTGCGGTTATTTATTCACCCAGGGCCAAATCGCAGGAAGCACTCGCAGCCGGCAGCTCCCGGCAAGTCACCGTCAGCTGCCACGGCAATCCTGTCCCCCCACGACCACCCCAGAGACCCTCTCCCCACACGAGTGGGTCCCCACAGTGGATCCCCCACCCAGGGCAGCCGCTGTGTTACCTCCGGGTGATGGTTCCCAGCTTTTTCCAGCACAAAACCAGCACAAGCATCACGAGCTGCCACCACCACCAGTGTCTCTGCGGGGCAGGTTGGGTTTTAGTCAAGTGGGAACTGCTCTCCCATGGTAATCTGAACCCAGATTTCGGGAAGGGGCTGGCTGGGCACCCGCAAACTAGTCCAGCTCCTGCCAGAGCCAAGCGAGGTGTCTTGTCCCCAGCGGCTGAGGCAAGGGATTGGGTCAGGTCCCTGAGCCCCTGAGAGAGTCTCAGGGTCAATGTCACCCAACATCAGGAGCTGGTTTCTTGTCCATGCTGTGATTTACCAATGGATGCACTAGAGATGTCCATAAATTGCAGCCCTTGGAGCAACCATGAGGCCCCCAGCGCATGGACTGTCCAAGCTCAAAATGGAATAAAAGTGGAGGAAGCTCTTCAAGCAGGTTTACATTCCCAGCTCAAAGGAAAGATGATTGCTGGTTACCAGCACCAGATGTGGCAAGGACAGGAGGCCTCCAGGATGTCCTTCTGCCTTTCCACCAGCCCTGAATCACACCCTGCACCCCAGAGTGGGCTCCTGGGTGGGCTGAGCCCCGAGTCCAGCTCTCTCGAGATTTTCAAGGCAAGCAGAGAGGACGTCTGACCCACCACTCCAGCCCCAGACCTCTGCTCAGCCACTGGAAAGCAGGATGGGAAGTGAAGGCTGATGGCTGTCCCAATGTTATTTTTCTTTTTCTTATCATTATTTTTTGCTTGAAATGCCTCCTACCCAGGCTCGGGGGCTTCTTACAGACCCCTGGCAGGGCTCTCACCCTGCTTGGGGGGCGGCAGGTGGGGAATGACTTGAAATGCAAACTCTCCTTTGCCTTCAGATGCTCTTAACACATCAATCAAGCAGTGAAAGCGTGCTGCAGCCCCGCCGAGCACTTCACACCGGGGTGTGCAGCCCACTGCCACCACCACCAGCAGCACCACCGGCAGCCCTGCCAAACCCCATGGCTCCCCCCAGCCCGGGGCCGGGCGGTGGGACCGGCTGGTGGCTGCAGAAAGGTTTCCCTTTGACTCTCTGTCGCTTTCCAGGAGCGTCGGTGTCAGCGAGGGGTTTCTGCCGCCCGGGAGCCCCGCAGCCGTCAGGGCTCGGCGCTCCCACGTGTCTCCACGCAGGGTTATTTTTCTAACATTTACTTTCTTTGCACTCATCCGGTACGGTTGTTGTGACACTACAGTCAGCAAATATCATTAAACAGTAGGAAACGTGAGGTTTTGCTGCTTCAGTGAGATTCGTGTGATAAAAAGAGGAAGACAGAAACCCTCTTTGAGAGGGTGCAAAGTCCCGTCGTGCCACCCCCAGACCTCCCCACGCTCGGACCCCCTGGTCTGGGTCTAACAGCTGCAGCCCCACTTGGGGTGGGGGGAGGTGCTGGAGGTCACCCCCAACCATGCTGCCTGGTGTCATCCCAGTCCTGGGGCAGAAGGCAAGATGCCACCCCCTCACAGCCATCATCCCTGCAGGAGCCGGGCTGGGGGCTGCACCCGGGACCCCCAAAGTCTGGATAAAACCCATGGGCTTGCTCTCGCTGGTGCTAGTGGCCACTCACGGCTGGCACAGTCCAGGGAGCCGTTTTCAGCTCCTTTATCTGATGGGACATTTTGAGGGAACAATGTCCCCCATGGCAGAGCTGGGGCGAACAATGGGCGCGGGGCGGCGGGCGGCTCGGTGGCCGGGCTGCGGGACCCCGGGCGCCCTGGCCCGCAGGAAATCCTTTTATTTTTCACTTGTGAACTGAAACAAACACAAGCTCTTGTTTATTTCCTGGTCGATTGTATTTTGGAGGATGGAGGTGGCTTCCCCACGCCGGGCAGCTTAACTCCTCCCGCGCCGGCTGTGACTGTCCCCCTTCCCGCAGCGAGATTTGCTCCTCGCGTGGTGGTCGCCGTGTGGCAGGACCCCCGTTCCCCTCCCCGCCTCCACTAAATTTATGTTTAATTTCAAAACCTGGGAGTCATAAATAACACATGCTGGCGTGGGAAGCCTGGGAAGTGAGAAGCCGGCCCGTCCCCTCCCGCAGCCGGGGCTTTAGGGCTGGAGCTGCTGCTGGAGGAGCATCCCTGGGGCTGCTCCACGTGGAGAACCCAAAGTGGCCACCACCACGGCCCTGTGGGATGCCCCGCTCCAAAACGGGATGGAAATGGAACCCCGATGGCTCAGCACAGAGCTGCTGGGCAGGATTTATCCCTCCTCTCCCCATCCCTCTGCACTTCTCCCTGCCATCCCCCAGCCTGGATTGCCACCGTCCCTCGGGCTCAGGGTTGGCATCGTCCTGTGTCTCCGGCTTCCGAGCCCTCTCCTGCGAGGGAGAGCGGCTCCCACGGCGAGGCCGAAGGTTTGCCGACCTCAGGCTTTTCTCACAGCTTCCCCGTCACATCCTCTCCGGCTCCCACGTCTGCCGTTCACAGGCGCTGCTCTCTTGGCTCCCGGCCCCGGGGCCTGCGCCTGGGTGGAAACAGCATCCAGATGGAGCTATTTTTTCACATTTTTGGGGGGGAGGGGAGGAAGGTTTGGGAAAAAGCTGCCGGGACCAGGAAAGCAGAGGGAAGGAGCAGATTTGCAAGGGGGTTGGTTTGCACGACCCTGTTTCTGTGGGGTGTTCCTGGGAACAGGGGGGCTCGGTGGGGAAACTGAGGCACAGAGCACCCCACCCAGGGCAGCGTCCTGGATGATGGTGAAGCCTTTAACTCCTGCCCCGTCCCTGCGTGGGTGCAAGCGGGGGGACAGCATGGTGTGGGTCACACCTCCATCAGCGGGGAGAAGTTGCCCGGACGGGTAGTTCTGTGCCACAGGCAGAGCCCAAACTCCGCTCTCAGTCATCCAGAGGCTGGAGGGGGAGGAAAAGCCCCTCCACCCCCTCAACCTCAAATCACATCCATAGAAAACTTTTGAAACCCCACCATTGTGTTAGAGGATAAACATTTATTGAATATTTCCTGTTTGGCACAAATACTCTTTGACTCCTCTATGGTCTTTTTCTTCTCGTGTCTTTAAACGAGAATTATTTGAGCTGAATGTAAAGGAAAAGTATCCCCAGAGCACGGAGCCCCTGGGAGCGCGGAGCGAAGGAAAGCCCACGTGTGTGCCATGCCTGCTTGCTGTTAGCTATTAATTTCTGTCTCCCGAGGTCTGACATGAGCAATGCATTATGCAAAGGTTGTGGGAATATTTCAGACGCTGCATCCCGGGAGAACTACAATTTCAGTTTTACAGGGTTTAGGGTTTTTTTCCCCCCCCCCCCTTTCTTTCAAATGTGTTATTTCACTGAGATGTAGCAGCGGTGACGACTCGAACAGCAGAGGGAAGGACGGGCTGGGTCTGGCTGGGGCAGTCAAGGGCTCACCATCCCTGGGCACTCACGGTTCAGCCTGGCCCCTTGTGTCCCCAGGCTGGAGCTGGGGAAGGTGGGGGGGCCGTGGGGCCACGCTGTCCCACGCCACCAGGAGCCCAGAGGGAGAGAGAGGGCTCAGGCTGGGATGATGTTGAACAGAGCTGGGTCCAGAGGCAGTCTAATTCTGGCCCAGGCACAATCAGAAGGGATTTATTTTTAGGCTCTGGGCTATCGCTGCTTTGGGGAACTGAATGGAAAAATGTATATTTAGCCTCTTTGGTGATTTGCTTAGAAAAATAAGCGGCTGTCACCACTGTGGGTGGTGATTTGTGCCAGCCCTGCCCTCGCCAGCGCCGCCGGGCCCCCAGGCAGCCAAGCGAAGCCGGGCGGCATCACCAGTGGCTGCAGCCCCCAATCTCTTGGGCAGCGCTGAGCTGGGAGCTGGCTCGCAGGCTGGCTTCTTTTTTTATTTGTTTCTCAAAAGGATCGTGCCATCCTGTAGACTTTGCCCTTGCTGTGCAAACGTAGGTGTTGGAGGGTAGCGCCCAGTGCCCCGCACCCGCTGTGCCCACAGGGCATCCCACCCGGCACCGGCAACATCCCCGGCACCGGCACCGTCGTCCCCGTGCCCGGTGGCCAGCGCAGAGGGACGCTGTCACGTAGGTCCCACCGCGGGGACCTCCTTTGTGCGGCGCCTGTGGGAAGCACCGAGGCCCCTCTGGTGTGAAAGACGCGCACGAGCGCACGGGAGGGAGACAGTGTTTCCTCCCCGAAACGCAGGTGAGAGCCAGAAGGGCAGCGCGTTACGGAGACGCTCATGCTATAAATACATGAGATACGCAGGAACCCGGGGCCCGTAGCTATTTTTGCCAGCAGGAAGCCGGGATGAGGAGGAGAGCATCCCTCCCTCCCCAGCACGTTGCTGGCAGCGGGACGTGCCCGGGGCCAGCAGCGCCGGGGCTGGGCACGTCCTGCCCCACGCCGGCTCCAAGCGCTTCGCTCACACCCCCCCGCTGCCAGCAAAGGCAAGAATGGGCACGGGGCCGGGGCTGCCCCATCGCCTTCACCCTCACAGGGCAAAGACTGGTTTCCAGAGAGCTGCCATCCACCAGCTGGGGGTCTGAAGGAGGGTTGTGGTCCCTCTGCCAGGCTGCTGCAAGGGTCTTGTCTCAGGGCGATGGGGATGGCCGGGATGGGAGCCGGCGTCGGGGTCACCTACGGTGCTCCCCGGTGCCAGCGGGGCGGGTGGCTAAAGGAAAAGACGTGTTGCCTTCTCCGGGGCCGATACCAGCTCTGCATCCTGCAGAGATCTCTGCTGACTGACGGCCTGTTCCCCTTCCACACGGGGAAACCACATCGGCTTTACAGGCACCGAGTCAGGCCTGGGAAGCGTGCACAGCCAGAGAGGGCTCTGCCACGCTCCTCCCTCCTCTTCCTCACTGGTGGCACTGAAGAGAGCTCCTGAGAAGTTTCATCTCCCAGTCTGTTTTCCGGTCCCACTTCCAGCTCTCTGGGCTGTGTTACTGCGGGGTCACCGTCACCCCCGTGTCTCGTGTGGAGCACAACAGTCAGGTGAAATGCAAACCACGTGGAGGGGATCAAAGGCACTTGGCCCCGAGAGGGGAGAGCGGGAGCAGGACCACGCTTGGGGCTGCCTCCTCCCCTGATCAGGTCTCTCTCCATCCACACTCATCTGTCCCCATTTCCTCGTAGCTCGGGCTACCTCTTGGCTGGCACCTCTTCTTTGGAAGAAGCCAAAGGCAAGAATTGCACGAAACCAGTGATGGCAAATCACCAGCAGCAGCGTCACTAATTGCAGAGATGTTATCAGCACCTTCAGCAGTGCCTGCCTGTCTCTGCATCCTCGCACCTCTAGCAAATGGAACCCGGCAACATTTCCTGGTCCAAAAAATCCTAAGGCAGAGCCCTGTCTCTGTGAGAGATTTGCTTGGTGCCTCTGTGTGTGTGTGCGTTGCACACACGTGCCTGTGGGTTTGAGTGTGTGTGTATTTATGTGCGTGTGAACTTGTGGAGAGAGCACATTTTGCAACAGACAAATGGGAATGAAATATTTCAAGAATGTCTCTTGAACAAAGTAATCTTGGGGAATTCGACAGCCAAGGTCACCAATAACTTTAGCTTCTTGTTTGCTCAGCGCAGAGCCGGGTCTGGGCTCCGCAGGGTCCCACGATGAGGAAGGTGGCCGGTCCCCAGGTCGCCAGCCGAGGACAGCTGAGTCTTCGGGGGTCTGTGTCCAAGAGCAGCGATAGCTTCGGGACGTGGCTGGGACCCGGAGCTCCCACCTCACCCCCGCAGCAGGAACCCTGCCTGGGGAGCGTCTCTCCTCCGAGTCCTGGTGTGACCTGCCGGGGCATGCTCCGGCTCCGGCATTCAGCAAAAGAAAAGAGGCAGGAAGAAAAAAAAGTCAGCTCCTCGTGATGTAGCCTCATAATTACCTGTTATTCTCATATCGAGGTAATTAACAATTAGGCAGCTGTCTGAATCACATGCAGAGGAACAATTATTTCGTTATTAATGGATTCTATTTAACAGGTCCTATTTTCCCAGATGTTTTTTTTTTTTCCCTTGTGCTCTCACGAATTATCCTAGCAATTAAACCTGCACCAGAAAGAGGGAGGAGTAGTCCTAATATTTACTGAACCTTGCAGAGCATCACATTTCTCAGCTTATGAACCTGTCACAAGTCATCGGGGGGCTCCGGCGGTGATGGGGAGCCCGTAACCCAACCCCCTCCGCTGTCACCTGCGCAGATCTGCCGGCTCTGCCCCGCCGCTGCCGGGGAGCTTATTCATTTCACGGGTACCGCCGCAGATAAAAGCTATTATTTACAGTCAGTTACATATTTCCGTTGGCAAACCTCCTCCCTTAAAGAGCAGGGTTGAAAACATCCCGCTCAGCAAACCAAAGCCACACAAGCTAAATCCAGCCTGTCTCATGCGGGTGCTGTCCCCCTCGGTGTCCCCGGCGGTGCCGTATCGAGTGTCACCCCGGGGTGGCTGTGGTTTGGGGGGTGGGAACAGCCCAGCCGGGCCCTTCACCTTCGTGTTCCCTCAAGGCACCCCGGGCTCTCCCCAGGGCTGCCACCGACCCTGGGAGCGCTGCGGGGAGGGGATGCTCTCCCCTTCCCCAGGCACTACGCTTTGCTCCCTCCCGCACCCCCGTGCCCATGCAAAGGGACACGTTAATAACCCCTGAACGCTTAAATCCCAGCAGCAGGGACAGCCCAGGTCCGACCCAGAGGTGGTTTTGGCTGTGCTACCCAGGGCTCTGCAGGGACAGGGACCTGCTGGGCTGCCCCAGGGACCCTGGGTGGGCACAGGAGCCACCAAGGGCTGGTGTGGCAAGCGGCAGGGTGGAGAGCAGTAGGCACATGGGGGCTAATACCCTCTCCGGGGACAGTTTCATTTTGGTTTTCCCACCTTTTAAGTTTGGCTGGTGCTCTAAAGCAGAAGGATTTGACTCCCTCCCAAACCCTTGAGTTTGGTGGTCTCTTTTGGGGGAAGTTTTTTGAGCTTTCTTTCACCGGTTTGTGAGTACGGACTGGTCCAGCTCTGGAGTTTGTGTTTTCAACAGAGAGCCAGGGCTGAGCCCTCGTGGCCGCCCTGCACAGGGCCAGGCACCTGCTCCGCTCCCATTTGTTTTTTCCAGGCAGGGAGTTGGGGTTTTCACTGGAAAACAGGAACTTTACTGGACAGCAGCTGCTCCGAGGCGGTGAATCAGCTCGTCCCGCTGACGCCCAGCAGAGCTGTGCCAGCGCTGTGTAGCGCTCCCATCCTCCCCAATGCCCCACATCCTCAGGACCCCAATGTGACAGCACGTGCCACTGTCCCCACGGGCAGCCCCTGCGGCGCAGGGACCCCTCCGGCGGCTGCGACCACCCGCATGGCAGCAGCGAGGGGGCTGCGGCTGGTGCCCCGTCCCCGCCGCCGGCGCAGAGGTCAGCGGGCCACGACCAGGCGCGGATGGCTAATGCCTTTTGTCCCAGGCCTGACTTTTCCCCTCCCGGCGGGATTAGGATGGGATGACCAGGCAAGGAGGCCTCTAATCCTATTACCGGACCCTCGCGCAGCCCCGTCAGGCAGCCCTGGGAACCGGCCGCGCTGCGAGGCACCGGGGCAAGTGGGCGAGGAAACGGCCCGTGACGTGCTGCAAAACCAGGCACAGACACCGTCCCGCTCGGCCCCATCTCCACCGGTTTTCCTAAAACCACTTTGCTCTGCAGAGCTCTGGGCACTGGTATGCGGGGGCAGCAGGAGTTGCACAGGCACCCCCGACCCCTGCACCCCCCACCGGCGGGGATCGGCCCCCCCCAGGCAAACACATTTGGGGCAGGTGGTCCCAAGCCCTTTTGGCTCATTTGGCTCAATTGGCTCATTTGGCTCATTTGGCTCATTCCTCCAGGGGGTTGCAGCTGAGAGGGCAGCAAACCTTCTCCCGCCTGGAGAGCGAGTTGTTTTTCTCCCCCGACAGTTGCAAGGAGCCGTGTTTGCCTTTCTCTCCCTTCCTGTTTACTCGCAGCCATCAGGACGGGCTTTGATGTGTTTTTGCTGCTGGACCTTCGTGGGAGCATCATCTCGCAGGCGCCTGCAGCGGGGACCGTGGCTCTCAATGCAGCAGCTCCAACCGTGCCAGGGCCCCGGCAGAGCCCGGTGACACCGGGGCACGGCTCGGCAAGGTGCTGGAGCAGGAGGGACCGAGCACGCCAACACCCTCGCCGGTTCCTGGGCTCCTACGCTCCAAAGTCCAGGCAGCAACAAGAGCCCTGCCCGGCCATGCCCCGGGGGCAAATGCTTCTCCTGATGGGGCTCAGGAGGTTTGAGCTCTCCTGCAGGGAGTGGGGAGCGTGGGGGGGTCCCATCGGCCAGCATCACCCTGTCCCCATGTGCCAGAGAAGGGGGGGGCAACCCCATCCCTCCGGTGGGTCCAGGGGGTGTGTGGATCCCCCCCCTCCACTTCCTCCCCGGCTGTGGGTCGCACAGCCCCCTGCGAGAGCCTCTGCATTTGAAAGGTCACCGGGCTTTGAAGTCGGTGACCGGGGGGGGGGGGCAGGGGAGGGCTCACACCTCGCTGGCATCTCTTTTGCCAGCCGGTTCCCAGCCCGCCACCCGCCCCGGCCCGTGCCGCGGTGCTGCCGGTGGGTGGTACGGCACACGGCACAGCCCGTGCCACCAGCCCTCCGCCCACACCGCCCTGTGGGAGCTACAGGACCCTCCCAAAATTTGGGGATGGGGGGAAACCCCAGCTGGGACCCCACCAACAAAGAATCCCCATCCTGGCGGCCACCCTCGCCCAGCAGGAGTGATCCCTCCCCATGGAGGGGACCCCACAGAAGGACAAAGGGTCGTGGCATCATAGGGTTTTGGTTTTTTGTTAATTTATTTTTCCGCCTAATTCTAAAGAAAATCCACAATGATTTTCCAGAAAATCATAGAATCATAGAATGGTTTGGGTTGGAAGGGACCTTAAAGATCATCTAGTTCCAACCCCCCTGCCATGGGCAGGGACACCTCCAACTAGAAATAAATGGCTCGGGTATAGCTGCCAGTGGGCAGAGGTTGGGGAATGGGCTCTGGGGCTTCTCTGAACCATTTGCCACTGGTCGCAGCACCCCAAAAGCCCCCGAGCGCAGCCAGCCCCATGGGAGCCACCCATTGGCAGGGGACCCCCAGTGCCCCGGATCAAGGGGCACACTGGGCACGACGGGGGTTTTCCTGTAATAGAGTAATAGAAATTACTCGAGGTGATTCTTAAAAATATATGTGGATATTTATTTTTTTTGTGTGTGAGCTAGGTCTCCTGAACTACCTAAATTTTCAGGTGCCCGGCACCACGTCTGGCAGATGAGCTGCGCAGACCCTTTCTGCTGCCTGTGCGTCCATCCATTGCTGAAGTGTACTCGACGTTTGGAAGACTGACACGTCGGTTTTGTTTAAGCTGAAGGCAAGGCAGAGAACTTCTTCCGAGTGCCTTCTGAATTGGCCCTTCTGTACAGCAGAGGTTGCTGTCAGTTGGTAATTCGCGGCACTACTGCATTCGTAGGTGAGAAATAATACGTGCATGACCACTGGTAGTGCTTTAGTCTTGCAGCACGGCCATTTCTGTAAGTAATTCCTGGTACAGATTAAGTCACACTTAATTCAAATGAAGTGACGCTTCTTAATGTCAACGTGGTGGCGTGAAGCAAGAGGTTTCTGGCATGTTTATGGAGCACGAAGATCGCGAGCTCCCTCCTTCTGCAGAAGGTGAGGCGGCAGACAAAAGCGAGGGGCTTTAAAAGTAAGAGAGGAGGAAAAAGGATGCCAGTGGGATGGAAAACAGAATTAGAGGGACAGAACTCAAATGGAAAACTGTGCTGCCATGAGGAACCAGGTGGGAAGCCAAATCTGTATTAAACAGCTAAGAGGAAGGAGAGCAGATATTGAACAAAGACTGTGAAGGAGACGGGAAGTGAGAATAAAAAACAGGTGTCGTTTTCAGTAACATTAGAAATCTTGAACGTTTTTCGGAAAGTGGCACTTGAGTGCCAGGCGTCTGGTTTTGAAGGTGCTGGTGTCTTTAGGCATGAAGCATGGAGATCAATTGCTAGCTTGAAGCAATGCATCGGTGCCTCCGGTGCTCCGCTACCTCAGCCCCTTGTCGATGCCTCTGAGCTGGTTCCAACTCAACAGTCTCACGAGCATTCAGGCTATAGATTTCAGTAACACGCCTTGGAGGTGATGCAGGCGTGCTGTCGGAGCCCTGATTTTTCCACCTTTGAAATCAAAACAAGGCATCCAGAACAGTTCTGGTGGTAAAATATTTGCCTAAATAACATAGGATGAAAATTAGAAACTGCAAAGAGTAAACAAAGAGGGGCTTAGGAGAGTCAACATCCCTCTGCCTAGAGTGTAGAACACCTGCATGGACTAGGGCTATTTTCCAGTGCGAGACCAGTTCACAGAAATACTGACATACTGGATTGAGCAAAGGGGTTCAATGAGACCGTTTATATTACACAAAAGCTTCAGGGAGCAGTAGGTCTTTCCTGTGTTACACATACGTGTGCTTGGAGAATCTACAAGAGGAATATATTCAACATATTCATCAGTGACCTGGACGAGAGGACAGAGTGTATCCTCAGCAAGTTCGCTGATGATACCAAACTGGGAGGGGTGGCTGACACCCCGGAGGGCCGTGCT
>JAOXNO010000008.1:2809500-2829032 GCA_028565335.1 Limnodromus scolopaceus
GCCCCGTGGGGGTGGGCCCAGGCAGTGCCCCCCCCCCCCCTTCCTACCCCCGGGGCGGGACTCGGTGCTTCGCCGCAAAGCGCTGGGCGACCGTCGGGGCTGGGGTAAAGAGCCCTAAAAGTGGCCGGAGATGCGGGGCGGAGCGGGGGAGCTGCCCGTCCCGGGGGGGGGTGAGGCCGGGGTCCCGCAAGGCCTCCCCTCGCTCCCCGGTGCCGGGCGAGCAGCCTCCTCCGTAGCCGGAGTGTCCTGGGAGGATTTGGGGACGGGAAGGCAGCGGGGCTGCCCTCACCCAGCTCCACACCGGGCTGAGAGCCGTGCCTGGCCCCCAGCCCCTCGGAGCCGAAGTTTGTAGAAAGTTGTGCCCGGGCAGAGCGGTCCCCAGCCCCCCATTCCATCCCCCGTGGGACACGCAGGGCAGGGGACAGAGCCCCGAGGGCAAGGGGGGGGGGTGTGTGTCCCCCGGGGGGCGCAGGGCTCGGTAGCCGTCCCCGGGGAGAAGTTTGGTTCTGGGGGTGGCGGTGCGAAGCTGGAGTCGCTCGGTGTGAAACTGCTCCGGCTGCACACGCGTGGGGCAAAACCGGTTACCGTGAAGAGCGAGCGGGGCTGAGAAGGGGAAGAGCGAGCCGGGGTGGAAATCGGAAGCGATTCTGGGTACTTTGAGCAAGTTGCTGTGGTAACTGCGCAGAATTTGGCTCTGAGGGCCAGACAATGAAACCTCTACTCATAGCAAGTTGTGATGGGCGACTCATTTCGTTACTGAGTTAATGGCAACTAATGGGCCCTCGGGCGGATGGTTTTTCCCAAATGGCATTTGTCACTCAGGGGCCTGATCTGGGGTTTCTCTCTGTCAGTCCTCCTGCTGGAGGAGAAGGCAGAGCCTCCCCTCAAGCCCACCCCGAGTTTATTTTTAGGTGAGCCTCTCCGGCGCTGGGTCCATGTGGTCCCTGCCCGCCTCCATCGCCCTGCGGGTCGGGGGGCCGGGTGCTGCTGCCCCCATCCCACCAGGCTTCCAGGAAGGGTCTCGGCAAACTCCCCCTTGTCTGGGTGACACTAGGGGATGCAGCCCTCCCCTCTGCCACCCGGGACCTGCCCTGTGGCTCACGCTCTCCTTCTGTTTGCAGGTTTACGGTGCACGCAGCTCGCCGAATCCTGCCTCAACGGGGGCAAGTGTGAAACTTTTCTCAACGGGACGGAGGTGTGCCAGTAAGTATGGAGGAGCCAGAGGATTTTCATCTCCCCCGACCAAAGTATTGACATGCATGTTGACTTTGCTTTGAAGGCTCTGGATTTAATAGGGCAAGATGCGCTTTCTTTCCTTGAGTGGCAAGAATAACCTGCTTGTGTAGGAGTCGCCGCGAGTCTGGCAGGATCGGGCTTTGTTCCTAGCTGGGTGGAAAAACATGGGCAAAGGGCCATGTTTTGCTGGTGTTAACCTATGCAGACTGCCCTGCTGATGGAGCAGGAGGTAGGGCCAGCCCGCGGCGCTCGTTGGACCGTCGGGCAGGGAGGGAGGCTGTCTGTCTGTCTATCTGTCTTCCAGCGACTCCCTCCTGGCCCTGAAGCGTTGCCTTTCTGTCCCTCGCACGCTGGCACTTTGTGGTGCGGTGTCCGGTACATCTCCAATAAACGTTCAAGAGAGGTTTCATGGCGTGGCTCTAGCTGCTGGAGATGCCCTGTTGATGCCCGTGGGTGTACGGGGCATCGCCCGGGGCAGGCAGTGGAGCAGGGCCACCTCCTCCCGCGGCCCTGCCAATGCTGGTGCCAAGCTGCGGTCCAGCTCGGTATTCCTGGTGGGACCTGGCAGCCGGGCAGGAGCTTTCTCCAAGCCGATTGTGGGGGAAACGGATGTATAAAGCGTTGGGACTCTTTGAAGGACCAACCGACCCACCGCAGCGATGGCCGATTCACTCCAGGCTCCCAGGGAACAATAACCAAGAGAAATGAATAAGACTCCAGCTCCCTTTTTAAAACTATTCCATAAAAGAAATGTGAATGGGCAAGGCTCTGTTTTCCGGCCAGATTTCCCCTCTGCCTGTTGAACGTGGCCTGAGCTGAGAGCAGGCGGGGAGACGTTCCCACCCACCCCAAATTTCCAAATAGGAAGTCCTCGGCGGAGGAACCTGAAGGCATTTCCAATCCCAACCTGTTGAATGGCAGTTTCCCTTGACAATGTGTGTTGCTTTTTTGCAAATCTGCCTGGGTGCCGTTACTCTGCCCAGCAGCCGGGCACCTCCCGCCCCCTTCTCCAAGCTGAGCCCCCCAACCCTTTGGTGCAAATAAATCAGCAAATCAATCAGGCACATGAGCAATTTAATGGACAAAGGCTGGGTCCCTTTGTGAGCCACTAATGAATGCACGCCACTTTTTTTTGCACAGAAGCCCTTACCAACGCTTGACGCTCTAAATCTTGTTTTCTTTCATTCAAAGAGCGACAGCTGGGATTCGGTCGAAATTCGGCAGCTATTGTTAAGGGAGGCAGATTAATGCTGTGTGACTAATCATGTATGGCTTCCCAGAATGCCCAACCCTCCACCCCCTCCCCAACCTTACACCCCTCCTTTTCCTTGTGGTCATTCTTCCCTTTTTTTCTTAAGTCTCTGCAACTCCTGATTTACATTTCATGTGCAGATGGTGATGGAATCTAATTAGATCTGATGTGTGCGAGCTCTATTTGGAGGAGAAGCCTCCAAAGTAGGCTTGGGGTGGGTTTTTTTGGTTTTTTTTTAAGAGAAAAAGTTAACTTTAAGGAACTTCTTCATTGCTAGCTGTGAATAACCGCCTCTCTCTTGGCTGCAGACGCCGGGATGGCTTCGCGAGTGTGTGCGAGTTATTTTTGCAGGAAACCAAGGTGTGGTGTGCTCGCAGTGTGTTAAAGCGCTTGTCCCGTGCGGGGTGCGCTCCGTGGGCGATGGGGGCAGATATTAGAGGTCCTGCCAGACTGGAGGAGGTGTGCAGCTTTCCAAGGTATCTGATAGCAGCTCGCAAAATCCGGGTTTTTTCGCTTGTTCGAATATCTCTTTTACGAGGAGTTTTGCTTCCAAGCTTCTTAAACAAAGCAGAGCCAAGAACACAGATACCAGACGCAGAAAAGCTTGGCACTGCCCTTTGGCGCCTGCGTGAAATGCACCATTTTGGCTGCTGGCCACGTCTCCGCTCGGCCTGGCACTTAACAAAGTTTGGCCATAAAGCCCCATTGTGCTGCCCCCACAAATCCAATTAGAAAGTGGAGTGAAATAAATAGGGGACGAGGGAGACGCTCCTCCAGCGGACGAGCGCCCCGGCGTTTGTGGCGGGAGAGGGTTCGTTGGGTTACGCGAAGACGCCTCCGATAACACCCAAACCCCAGTTATCAGCCCCGTTACGGAAAGGGGATCGCCGGTGCGAGACGAGGAGCTTTCTCCGCCTTTTATTATTTTACAGCGATAGTTTGGAAAACTCCAGGTGCCTTATCTTGCTTGTCCCTTTGCCAGGCAGTCCCGGGGCACGCAGGGCTTTAGTTGAATGGAGAGGACTGAGCATTTGATCGGCTGGAGGGCTCGCGACAGAAGCAGCCTAATTAAGCCGCCTTTGGAGCTGCTTTCCATCTTGGCAGGGGTGGACAGGTCTTTTGGTGCTGGAAGAGCAGCGGCAGAGTTTCGTGCGTCGTGCCCAGACTCCAGCTGAAGGTGGTTCTGTCCCATGCATGGCACTTGCAGCAGATCTGGAGCTTTAGAAGGTCCAGGCTGCGTTGGGCTCGGACCAGCAGGCGGTGGCTGCTGCGGTGTTCGACGTGTGGTTTCACGGCGCTGGGGAGCTGTGGCTTCCCAGAAAAGGCGCTCGCCCTTGACTAAGGCATTTTCCCAGACGAAATGAGATGGTTTTCCAAAAGGACGTTGTGATTTCTAGTGATAGCTCCTAATTAGACTGTTGGGTAACCGTAGTTTTGACTGGCACCGCTGCAAACGAGCGGGGCTGATTTTAGATTGCTGTGCCATG
This sequence comes from Limnodromus scolopaceus, assembly GCA_028565335.1. Classification (NCBI taxonomy): domain Eukaryota; kingdom Metazoa; phylum Chordata; class Aves; order Charadriiformes; family Scolopacidae; genus Limnodromus; species Limnodromus scolopaceus. The sequence goes on from JAOXNO010000008.1 coordinate 2,813,476, forward strand.
TGACGGTTGTTCCCAGGACCTCCCTTGCTCCGTTAGTTAAAAGCAGATGGCATGAAAGAGGGCTGAGCTTCAAAACCCCGCTCTACCAGCCTTTCACCATTACAGTCAGGGGAGCTGCGGCTGGGTTTGTCATACTCTTGCCTGGAGAAGCCAAAGAGAGACGGCAAAGGGAAAGAATAAGTTAAATTAATCACTAGGCTTGCGCTGAAAAGGGGGAAAAGTCGGTTTGCTAAAGTACTTCCTCTGTTTATGAATCAGCGTGGCGTTGTAGTTCAGCCAGGGCGATGGCTCCTGAGCTGGTGCCCGTTGCCACCACCAGCTTCCATGGGCAGCGGGCCAGAAACCTTAGAAGAAACATTCAGAGGGGGACCGTAGCGGGAAGAGATGATTATTTTAGCTCAAAACTCTTTCAGGAGACAACCAGGAAGACAGAGGAGCGATCTGAGCCCTGCAGCTCTCTGCGCCCTTCAAGTTATTCAACTGCTCAGTCATTGTTATCTCATTGTAAAGGGCGGAAGTTTCCTTCTGGTTTGGTTTTTCTCATGTGCTTTAACCCAACGTTATTTCCATGAAATAATAACAAAGAAAAAATGCAGTCTCCGTGCTAGAGAGGAAGAGGGTGGAGTGTTGAACAATCAACCAGAGGAAGCTCTTAAAGAAGTAGAGGAGCGGTGATTCAGCCATGTTGAGAACTCTTGATGGCTCTTTCGAGTCTGATCTCATTCTCGGAAAGAACAAGGTGGAAATGGGTAAGAGGGTAGATTAAAAATACAAAAGCGTCACCTGTTGTGGATTCCAGTGGAAGAGAAACTTAGCTGAGAAGCCCAGCTGGTGAGGTCACTAGGACAGCAGTGGGATTTTGCAGCTCTTTTTCTAGAAGAATCTCTGTTTACATCTCTCCTCTCTGCAGGGCGTCGTGATGGTTATCAGTTGTCTCAGGTGGTCCCACTGACTCCTGCTAACTTGCCTTGGGATTTTATTGGTTGGGCTGAGGTTTTTTTGCTTGATTTTTCTCATGGCTTGGTGTTTGTGATGGCCAGAGGGTTCTACTGTGTTTGGGCAGGGGCCAACACAGGTCGTGCTCAGGAGGAGATATCTCGACAGGTCCCTGCAGCACAGAGATGAGCAGGAGAGGTGGGGTGATGCCTGCTGAGATGAATTTGCTCAGGGGCTCCCCAGGATGCAGAGAGGATGAGGTGGCCATCACCTGAGAACAGAGTGGCCGGGTACTTGCAGCTGTTAAATGTGTGATCCCATGGTGTGATGCGGTGCACCGGGCTCTGCTCCGTGGACAGCTGCTGGATGTGCCTTGCTTTGTCATACAGGGTACGTTTTATCCCACAGAAACCTCTGACTTGCTGTCTTCCTATCTGCTGGAAGCCACGATACAGCCATTTGTATCCACACGCCCTGGTCTCACCTCCAAGGCTGTTACGGTTTATTGTATGTAGCATGAGGGAGACATGCTTGGTCATTGCAAGGCCATGCTATTCCCCAATTAAAGGCTTGGATAACATAATCAGCAGGCAGTTAGCAAGTTTTAAAATAACATTGTTTGGAAATTAACCTGCTCTTTCCAGGCCTGGAGGTGTGCTGACCCTCGTTTTGCTCGTGTTGGTAGGTGTCCCGAATGGTAACGGCCTGTGTACATGAGTGGAATGTGAAATTTATAGAGCATCAGTGTGTTTAACGAGGGAGTAGCCTCGGGGTGCAGTTACTGAGACCTGGTAAGCTCTGGATCTGGATGGAGACTTCTCCGTGGTTAACATGTTGCCAGACTCCAAGAGAAGGTTTTAGACCATGTAGGGGGGCTGCAGAGTGGAAGACCCTCTAGGATACAACTCAACCCCCCTTGGGAAGGCAGACCTGCAATGGGGTCTGGGTTGAGTCCTGCCTCCATCCTAGGGGCCAAAAAGGTGGTTGGGGTCCATCTGCTTTACTGCAGGTGGGTGGCTTTGTGTCCAGCCGGTTCCTGCTGCCACCTGGGAAGGGCAGCACCATGGGGTGCTTGTGCTGCTCACTCACCACTGCCCAGGCCAGTTTGGGGCTGACCTCCTGCAGCTCTTTGCTTCAGGGCCAAGGGTTAGAAAGACCGTCAGGCTGGAGAGGTGAAGGTTTGGGGTGATTCTAGATACTTTCCAAATGGTCTTTTCATCTCATTGCATGCCCATGGCACACAGCACCGAGCCCCAGCACCTGGAAGTGGCTGTGCCAAAATTCTGCAGGTCCCTGACATTGCCCGGCTGCACGGTGGCCTCATGAGCCTGCATTTCCTGCGGGAAGAGGCATCCCAGCTTCTCCAATCTATCTGTCCATGGAAGGGCTCCATCCTGCAGTGCCAGGCTCCTTGGGGTTGGCCTCGATGGGTATCAGCAGCGATGGGTTGGTGTTATCACCATCCCAAGGACTGCTGGCCATGGATGTTGTGTTGGGAGCTCACCAGCCCAGGGCTCTGCTCGCACTTTGGTCTGGGTTAAAACTGCAGCTACTGGCGTTGGCCAAAGATCTGGAATGAGCAGTAGAAATGCTCTGGTGTTGAGGGGGGAGTGTTGTGGTTTTGCTTCTTGGGTATCTGAGCTCGAAGGCATCCGGGAGCAGAGACATGAGGGTCAGGGCTTTGGCATCTCCAGCATCAGTGGGGTCTGATCGGGGGTGCAGAGCCAGGGCTCTGAAGGGCTCAGGAAGCCCCAGTTGGACCTAATAGCACAACTCTCCTTGCACATCTATCGCGTGTGATGGTGGGAAGTCTTTACAGCGCTCCCCTGAGTCTTAGTGACACCAGACCATGGCAGCTCCCATCTAGCCTGCATGGAGAGCACCAGGACAATTAGAGATGCCCACCTTGGGAAGCCCCAGTCTTTACTTTGACATCCGAGGCTTGCTGGTAGAGCAGCTCGGCACTGCTTCCAGGTGGCCACCTGGCCAAGGTGTAATGGTGCCCATTCAGACTTGTGCACCCACTGCCTTCCCCGGTGCACGGCAGTGCCTGGACCCATTGCAGCACCTCGGTCTACAGCTCTAGTGTGTATCTGGTGGATCTCATCTCACCTCCCCACGTTGGCGGGTGGCCCACAGCAGGAGTCTGTGGTACGGGATGGTGTCAGTGTTTCCATCTACATCAAGTGAGGTCTCCTCAGTGCCTCAAGTTTCTCTCCATGTGCTGTTGGGTATCTGAGCATCAAAACCTGCCGTGGTGTGAGGTGGAGCAGCACGACCTGCCAAGCACATCCCAGCTCAGGGAGGTGGATCCGGCGATGGAGGTGCGTGTTGGGAAGTGCGGTGCTCGGTGTGAGAGGTGCAGGATCAGGATCACAGTTCAACCCCACACACGGGCTTTAGGGGGAAGAATCTGGCTGGGTCCTGCAGGAAGCCTGCCCCAGGATGGAGCAGCGTCCTGCCCACGCGCAGCAGGGTTCATCCCTGCTCGTGGCTGGTGACGTCCCACCTCTGTGTCTGCAAAGGGCCCTTGGGAGCAGGTGAGCGGAGCGTGCGCTGGGTGCGCTCCCCTCGCACCGCAGTAATTAATGTCTGCTTCAAGCTTTCACCCGTCACGTCCTCCCCCTTCCCCCACGGCAGCCTGGAGTTAATATTGGAAAAGTCAGTTAAACAGTTAATGTTTAGGCCCTGGTTATTAGGCCCTTGCACATTTCCAGCAAAGGGAGCGGAGTTGCATTTTAATGGGAAACTTTCATGCTCGGTCAAGTCGCAAAAATTTATTTGCGCAGAAGTCATTTTCTTTTAACAAGTTTTCACCCTAATTCCCTTCCCCAAAATCTGAATTTAATGGTATTTATATGGGAAATGGATTTATTAAGTTTTAATGACGCTATAATGTTGCCCTTATTTAATGGAAGGGGCACCCTGCAGGCAAGCGGTGGGGGTGGTGGGAGGTCTGGGTGCCGGGAGCACCCAGGGGCTGGGGACCCTCTTGCTTTGGGCTTGGTCTAAAGTCAGAGAAGGTGAGAGCCGGGGGTTCCAGGCTTTGCCTGGACCTCCAGGGCTGGGCAGGGTCAGCCTCAGGCTGTCACAAGGGCTGCAGGGCTGAGCTTTGCCTCCTGGTTCTTCCTCATCCTCCTGGCGTGATGTGACACCACCGGTGTCCACCGCAACTGTCCCCAAGAGGAGGGTCTTCGCTCTGTCAATTGCTTGTCCCGTGTCCCTGTGCCGAGAGCACCTGCATCAGTGGGGCGATGGGGACTCCGAGGACCACACGCTCCCCGCTGGCATCGCTGCCTGGGGGGGGGCTGAGTGTTTGTGAGCGTGCAGTGATTTATTTTAAGATGGAAACTGTCTGCTGTGAATGAGCAGCCCCACGGAGGAGAGCATGTCCCTGGTGCTCCCGCCCCACCGGTGCATCCTTACGCAGGGGGTGGGGGGGATGAGGAAAAGACCCTCCCAAAGGCACCGAGGGCCAGTTGACCCATGGAATAGCTGCTCCTGGGGCAGGTGGAGGAATGTGGCTGTGGACAGCGGGATGTGCAGCACCGCCGGCTCCCGCCCTCACACCCCCTGCCCCCCGAGCCCCGCACGCCGGCTTCGGGGCGGGCTGGGAGAGTGACCCGGTTGGGGAGCACCCGGGAAAAGGAGGGGGGGCCTCTCCCCGGCCCCCAGCCCCTATTAAAATGTTAGACACAGACCTCCAAGTCAAAAGGCAGGGCGACAGACGGCCCTTTCACAGGGCCTGCTGCTCCCCACAAAAGGGGGGTTTCCAGGGGAGGGGGGCAGGAATGCGGGCTGCGGCCGGAGGGCAGAGCCGTCACCATTGTCCCCGCTCCCTCGGCGAGGGCGTCATGTTGACACAGGGATTTCTGCCGGCAAAAGGTGTCGGAGGCAGAGTCTTCCCGCCCTCCCTTGCCGTTTCCTTGGTTAAACTCAGCAGCAACAGAAATCCCGGGATACAGATCCCGGGAGCAGATGCCCGTCTGCTCGGAGGTGCTTTGCATCCCTCGGGTCATAGTTTCCAAGGGGGAAAGGGTTTTTTTTTTGTTGCTAAAAACTATTTTCAGGAACTCTGCTTTGCTTGCAAAGGGAAACCAGCAGCTTCGTGGCTGTGAGGAGCTGGATCCATTGCTGTCCGGCCGTTGCCATCTTTGCCCACTCCCAATCTCACCAAAACAGCCCCGGCACAAATTGCTCTGGCTTTCGGGAGGGTTTGTGCCGCAGGGGCAACACCGTGCTCTGCAAAACCCCCCTCTCCTCCTGTTTATAAATATTGGAGCTAAATATAGCTTGTTTAAACTCTTGGTGGCTGTTCAGATCCTAATCTCAAGTTTTATGTTCAGCACTAGAAGAGTGGGATGGTGGGGTCACGCGTGTCCCGGGTGGGAGTTTTCCATATTTGGCTCTCGGGCGGCGCGGTGTTTAGCCAAAGCTTGGTTTGAGGGGGAAAAGGGGAAAAAAAAATAAGAGAGTTCATCATTGCCTAGTGAGACGGTGACACTGTGTGCGTGCCAGAGCTCCCGGGAGCCAGGCAGCCTGAATTCACCCTGCACGGGCAGCAAGCGTGGGCAGAGCGGGTGAAAATGGGGATTTACCCCAAAAGGGATGGGGAAGGGCTGGCAGGTGGCCTGGGGAGGTGGAAAGTCCTTATCTCCCCCAAATTCCGACTTTTCCTTCTGCTGGTTTAAAAAATTAAACAGTTTTAAAGGGAAAACATTTACAAGGGAAAAATTGAAGCAGGGAACGGTTGCAGTGGGTGCTCTCGAGTGCCACAGCTGCTGGAAAAGAGGAGAGAGGTAACTTAATGGTGTCTAACAGGGACACCGGTCACCCATGTGGGCACTTGCTTGAGGACCTGCCCCAAGACACTCACCCCTGCCCCACGAGTGGGCGGTGGGACCGTTTGCTGGTCTCAGCCCAGGTTGTTCCCTGGGGATCCTCCTCTGGAAGAGCATCCTTCGTGGTCACCCCATGAATGGGCTCCTCCAAGAGAAGGAGCAGGGATTGGGATGAGCCGGGAGAGCAGAGCTCAGCGCAGGGCTCCCACAAACAATGGGGCCGTGCGGATTCACACCGGCAGAGGATATAAAAAACATCAACTGAGGGAAAAAAAAAAAAATAAATTCATAGCAGCCATTGTTGAGGGTGGGAATGAGGCAAGTTTTGTCTTGGCCTCTTCCTTCGACATCTTTCATGTTTATTGTGAATGAAGCTCCATTGAAAGGCAGCTCCTTCCCAGGTAGCTGGTTACCACCCGGTGAATAGCCTGGCCACTTTGCTTAGTAATGGGATTATATTGTTTCTCATTACAATGGGAACTTTGATTCCCAAACTGTCCTGACTAATGTCTGCTTAAGAAACAAAGCCATTTTTTTCCTCCTCTCTCCTTTGCGCTGGCAGGAGGAGCTTTTCCCCACTCCTGTCCATGAGTATATCCAGCTTTGGGAATTCCTTTAGTTTCTCTCCAGATGAAAGTCTGGGTCTTAAAATCTCAATTAGATGGCTTGGGCTAGGTCAAAAATGAAGTGGAACAAAAAAAACACATCAAAGACTTCGGATTGCAGTTTGCTTTTTTTTAATTAAACAAGACTGGGGATCTGCTCTTGCTTTATTAACCTGATGTCACTCGAAGTAACCTGCTGCTTTGCCAACCACCCTCCCTGTGTGAAACTCTGTTTTTTTCCCAGGCTGGTGTCCTGGTGTGTTTAATAAAGCAGGGCCTGGATGGGACTTCATAAAAAAAACAAAAAAACAAACCACCAGTTTGGTCTAGCGCTGGGTTTTGGTGCTGGAAGCCGCTTTGCGGCTGCCGGAGGCGTTTGTGGGGCTGTGCCGGCGCCGGGGGAGCGCGGCAGGGCTGGTGAGAGCTTTGGGGTGCATCGCCCAGTCGGGGTGCCCCATATGGGCAAGGGGGAGCTGGGCAGCTCTGCTTTGGCTCTCCTGGGAGCCGTGGTGAAGCCTTTGGTTCCCTGACGGAGGTGGGTGCCAAAAGCCACGGAGCAAAGCTCTAGGTGAGGTGTGGGGAGCCCGGCCGTGCCCGCTGCTGGGAGAGGGATGGAGCAGCCCCTGCCAGCCCTGGGCTGCCAGGGCAGGAGGGAGAATCCACAGCCCCACGGAGCTCAGGGCAGCATCCAAAAGTGTTCCTCATCTCCCTGCACCCATCTTCCTTCTGCTGGCCCCAGGGGTGCCATGCCACCCTGAGCAGGACGGTGGTGCCAGGGCAGGAGCTGAGCAGGAGGTGGGAGCACAGCACAGGGTGCTGAGCTCTGCTTTCCCAGTGGGACCATTTTCCAGGGCTGTCTGCCTTCTCCTGGCTCCAGAGCATGCTCACACTCTTTGTGGGATGTTTCTGAGGTGGGCTGACGCTGCTGGGAAGCCATCCCTTAGACAGTCTTATGCACCTGTGATCTCCAGTGATCATAGAATTAGGTTTAGGTTGGAAGGGACCTTAAAGTCCACGTAGTTCCAACTTCCTGCCCTGGGCAGGGACACCTCCCAAGGACCAGCTTGCTCAAAGCATCATCCAACCTGGCCTTGAACCCCTCCAGGGATTGGGCAGCCACAGCTTCTCTGGGATGGGCCAGCATCCCACCATGCAGGAACACAGGAGGGGCTTGTGGGGAGGCAATGGAATAGGACTGAATGGAATGAGGTGGAATGGGAAAATGGAGTGAGAAGCTCTTTTCTCTCAGTGAGACAGAGACATATCCGCGAGCACTGGCCCTTTCTCTGGTCGGATCAAAGCTTGGGGAGATCAGGGTTCCCTGGGTTGGCACCGAGGAAACGTATTCTTAGAGGGAAGGGTGTAACTTCAGGAGAAAGCTGGGGTGTTGCTCCCCGGCTGTGCCAGGCAGGGAGCCACTGGCACAACTGGAAAAGTGACTCCTGTGCGTGGATGGCTGCTGGAAAACAAGCTTAACGCCCGGGGTCTGCAGCTGCTGGGGCTGCGCGGGGGAAGGTGTGAGAGGAGGCGGTTGTGGTTCCCGTCGGTGAGCCCCGGGGGTGACGGTTACCCCGAGGGTGGTGGGGACGATGGGGTAGGGTCGTGCCACCACTGTGCGGCTGGGAGCAGCGTGCCGGGGCTGTGGTCTGTCTGCAGCTGGGGGGAGACTCTCCTGGTGGTTATTTCTCCTTCCCTCAGCTGTTGCCCTCAAACACATGAAATCTGGGGGTCCTGTTGGCGCCTGGCCGCTTGCTCTGCTCCATGGGGTCCAGACCACGCTGGCATAGCTCTGTCACGCAGTGTGTTTTCTGATGAAGAGGGCTCTGTGGGTGTGACGGTCCCTCGGTGGGGACCCTCTGCACCACGCAAGGTCATGGTTGAGGTTTCTGGACCACCTCTGCATTGGGGTGGCTCTGCCAGGGACTCTGGGGTGCAGGGAGGGTGGCTCATCTGGGATGGCTGCTCCGGGTCACGGGTACCATGGAGCAGAGAGTGGCATCCCCTGCAGCCCAGCCTGTGCCGGGGGACGGGTGTTGGGGTGGGGGCTGCTCCTCCTGGTGGGGGAGACCATTTGCTGCTGCCCCAGAGGCAGCGGGGATCCTCCTGGCCCCATTAGTCTCAAGTACCCCCAAAACGGGGCTGGAGTGAAGACCTGCCCCTCCCCCCCCCCACCTTGGCTTTCCCACGGTGCTCGTACCTTGGGGAAAACAACCGCGGCCGTTTATGGTTCCAGCAGATGAGGGTGAGGAAGAGGTTATGTGATAGCAGCCCAGATAAGAGGCAGCCAGGACGCGGGGCCAGCGGCTGGGATGGGGCTCCCCGCCAGCCCCCCGTCCCCTCCCACACCATGGGGCTGCCCCCTAGACCTGCCCCTGCCATGGGATGGGGACAGGGGACAGCCCCTGTGTGTCCAGTGGCTGCGCTGCAGCTAACACCTGGTTTTCATTTTAATTTTGGTTTATTTTGTGCATTTTAAGCCTGAGGTGGGTTTTACCTCCAGCCCTGCCACGGTCTCAGCCCTTGGGGAGAGCTCCCTGGGGCCTGGCAGGAGGGCAGTGGGTGATGTGAGGGCAGTGGGTGATGTGAGCGCGGCCGTTCTCAGCTGTGGGGCGATGCACGCTGAGCAACCCCCCCCACACACACACACACACACACATCCAGGGCATCCCCCATGCACCCAGCGCCACCGAAACACCCCCCCTCAGCCCCCGGGCTGGGCTTGTGCAGGGCTGACACCTCCCCAGTTTGAACAAAGCTCCCGTGCCGCCATGCGGGAGCCGTGCCGTGCCGTGCCGGGGTGGGATGAGGTGGGGTGGGCTGGGGGAGCGCCTGGGTGTCATCTGTGCCGGCCGTGGCAGATGGCAGCTTAGCGCAGAAAGGAAAACATTAGTCTTGGGTCAGAGGTCGCAGAAACATCTGCCTGGGGATGCTTTCAGTGCCCGCATTGCTGCGGAGGGACAAAAACCTGTTGCTGGTGGGTCGGAGGAAAAAGCCCTGCGCGCCGGGAGCGAACAAAGGGCCGGTGGGAGCCGCACGCACGGAGCACCCGGCGTGGTGGCCACGGGCTAGCGAGGGGCCGGGAAGGGCACCCCGACCCTGCTGGTGGGGCGAGGGGGTGCTGGAAGCTGCTGTGCCCGGGCAAGAGCACGTGTGTCGTGCAGAGCTGGGGCAGCGGCGTGGCAGCAGGGCTTGTTGGCGCTCGGATATTTCGGCGGCTCATTCATGCTTTTGATTATACAATCTGCCCAGCTTTTTTTTTGGTTTTTTTTTTGTTTTGTTTTGTTTTTTTTTTTCTGGAGCCTTTGCTGAAATCGCTGCAGCGTTGGGCCCTTGTTTGTAACTCGTTAAGGATGCGCAGCAGACACAACAAATGCACGTGCCCATGCTGAGCAGATCCAGATTTGGCCAGGGCTCGGCGCTGGGAGCGGGGTGGGAATTTGGGGCCGCTGTTGCCGTTCCCAGGCCATCCCCCGGGACTCGCTGTCTGACCTTGGACAAGACCTTCTCCATCACCCTTCACATGGCCCATGAATCGTGCCGGAGATTTATGGGTCGGGAGCGCGGCGCATTATTAATTGCACCCCCCCCCCTCCCTTCGCAGCGGTTTGTGCTCCGGGCGCGGGTGCTTGCTCGGGACCGACATGGAGGGGGAAGACGCTTCACAGCCCGGTGTCGTGGGAATCCAGCCCCCAGCCTCTGCCTGACCCCCCAAAACAAAAAGCCACCAGGATGGAGGGGACCCCCAGACACTCAGGGGGTGTAAATCAGCGTGTTTGCACCTGCAAGGAGCACACGCAGCATCCCCATCCATGGGGATGGGGACCAGCTGCTGCATCCCTGTCCCCTGCCCTGCCTTCGGTGACAGCCCCAACCCTTTGATTAGGTCCCATAGAGAATATCCTAGAAGTGAAAAGACTGTCCACCCTGACTCGCTCCGTGTGCCAGCGCAGTGCTGGGAGAGGGAGCACCGTGCGTTGGAGCAGGGCTCGGCCATCACCACGGGGTAGGGATGCCGGCGCCTTCCGTCACCGTCTAAAACGGCGGGGTGGGTCGCGGCTGGAGCATTTGGTGCCTCTTCAGCAGGTTAGTGAGTCAACGGAAACGTTTCTCAGCTGCGTGCTCAGGGGAGGGAGAGACACCGGTATTTTTAGCCGTTCCTGCCTGGGTCGGGAACGGGCCGTGCGTCACGCGTGGGACCGGGAGCACGGCCACGCTGGCCGCTCCGGGGATTTCACAGAGGCTCCTCAGGACCCCGGGGAGCTTGGCCGCCTTTCACTGCCTCCGAGCTGGTTTCTAATGGCCCTTCTGAACCGTTTTGATCTTGGAGCACCCGCCCTGTCCTCTGCCGGCACATATATCTATAATTAAAGCATAGCTTTAATGTCTCTTATGCTGATTTCCATAAGCTGCTTGGGGTTTGGTTTGGGTAGCCCTCGCTTGGGAAATGCCAAAGGAAAAACCACAGGGTGATCTTCACCTGGCTGTGCCCGCAGGGACCTCACATCCTCCATGTCTGCTCACCTGGGAGCCCTGATGCCACCACCCGCTGGTATATATTTTTTTTTTTACAGAAAATAAAGCTTTGCTCCCTGGGCTGAACTTCAGGAGTGGTTTTAAGCCCCTGGAGAAGTAGGTGGACGTATGATGAGGTGGCAGCATGGCTGGGAGCCGAACCTGGCTCTGCTGAATCCAGCCTTTCCAGACCTAGGAGAGCTGAAAAATAACTACGTCTTGGGCTGGCCTTATTCTTCACCTGGTTTTTGATCTCTTGCTTTGCATGCGAGGCTTGTCTCCAGGCTTTCCTCTGCAGCCAGGAGGTTGTCGGGGTTTTAAGTGCAGCTCGAGAGTCTCTGGCTGCGAGTGAGCTCCGGGACCCGTGTGGGGAGGAAATTCATCCCATGGCTTCGGTCCGCAGCCATGCTCTTCCCTGCCTCGTCTCAGACATGCAAACACGGGCAGGAACGGCATCACTTCTGTGCAGAAGTGTCTGCAGATCATGTTGGAGGGGTGTGGAAGCCACGGGGTGCGAGCCTGCTGGTGGGCACATCCGTGTGGGAGCAGAGGAGTGTCTGGAGTCCTCATTTCCTGCTCTTGCTGAGCAGCGATATCACTATCGTGACAGAGACATCCCTGCCCTCTTTGAGAACCTGTTGCTCTCAAACCTCGGAAAGAAGCTGAGATGACCTGGAAACCGTGGAAAGAGGTTGAGAGGGCTCCCTGAGCTGGGAGACGGCGTGGTGTGTGTGCGATGGGTGTGCGAGGGCTGTCCCCCTCCCTGCCACCCGGGTTGTGACCTGGGAATCGCCAGGCATCCCCAGTGGGTCTGTGCTGCCCCAATGCCAACCCTGTGTGATGCAAACTCCTCCGCGGGTCACAGGAGTGATTGCCGGATTTTAAGGGTGCCTGTGCTGTATTGCTTTCTTTTTTTTTTTTTCCTCAAGAGTTGCTTCACCAGCACTTCTCGGTGGCTGGAAATACCCCTCTCACAGGGAGGAGAAATGCGAGGCGTGAGTGTACCCCCCGGTCCCGCCTGCCCTCGAGTGCCCATCGCTCAGCTCAGCCCCTCTGGCTGGGGCAGACCCGTGCCCAGCCCTTCTCCGGCGCCTGCAGCACCCTCCTCACTCCTTGAGCTGATCACGGCCATAAACCAGCTCTTAAAACAAACACATAGAAGGCCATTTAAAAAAAAAAAATATATCTGCAAACTCCATGAAACTTCAGGGGTTTCCTGAAGCAAAAGCCTGGAAAGCACCTGGGCAGCCCAGCCTGGGCACTGCCAGCGGCCCCAAACCCCCCTGTGCCTTCAGGCAGGGGCTCCTCTGTTCCCCAGGGGAGTTCCTCCAATCGCTAATTAACCTCTTGGCTAATAACCATGCTCAGGCTCGGGCTGGGCTCTGCTCTGGCTTCCCATCCCTGAGCTCAAACCACCGCTTGCCTGCACTGAAATTGGAAACGGTCCGAAAACTAATTGGGTGGGAGGGCTTTCGTCTCCGCGCCCCTCGCCCTGGCCTCATGGAAGCCCCGGGATGGTGCGGGAGCCCCGATCTCAGCTGGCCCCCCAGGGATGCGGAGCATCCCCTCCTGGTCCCGGCTGCCCACGGCCAAAGCCCGCACCGTGGCCGTTCCTGTGCCGTGGCCGTTCCCGTGCACTCGGTGTTTCCCGCGCAGCCCCTGGGGCTCTTTGTCCAGCATCAAACTTTTTTTTTTTTCTTATTCCCTTTTTTTTTCCCCTGCCTTTTTTTTTTTTCTGCTTTTTTTTTTTTTTCCACCTTTTTCTCCCATTGGAGCATCTCCTGACGCTTCCCCTGTCCGCCAGCCACCGCCTCCAGAGCCCGGAGGATTGTTTTAAGAAAAAAAGCGTGTGTGGTGCGGGGAGGCCGGAGGGGCAGCGGCGGTGGTGGTGATGGTGGTGATGGTGGGGGGAAGAGCGGTGCTTTTAACAGATGACTGCACACTTGAGCGGTTTGCCAGCGGCATGCCTTCGCCGGCCGCCCGGCCCCCGCACAATGGCCCCTTCTCAGCCCTCGCATTCCCCCACGCGGGGCCACGGCGCAGCCACCCAGAAGCGCCGTCGCCCCACGGCCGCGGCGCCCCGGGCTCGGAGCCGCCGGCGAGCCGGGCACGGACCGCGGGCGCCGGCAGCTGCTCTGCCTCATTAGGATGCACACCTGCTCCCCGCCGCCCTTTGTGTGCCGAGCAGATGCCCTGATTTATTATTATACACATTTTCTTTTTCATTTGGCCTGGATAATGCCGTCTCATTAACTCAAAATGTCTCCGAATCCTGACAAATTCTCACACAATCCCCAACAATGAAATCAGAATTGGGTTATAAAAAAAAAAAAAAAAAAAGAAAAGAAAAGTAGGGGAAGAGGAGAAGGGGGGAAGCGGGGCCGAAACGTGGTCCTGCCGTCGGCACGGCGCGGCAAAGCACGGCGGCTCTGGGTCGGGGCTGGCTGAGGGTGGGGGTTTGCTGGCTCTGCTTCACTGGAGGAGCCCCACGTTCTTGTTTTGGGGTTCACAGGCTGGTGGGGGTTGCGGGTGGGTGCTCTGCTCTGCAGTTGCGGGGTGCAGCGTTCCCCAGGACCCTTCCTGCTTGCCCCACGGGGACGGTGTGCTGCAGGAGCCTTGGAGGCCATGCGTGAGGCTCGGTCCCACCAACTCGGGTGGCAACAGTGCGAGCACATGGGGGGTGCCCCGAGTCCCAACCTGCCAAAGCACAGCAGGGAGCACGGGCCCCCGGTGCCCAGGTGCTGTCATCTCCCCCAGCCATCACCTCCAGCGGTGGTTGGGTTACCCCGAGCTCACGGCAGTACATGAAACCACCCCCAGATTTATTTCTGCTCTCGAAGACTCCGAGAGCAGCCCAGCGTGAGCTGAGCGTGGCGTGTCCTGCTCTGCTGCGGTGGCATTGCCATGGTGGTGTGGGACAGCAGTGTGCTGGCGGCATCTTGCTCCTCCGTCTCGCTTGGCACAGCCCAGCCAGGGCAGAAAATCCTCCTTTGGAAGGGGTGTAATGTGAGCGGAGCTGGTTGGGGACAAAACGCGTGGCATCTCACGTTGCAGACGGGATACAAGAGCTGCCGTGCCGGGAGGGTTTGCGCTGAAGGGCCTCGTCCCCAGGATCTTTTGATGTCAGGTTCCCTCAATCTCTCTCTGCACAGATTCGGTCTGTCCTCCCTTTCCTGGGGGGCAGCTCCCCGCTCTGTAGGGTCCTTTGCCAGCTCCGTGTCCTGCCCAGCCTCGCCAGGGTTTGCCCTCACGGCACATCCCCGTCGGCTGCCCCAGTCCTGCAGCAGGCAGTTGGTCCAGCCCCATCAGCCAACAGTGACAGATGGTAGAGCCGGTGGCCGCGTCAGGGAGGCCTTTTCTCAGGGTCCCCACGCAGAGGGGACGCAGCAGCCAGGGCCACTCGTCCCTCCTTGCACAAGGCTTTTCTTCGGGGAAGATCTCGGCGAGCTGCAAGGAGCAGGAACGTGTCCCACCTGTTACCAGCCAACGCTTGGTCCTATTTGAATGATTTCTTAGGATGGATCGAGGATGAAAATGGCCCTGGTGGAGCAGGGGCCCTGCTGCGGGCAGGGACACAGGGCTGTCCCCATGCTACTTGGCCCCATGGGCCACTTTGAAGTTTCCTCTCCCTGGGGGTCTGTAGGTGCCCTGGGTTGGGTGCAGGTACAGGGGTGCCCCTCCTGGCTCCACCGTGTCCCCCTTTGTACCTTGGTATCCTCTTCAGTGAGGAGCAGGGGGGGGCGGCAAAAAAACCTCATGGCCATGAGAAGCAGGACGTCAGCGCTGGAGGCTGTGGTTTTGCAAGTCGGTGCAGGCCCCTGGATGGGGGACGCCTTTGTTCCCGGCACCTCTTTCATCTTCCTCTTCTCAGCCCAGAGCGGCCAGGGCAGAGCCGGTGCCGTTGCCAAACCCGCCGTGCCGGGACGCGGTGCGGGGTCAGGATGGGGGGAGGCGTTCCCAGAGCTGGTCCCTGGGGTGGCCGGGTGCCCCTGGGGTCCCATCCCGCTGACGGGGTGTCTCGTCCCTCCAGGTGTAGCGGTGCCTACGTGGGCGAGCGGTGCCAGCTGCCCAACCCCTGCCTCAGCTCCCCCTGCAAGAACGCCGGCACCTGCACCCCGGTGGTGCGCGGCAGCACCGTGGACTACACCTGCGCCTGCCGCCTGGGCTTCACCGACGAGCTCTGCCTGACGCCCCGCGACAACGTCTGCCTCAGCAACCCCTGCCGCAACGGG
This sequence comes from Limnodromus scolopaceus, assembly GCA_028565335.1. Lineage (NCBI taxonomy): Eukaryota > Metazoa > Chordata > Aves > Charadriiformes > Scolopacidae > Limnodromus > Limnodromus scolopaceus. The sequence goes on from JAOXNO010000008.1 coordinate 2,828,602, forward strand.
GGTACCTGCGACCTCCTCACCCTCAGCGAGTACAAGTGCCGCTGCCCCCCGGGCTGGTCAGGTGAGGTGGTTGACGTGGGGGTCACGGTGACGGGGACAGCCGGTGAGAGGGGGTTGCTCCTAGAAAAACCCCCGTGGATGGAGATGTGGCACTTCTGATTTCGGCTTCTTCCTGTTCTGGGGGAAAAGAGGGGGGGTCTGTACAGCTGAGCAGGGGCTTTGGAGGGTCCCGGGCTGGGTGAGCTGCGAGCCTCCGGCATGGGAGAGGGTTTTATGGTGGGGGGGAGAAGTAGGGGGAATTAGTTGCACCCCCTGTGAGCACAGTCCCAGAGCTGGGTCTGTGATTCGGCACAAAGAGGGATGGAGCACCTCTGCTATGAGGACAGGCTGAGAGAGCTGGGGTTGTTCAGCCTGGAGAAGAGAAGGCTCCA
>JAOXNO010000008.1:2840250-2891221 GCA_028565335.1 Limnodromus scolopaceus
TCTTCTCCAGGCTAAAGAGTCCCAGCTCTCTCAGCCTTTCTTCATAAGGGAGATGCTCCAATCCTTGAATCATCTTCGTTGCCCTTCGCTGGACTCATTCCATTAGTTCCCTGTCCCTCTTGAACTGGGGAGCCCAGAACTGGATGCAGTATTCCAGTTGGCCTCACCAGTGCAGAGTAGAGTAGACTCACAGCCGCTTTTATCTCTTTTTCTTAACCCAGGCCCCAACTGCCAGACCAATATCAACGAATGCGCTTCCAACCCCTGTCTGAACCAGGGCACGTGCATCGATGATGTCGCCGGCTACACCTGCAACTGTCTTCTGCCCTACACAGGTGAGGGGGAGCCCCCTGTGCCCCCCAGGCCCTCGCTGGGGCTGCTGCTTGGGGTGTGACAGCAAATTGGTCCCTCTGCCCATGCTATGAGCCAGCGCCGAGCACGGAGGCTTCCCTTGCACTGCCCTGCCATGGGGCTACACATGGCCCTGGCTCCACCTCCCCCTGCCACGGCGCAGCTGGAGGAAATTTGGAGGAACTTTGGGAAGCAGCCAGCCAAGAGCTTCCTCCCTCCTCCTCCTCCTCCTCCTGGAGGGCACCGAGGCGGTGGCTCGGCCGCAAGCCTGCACCAGGCGGCCGCCCCGCTCGCACCCCACCGCCCTGGGGGGTCGGCGCTGCTGGTGGCCCCTTTCTCCTGCCGTGATGCTCGTGCTGGAAAAAGCAGGTTGAGGCCGAGGGGCTGGGGGGATTCTGCTGAGCCAATTCCTGTTTGCCGGCCTCCCGCTTCCGCTCGCCCAGAGCGGCAGCCGGTGCACAATTGCAGGAAGCCGTGAGCCGTTTCCTGCCCTCGGCAGTGGCCATAGAAACCCCTGGGGGGGGGACGGGGACGGGGCAGGCGGGGAGGGGAAGGCTCTGGAAAATAGCAAAGGCCAGTTCGGGAGATACTGGCTGACAGGGAAGATAAGGGTTCGGAGGGAACGTGTCCCTCGGCTGGACATAAACAGGAAAAGCGGCTGAGAGGGACAAGGGGGGAGCACGAGGGGGAAAAGACACCCTGAGCAGCAGTTCCCTGCCAAAGGAAGTGTGCAGCACTTTAATGGAGCCCAGATTGCCTGGGTTTAAAGGCTTCATGGGGGGCCTGGAGCCATGGGGAACCAGGGATGGAGCAGAGAGCCCCAACTGCACTGCCCCAGGGCGGTGGGGAAGCCCGGAGCCTCCCCAGGGCTGGCAGCAGCTCAGGGCAGGGGATGGGGATAGTGGGGTCTTGGGTCACCTGTCATTTTGGAGGGGGTGTCAGCGGGTGCTTGTGCCTGTGCAGGAGCCACCTGTGAGGATGTGCTGGCCCCCTGCGCTGGCAGCCCCTGCAAGAACGGCGGCGAGTGCCAGGAGTCGGAAGACTACGAGAGCTTCTCCTGCAGTTGCCCTTCCGGCTGGCAAGGTAGGGGCATGGCCCGTCTGGGGGTTCAGCACACCCCGCTCTGCTCGGCTGCTCAGGGAGTGGAAGATGGAGGGGAGGGAGCGTGGCTGGGGAGCAGTGCGCAAGTGGCCCTGTGGACCTGCCCTACAGCTCAGCTTGGTGCATGGGACGTGGCCATCACCTTCACCCCTTGGCAAGGGTGGTTTGCTGCGAGGGCTGCCACTCTGGTACGAGCGGTGCCCAAGACGTCTCCATCATCCCCTGGGGCTTTCACCAGCACCTCCAGCCCATACGGTCCCTGTCCCTCTCTGTCCTGCAGGTCAGACCTGTGAGATCGACATCAACGAGTGCGTGAAGAGCCCCTGCCGCAATGGGGCCACTTGCCAGAACACCAACGGGAGCTACCGCTGCGCCTGCAGGACCGGCTTCACCGGCCGCAACTGCGACACCGACATCGATGACTGCAAGCCCAGTAAGAGCTGGGGCCGCTCAGCAGAGCATGCTCAGCCTGGCCCCAGCCATCAGCTCCATTGCCCCTCCTGGGGCTGGGGTTCTCCTCCCCATGCATGGCCTGGGCTATGCTGCAAGCCCTCCTTGGGCTTCTGGGCCACCTCGAGCATGTCCTGGTTGAGCTGCATCAGTCTAAGGCCAGCTGGCAGGAGGGTGGCTGGAAGGGCAGAGTGATATGCGGGCAATGAGCAAGTGTGTCCCATGTGCCCTTCTTGTGCCCAGTCCCCTGGTGGGACTGGTCCATGGGCTCTATCTTATCCCTCTATGCGGCCAGAGGACATAGAATCACCATAGAATGGGTTGGGTTGGAAGGCACCATCCAGTTCCAACCCCCTGCCCTGGGCAGGGACACCTTCCACCAGACCAGGTTGCTCAAAGCCCTGGGTAGGGCATCCACAACTGTACACCGCTCCAGGGTAGGGGCATCCACAACTTCTCTGGGCAACCAGTTCAGAATATGTGGGGACATGTTCACACGTGTGGGGGCAGCGCTATGGGGCTGCTGCCCCGGAGCTGGACCCATTGCATCTTCACATGCACGTCCCTCCTCCCCAGATCCGTGCCACAACGGTGGCTCCTGCTCTGATGGCGTTGGCACCTTCTTCTGTGAGTGCCTGGCTGGTTTCCGTGGGCCCAAGTGCGAGGAGGACATCAATGAGTGTGCCAGCAACCCCTGCAAGAACGGCGCCAACTGCACCGACTGCGTCAACAGCTACACCTGCACCTGCCCCTCCGGCTTCAGCGGCATCCACTGTGAGAACAACACACCCGACTGCACCGAGAGGTACAGCCTGGCACGGGCACAGCCTTTGTCGGGGCTGGAGCGAGGAGCTGAGGTCCCCGTGCTGCCCCATAGCCCTGGGCCAGTTTGTGGGGGGCTTCAGCACGGAGCACGACCGGCGGTGACTCACTGGGATGTGATGTCTGTGTTCCCAGCTCCTGCTTCAACGGTGGGACCTGTGTGGATGGCATCAACACCTTCACCTGCCTCTGTCCGCCCGGCTTCACGGGCAGCTACTGCGAGCATGACATTAACGAGTGCGACTCCAAGCCGTGCCTGAACGGGGGCACGTGTCAGGACAGCTACGGGACATACAAGTGCACTTGTCCCCAGGGATACACCGGCCTCAACTGCCAGGTAGAGGAGCCTTGGGCTGACCCCGGTGTCCGTCCATGCATGCTGGCTGTGGGGATTTGGGGTGTCGCTGCAGTCTCTCCACTCCTGCAGGAGCCCTGTTGGTCCCTGACCCCCGTCTTTTCCTCTGCTCCCCCCAGAACCTGGTGCGTTGGTGCGACTCCTCTCCCTGCAAAAACGGAGGCAAGTGCTGGCAGACCAACAACCTGTACCGCTGCGAGTGCAACAGCGGGTGGACAGGGCTCTACTGCGACGTCCCCAGTGTCTCCTGCGAGGTGGCTGCTAAGCAGCAAGGTACGTCCCTGCCATGTGAACGGCCTTACAGGGCCAGGGTGGGGTCCCCTGGTGCCCCCCGTGCCGGGCTGTGAGCAGGGACTCTTGGTGGGGATCTTTGGCACAACCGGAGCGATCTCAAGAATGGCTGTAACACGCACCCCCCCCGAGGCTGCAGTCCTGGCTCCAATTCCTGGTGGCCGGGACATGGCCCTGCGGTGTATGGGTGTCACCGAGGTTCCCGCATCTCACTCTGCTCTCCCCGGCAGGTATCGATGTAGCACATCTCTGCAGGAATTCGGGGCTGTGTGTGGACACTGGCAACACTCACTTCTGCCGCTGCCAGGCTGGTTACACTGGCAGCTACTGCGAGGAGCAGGTGGACGAGTGTTCCCCCAACCCCTGCCAGAACGGAGCCACCTGCACGGACTACCTGGGGGGCTACTCCTGTGAGGTGGGTGCCACGGGGAGGCAGAGGTGTTTGGGGAGAAAGCACCAGTTACGGCCTTTCTGCTGCCCAAGGAGCTGCCCCAGCTTCAGGCTGGCTCGCTGCCCCTCTACCAAGTTGAAGGCTGTGCTCCTGCAGCCCTGTGGGAATTGAGTGAACCTCTCTGATAGTTCCCCTCTTCCCTCCTTGTAGTGCGTGGCTGGTTATCATGGAGTTAACTGCTCGGAGGAGATCAATGAGTGCTTGTCCCACCCGTGCCAGAATGGAGGAACCTGCATCGATCTCATCAATACCTACAAATGCTCCTGCCCCAGAGGAACTCAAGGTAAATTAATTCCCCAGGCTGGGGCATTAGTGGGCTGAGTGCAGATATCCTCAGTATCTGCTCATTAGCTGCTCGGGCTAGCAGAAGCAAATGCAGCGGTAGAGGTTTGTGGTTGCTCGCGAGCTTAGCCATCAAGGCCACGCAACCTTGGGCACAAGCCGCGCGGTGCTGCGTGCCTCCTGCCAGAGTGGCAGCTCAGACTGCCTTTGGGTTGGCCAGGCTCAGCCCCTTCGCAGGGACGGTTGACACAAGGGACCACCGGGCCCCCCGATACTGTTTGATGAGCTGTGTGGGTTGTTCCCCCATCTCTCTAGGGGTGCACTGTGAGATCAATGTGGATGACTGCAGCCCTTTCTTTGATCCTGTCACCCTGGGGCCCAAGTGCTTTAACAATGGCAAGTGCACGGATCGGGTAGGTGGCTACAGCTGCATCTGCCCCCCTGGCTTTGTAGGGGAGCGCTGCGAGGGAGACGTCAACGAGTGCCTGTCCAACCCCTGCGACGCCCGCGGCACCCAGAACTGCGTGCAGCGGGTCAACGACTACAAATGCGAGTGCCGACCGGGCTACACAGGTGAGCGCTGCATTCCCCCAGCCACCCCGAGCACTGAGCACCCCCTTCCTCTGCTCCTCACGCCCTCCTCTCCCTCGGCAGGCCGGCGCTGCGACACCGTGGTGGACGGCTGTAAAGGCAAACCCTGCAGGAACGGTGGAACGTGCGCGGTTGCCAGCAACACCGGCCGTGGCTTCATCTGCAAATGCCCCCCGGTAGGTACCTGCTGCTCTCCAGCTCCGAGCGTGGGATGTTGCCCTGCAAGTCAAGGGGACAGTTTAGCCCCTGAGGCTTCCCCAGGGGTAGACATGGAGGGGAAGATGCTCTGCTGTGAGTGTTTGCTGGAGGGAGGCGTATCTATGCATCCATACCCTCCTCGCTTGCAAGGAGACCGGGTTAGGGCCAGGGAGAAGGAGGTGGCTCAGCCCTGCAGGTACAACGCACAGCTCTGTAGGACACACTCTTCCCTGGTTGACCATTATTTGCACCACGGGAAGGTGGAGCAGGCAGCTATGGAGAAGAGCTCCCTTCATCTTGAGGGGGATGCTCTAATTGGGTTTACGTTCTTGCCCATTTCGGAGGGCACGCCAGAGCCATGCCCTAGGTACATCCATCTGATTCACTGGGTTTGTGCCGAGTTTCCCAGAACACACACGGGCGTTAGGCTGCTCGTAGGGCAGCGTCAGCGATTCTGACTCCCTCCTGGCTGTCACCTCCCCAGGGCTTCGTGGGTGCCACCTGCGAGAACGACTCCCGCACCTGTGGGAACCTCCACTGCCTGAACGGTGGCACCTGCATCTCCATCCACAAGAGCTCCAAGTGCATGTGCGCGCCAGCCTTCACGGGTCCCGAGTGCCAGTACCCGGCCAGCAGCCCCTGCACCTCCACCACCTGCTACAACGGGGGCACCTGCGAGTTCTTCAGCGACGCCTCCCCCTACTACCGCTGCAACTGCCCCGCCAACTTCAACGGCCTCAACTGCCACATCCTCGACTTCGATTTCCAGGGTGGGATCGGGAAGGATATCGTCCCACCCAAAATCGAGGAGAAGTGCGAGATCGCCGTGTGCGCGGGCTACGCCGGCAACAAGATCTGCGATGGGAAATGCAACAACCATGCCTGCGGCTGGGACGGGGGCGACTGCTCCCTCAACTTCAACGACCCCTGGAAGAACTGCTCCCAGTCCCTGCAGTGCTGGAAGTACTTCAACGACGGCAAGTGCGACTCCCAGTGCAATAACGCTGGCTGCCTCTACGATGGGTTTGACTGCCAGAAATACGAAGGGCAGTGCAAGTAAGTGACTTGCTCATTGACCCTCTCGTTTTAAAGCCATCACCACTATTCTAATCATCTGGGGGTATTTTCTGGTTACATCTGCTAAAGCTCCTAAGCGCAGTCCTGTTTGTTCACTCTCTGCGTTCTGTTCTGCTGCCTATGGGGCTGCAGCTCAAGCAACCGCGCTTCCCTGTGGTCCTACTGAGTTTATATACACTTGGAAGCTCTCTGGGTTTGGCTCATTCCAGATGGCTTCCCCGTGCTTGCTTGTATCACGCCACAGAAGCGAATTCTCGAGCTCACAGAAGTAACACAGTGAGTTTCAGCGTAGGGAGACCCCAGATGGAAGAGCAGCCGTAAAACATGATGATGTTAACATCCAGGCATTCGCCAAACATTGTCTTTGGCAACAGCAGGAACTTAATCCCAGATTCCTGGATGAACTCTGCTCTCAGTAACTATTCTGTGTCCCCATGTCTTCTCTGAGTCACAGTAATTTGTCCCTTTTCCTGGCATCTGACGTGCAAGTTACAATTTAATAGCTGCTGTCTTTCACCTGCAGAGGTGAATGTTTGCACGAAACAGCTGCCTTCTCTGTAAACTGGCTTTAGTGTTTGGATGAAGAAAAATTACACAAAAGAGAGGTCCTCATGGACCGCTGCTTATTTTCTCAGCAGATGGGTAATATGCACAGCACTTGGTCTAATTCATTTTTCTGCCTTTCTTTTTCTTCTGCCCAGCCCCCTGTACGACCAATACTGCAAAGATCACTTCTCAGATGGGCACTGTGACCAGGGCTGCAATAATTTTGAGTGCGAATGGGACGGTCTGGACTGCGCAAACAACATGCCGGAGAAGCTTGCGGATGGCACGCTGGTGGTGGTGGTCCTCATCACCCCCGAGAACCTGAAGAACAACTCTTTCAACTTCCTGCGGGAGCTGAGCCGCGTGCTGCACACCAACGTGGTCTTCAAGAAGAACCCCAAGGGAGAGTATATGATCTTCCCATACTACGGCAACGAGGAGGAGCTGAAAAAGCATTACATCAAGAGGTCAACAGAGGACTGGTCAGATATGTCCAGTGCAGTCATCAACAAAGTAAAGAGCAGCCTCTACTCCAGGGCTGGCAGAAGGCAGAAGAGAGAGCTCGATCAGATGGACATCAGAGGGTAAGGGGGACCAATGGGCTCCTTTCTCACCGAGCAGCAGTTGTTTTCTGTGTTGATAATAGTAACACACTATAAAGGGAAGGATGTAGGCCAGATAATTGTATTTAGACGTTGCTTTCTGTGTGAATAGAAACCGGATTTTGCTCTCATGTGGGAAAAGCGAGTGATCGCTCAGGAATCCCTGATACAATGCTGCGCCGACTCTCACGATTGAAGGAGTCCTGTGTATTGTTGGGAGCCGGGGCTGGGCTGGGTGGGACCTGGAAGCAGAGGTTGGCCTGACCGACTGTCTGACTTCAGGAAGTCATTAAGTTAAGCCTCAGTTTCTCCCTGGGAAATGCTTTCTAGAGCTTTGTTGTAAAACTCAATTACTGCAAACTGTGTTTGGAGATCTTTGGCATAAACATATAGATCTAACCTTCTCCCTCTCTGTGGGCTCAATCAAAAGCCACCGAAAGCAAAGGAGTTAGAGCAGCGAAACAGATGTGAAAAGATCTGAAGGCTCCCAAACAGCATGATGTAAGATACTGTAGTTTCTGGGTAATTTTAAAATATTGTGAAGCAGAGACTCCCTTCTCTTCCTGCAGATAAAGAGTTAGATTTCACAGTATTCATTGAGGCAAATCCAATAGACCATGAGTGTCAGCTGCAGGGCTTGGGCCACAGGGAAGCAAGGAGATGGGGTCCCACCTTCCGATTCCCACTGGTTAAGGAGGGAAAGGAGACAGGGCTGCTCTGTCTCCTCATCTCTCCCTGTTTCTCATTGACTCTCCTCTCGCACAGATCCATCGTCTACTTGGAAATTGATAACCGCCAGTGCATCCAGTCGTCTTCCCAGTGCTTCCAGAGCGCAACCGATGTGGCGGCGTTCCTGGGTGCCTTGGCCTCCCTCGGCAACCTGAACATACCCTACAAAATAGAAGCTGTTAAAAGTAAGTACAGCTGGTCGGCTGGGGAGGAGAGACAGCCAAAACTTTGCAGCCTTATCCATGTTTAGTTGTCTGTCAGCTGGCTGCATTCGAGCACAGTCTGGTTTTAATAACCTTGCATCTTTTTTTTTTTTCTTTTTCCCCTTTAAGTCTGTTCTTAAAAAAATTTGCAAAAGCAGTTTATTATTTTTGCTTATTCCAGGTTTATTTCAAAATCATTATCACTATAAAAGTTATAAAAAAAAAAAAGAAAAGAAAAGAAAAAGAAAACCCAACCAGCTCCAATCAATCAGTGACATGCAAGGAGTTGAAGTTTGTATCTTGAAAATCCCCCCTAAATCCTTTTGTCTTAACAGCTCAATGCAAGCGCAATGATTTGAAGTTTGCTAATCCTTTTCCTTAAAGGAGAAAAAAGTGAAGCTGTCTCCTGATGCAGGCTGGCTTGTGCAGCCGAGAATTTGCCGATAGTTTGCAATTCTGATTAATAGCGTATAAAATGACCTTATTTTGGGGGGGCTGATTTAGATCAGACTTAGGTACCTCTATTAACTAATTTTCCTTCATTTCCACTCTGTCACTGGTTTGCTATGCAGCTTAATGTCTCAGCATCTCTTTGTGCCCCACTGTTTTGTAGGTGAAACAGCTGAGCCCGCGAAGAACTCCCAGCTGTATCCTATGTACGTGGTGGTGGCTGCGCTGGTCTTGCTTGCTTTCATTGGAGTGGGAGTACTGGTCTCTCGGAAGCGGCGCAGGGAGCATGGGCAGCTTTGGTTCCCAGAAGGCTTCAAAGTGACAGAGTCGAGCAAGAAGAAGCGACGAGAACCACTTGGGGAGGATTCTGTTGGACTGAAGTGAGTAATTTGCTTGCTAACCCGTTAAGCGCAGCGCAGCGGGGCTGCTCGGGGCTCTTCTGAAAGAACCCATCGGAGTTTTGTTCTCTGGTACCTCACATTGGCGTAGCAGGGAGGAGAAAAATCGGGTTTCTTAAAGTTCTGCATGGGGAAAACAGTGTTCTCTTCTGGAGAAGGTTTTTAAATGCTTCGTGGTCCATTTGTACTTGGTAAAAAATGAAGGGCAACCTGAGGGGAAATTGCCTTTATGATTCCTCTGTCAGTTTGTGCATGTAGATAAACGCAGCCCGTCACAGACTGGTTCCTGCAGAGGAGCTAATTTTTTCTATGGTTCTATTTTTCAAGACCCCTCAAAAATGCTTCAGACGGCACGCTGATGGATGACAACCAAAATGAGTGGGGTGATGAGGAGACCTTGGACACCAAGAAGTTCAGGGTAAGCTCACTGCCACGTCCCCTTTCTGTGCTGCGAGTAGTCACTGGCTGGGTTTTCTGGTGGAAGGAGCAAAGCGCTGCGGGAAGCAGCAGAGCCGGGGGACCCTCGGGGGTCCAGGCTGTGCTGTGCATCGCTGCCACCGGCTCCTCGGCCAACATGTGTGTGACAAACGCACCTCTGAGCCTGGCAGGGCTTCCCACGCGAGAAGAAGCTCCCACCCCAGCTCCTGTGCTTTGCTCGGTGCTGATTTCCCGCTGTCGTTGCTCAGTTCGAGGAGCAGGCGATGCTGCCCGACACGGACGACCAGACGGACCACAGGCAGTGGACCCAGCAGCACCTGGATGCCGCTGACCTGCGCATCTCCTCCATGGCACCTACCCCACCCCAGGGGGAAATCGATGCCGACTGTATGGATGTCAACGTCAGAGGTCCCGGTAAGGTGGACTCCTTTCGCTTCTGTGCCGCTCGTCAGCTAATCTAAAATCCTCCCTCACCCCTGGCAGATGAGCAGCCCCAGACACCCCAGCCTGTCTCCATTTCTAGTAGAGTGGCTGCCATCCATTCTGCGTCGCATGGTTGCTGTTGTGAGTGATTTAGAGATAGACCCTCTCACATTTTGCTTTCCCTGAGATCCCTTTTGTTTAATCGCCGAGATGGAAATTAGAGAATAGAGAAGAAGTACCCATTAAATCATCCAGTTTATCTCCCTGCCGCTCCTAGATTCCTCTCCTCCCACCAAACTGTACATTTCACAATCCTCCTTTCAGGGTTTTAACTGTAATAATAGTTAATAGGCTTTTAAATTATTACAAACATTTGGTCGTCCCCACATCTGTGAAATTGTGATCTGAAATAAGAAAAATATTTAAGTCTGTGCTGTACCATACCCAAGTTTGCTTTGAGCAACCTTCCTTATAAATGGTACTTTACATGTCAGCGTGCGAGCTCGGAGATGAAATAGGAAAAGCAGTGAGTGGTGAGATACCACTAAGGAATTTCAGATCCATATCAGAGGAAGGATATTCGTGTTTGATGTTTAGAACCAGCCAGGAACTCGGTCTCGATGCACCCAGGAGAATAAGCATCTATCGCAGACAGAGCATCTCGCTGAGCCGCCTGCCTTACGGAAGGGTAAAAAAAGCCTTTTCTCACCGAGTCCCCCTGTGCTTTTCAGATGGCTTCACCCCCCTCATGATCGCCTCGTGCAGCGGAGGGGGGCTGGAGACCGGCAATAGCGAAGAGGAAGACGATGCTCCCGCCGTCATCTCCGATTTCATTTACCAAGGCGCCAGCTTACACAACCAGACTGACCGCACCGGCGAGACGGCGCTGCACCTGGCAGCCAGGTACTCCCGCTCCGACGCTGCCAAGCGCCTGCTGGAAGCCAGCGCCGATGCAAACATCCAGGATAACATGGGCAGGACGCCCCTCCACGCCGCCGTCTCTGCCGATGCCCAAGGAGTCTTCCAGGTAATCCATCCTTTCGGGGATCCCGGGGTTTTCTAGGGAAGGCACCGGTGGCTACATGTGGAGCCGGTCGCACAGCGGGGCTTTGTCGCAGGGTCTCTGGCTTGTCCTGGCGAGGTGTGGGGGGAAAGTCTCACAAACTGGAGCCCCTCTTGTCTCGGGGGAGGGCACTGCAAAGCAGCAACCCCGTAGCTGCCCTGGACTGGGAGCAGGGACTGGGGCAGGGACCGAAGGAAAAAAAAAAAAAAAATCTAAACATGGAAAAACTATTAAATATTGAGAAAAACATAGCAAAATATAAAATAAATAAAAAAAGGAAAGGAAACTTTGAAGCTTATGTACAGAGCAACACCAGGATGAGCAAAACAAGTGCTAGTCCTAGATTACTTATTGATTTAAAAATTTAAAAAAAAAATAGTAAAATAAAAAATAGAAATTGATGTTTTATAAACTCAGGGGAAAAGAATTTTCAGCACTGTACAAAAGTGTAAAGCATTCCTTTCTTTAGGGACCAGCGTCTGGAAAGGGGTTTGCAGGTCCTGAGACCTGGGCACCCGGCGTGTCTGCTGTCTGTCCCTCCTCCAACGGTTGTGTTTTCCTGCGCTTTCTCCGCACAGATCCTGATTAGGAACAGGGCAACCGATCTCGACGCCCGAATGCACGACGGGACCACTCCTCTGATCTTGGCCGCTCGCTTGGCTGTGGAGGGCATGCTGGACGATCTCATCAACTGCCACGCAGACGTCAATGCCGTGGATGACCTAGGTACTCCCTCAGGCTCCCTCAGGGGTGGAAGGAGAGGGCTGTTTGCTGTTACTCTTACCCCTCGCTAACGCCTGTTGTGTCTCGTGGTCCTCCTCTGTAGGCAAGTCAGCGCTGCACTGGGCAGCTGCTGTGAATAACGTTGAAGCTGCAGTCGTCCTCCTGAAGAACGGTGCCAATAAGGACATGCAGAACAATAAGGTAGGGCTCTCCTGGGCTGACATAGCCAAGGAAAGAATCACTCGGGGAGTCTGTTAAAGGGTAATTTTTGCCTAAAATACAACACTGTCTGGCACTGAGACTCAGATTTGATTGTTCCGCTGTGAATGAAGCTGTTGGATTTAGCTCAAAGAGGCATTGTGGGATTTGGTCCTACGGGTGATGTTGAGGGGCCGTGCAGTGGTTGGTGAGCAGTGATCGCGTGGCCACCTCCTCACATGTTCTGGGTCACTCGTAGGGTTCCTGGTTTGATATTAGTACCAAGACATGGCTCAGCAGGGTAGGAAAAAGCAGCAGCAAAACCTCACCAGAGGAGAGACGATTATCATCTGTGCCACCCAACTGCATGGTGTTGGGCATGGAGCTCGGGATAGTGTTAACCAGGAGAATCTGTGAATTTCAACCTAACCATCTCTGCTGGCTTTCCAGGAGGAGACCCCACTGTTCCTCGCAGCCAGAGAAGGGAGCTACGAAACTGCCAAGGTCCTGCTGGACCATTTTGCCAACCGCGACATCACGGACCACATGGACCGGCTCCCGCGGGACATTGCCCAGGAGCGCATGCACCACGACATCGTCAGGCTGCTGGACGAGTACAACCTGGTGCGGAGCCCACCGCTGCACAACGGCCCGCTGGGGGCACCCACGCTTTCCCCACCGCTCTGCTCTCCCAACAGCTACATCGGCAACCTGAAACCTGCCGTCCAGGGCAAGAAGGCCAGGAAGCCGAGTACCAAGGGCCTGAGCTGCAACGGCAAAGATGCCAAAGATCTCAAAGCCCGGCGGAAAAAATCACAAGATGGGAAGGGATGCCTGCTTGACAACTCCAGCGTGTTGTCTCCAGTGGATTCCCTGGAGTCGCCCCATGGGTACCTGTCAGATGTTGCCTCTCCTCCGCTGATGACCTCTCCGTTTCAGCAGTCCCCTTCCATGCCTCTGAATCATCTTCCGGGCATGCCTGATGCCCACATGAGCATCAACCACCTCAACATGGCGGGGAAGCAGGATATGGCCATGGGAAACTCCAGCAGGATGGCCTTCGATTCGGTGCCGCCGCGTCTCTCTCACCTCCCCGTCTCCAGCCCCAGCACGGTGATGAGCAACGCCCCGATGAATTTCTCCGTCGGCGGGGCGGCCGGTCTGAACGGGCAGTGCGACTGGCTCACCAGGCTGCAGAACGGCATGGTCCAGAACCAGTACAACCCCCTGAGAGGCAACATGCAACCCGGGGCGCACCAGCAGCCACAAAACCTTCAACACGGCATGATGACCTCCCTGCACAACGGCTTGCCCACCACAAGCTTGTCGCAGATGATGAGCTACCAGGCCATGCCCAGCACCCGGCTGGCTTCCCAGCCTCACCTGATGCCCAGCCAGCAGCTCCAGCAGATGCAGCAGCAGCAGCTCCAGCAGCAAAACATGCCGCCGCAGCAGCAGCCGCCGCAGCAACCCCCGCAGCAGGCGCAGCAGCAGGCGCAGCAGCATCACAACCCCAGCTCCAACGCGAGTGGCCACATCGGCCAAAATTTCCTCGGTACGGAGCTGAGCCAGCCCGACATGCAGCCAGTGAGCAGCAGCACCATGGCGGTCCACACGATCCTGCCTCAAGATTCCCAGATGCTGCCCACCTCCCTGCCATCCTCCCTCGCCCAGCCCATGACCACCACGCAGTTTCTAACTCCACCTTCCCAGCACAGTTATTCCTCCCCCTTGGACAACACCCCCAGCCATCAGCTCCAGGTGCCCGACCACCCTTTCCTCACGCCGTCTCCGGAGTCGCCGGACCAGTGGTCCAGCTCGTCTCCTCACTCCAACGTGTCCGACTGGTCCGAGGGCATCTCCAGCCCTCCCACCAGTATGCAGTCACAGATGGGACACATCCCCGAAGCCTTCAAGTAAAAGACGGTGTTTCAGAGACGCTGGTGCCCAGCGGGAGTTAGAAGCTCGAGGGAGATTTTTTTTTTAAAAAGGACATTGGATGCTTTTATTAAAGGATCCTTTTTAAATATGTTTTTATAAAAAAAAAAAAAAAAGACAAATTAATTCCTTTTTTTTTTTAGTATTTATTTATGTACTTTTTATTTTACATGAAAACACTGCCTTTTTATTTATATGTTCTATTGTTAAGAACTCAATGTGGGACACCAGTTGTGTTTCAAGAAATCAAAAAATTAGGTTTTTATAGGACATTCTTTTTTGTTTGGGGGGAGTTCATTGTGTTTCATTTGAGAGGAAATGTTTATGTAAAGCTATAAGCAGCAATTTGTGATTCTGAAATGCCATTAATTTATTTTTTTCTCTTTCAATTCAGAAAGAAGGAAAAATTGACTAAAAAAACTACTCCTTGAGGGGGGGAAATTAAGTATGGATGGATTTTTGAAATGTACTTTAAAATGTTTCCTTTGCTGTTCTATCTGAGAGGACATTTTATGGTACCAGTCATAAATCTTTGTTTAAATTTCAGTATTATATAGTTGTACATTTGCCATGATAATAGAAATTTTTTGTTCTCTCTTGGTTTTATATATATAAGAATATATATATTTAAATGATTTTTATGATCTTAAAAAAAAATAAAATCAGGATTATAGACCTGTAAGAACCGGTTCTAAGCTAAAAAGAAAAAAATCCCCTACGAAACATGAATACCGTCCCCCACCAAAAAGAAGTGTATTTGCCAAACTTTATAAGAGAGCAAGCCCATAACTCTGGAGTATATACCAAACCCATGAGTTTCTACGCAAAGGAGACTTCATTTTACTTTGAATATCTTTACTGATTTGTTTTTTGGTTGGTTTTTGTTTTGTTTTGTTTTGTTTTGTTTTCGTGTTTGCCTTTGAGTAACTGTTTAAGAAATAAATGCCGATATAAACTTGTAAAGCACATCCTTATTTTAAGGATGGCCTGCCTGTTTTTAAAGAAGGCGTTGTCTATTACCGCGGAGGACCCGAGTGAGGTGAGGGAGCGTTGTAACACTGGGTGCTCAGCGGGAAGCGCTGCCGGCTCCGCTGGGATGCTGGACTGGCTCAACAGGAGGGCGAAGGCCAGCATGGCCCAGTCTGTGCTGGGAAACGTTAACATTTTGTTCTTGTTAGTCCGGAGTGATGCATCTTTTTTTATATTGGTGTACACTCTTCCTGTGTATCATGTAAAATATAGTATAAGCCTGTGGCAGATTTAATGTTTGTAAATATCTTCTTTTTTTTTTCTTTTTTTTTTTTTTTTAAAAAGAAAAGGTGGATTTTGTTTCAAAAATCTAAATGAGCAAGTCTTAAATATATCATAAATATATCACCTTATAGAGGTGTTGGAATATCACTCGGGTGCAAAGGCAAGCAGACACCCTCAGACTAGATACGTGTATGGGACAGGCAGATAGAGAGCAGTTAATCAAGAAAACCTAAGAAAAGGGTTCCTCTTCCTCATTCCTTTTTATTAGAACACCAAATAAAATGAATATTTCTCAAGGCACAGCGCCTTGCTGAGCACTCATCTTAGTTAACATTTCAGACCATTGTTATTGTGACATGCCTAATATGAGTGATAAAAACCTCACGTGGTGTTGAATCTTCCTATGTTTTATAAACTAGAGTGTAGTTTAAGAAAAGATATCTTCTGTAATAAAGTTATCTACATGCAAAGTTGTAGTTTGCAAAAATGATGTATTTTTTTTTGTTAACGGATTTGCAATAAATGATGCTTCTGGGCATCTAGATTTTACTAAAACTGGAACTTAGTGTTTTTGTTACGGATTGGTTGAAATCTGGGCTTGATACCCGCTGTCTTTGAGTCCTGCCGGGCTGTCTCTGGGCACCGGCACTTTCCTAACCTCGTGTTCTCTGGGTTAAAACTCAGAGCGGGGCTTTGGGCACTGAAACCTTCTCTTTAACTTGTGCAAAACTCTCACCGTCTGGTTTGAGCGTGGCAGGGGGGGCTCTGCGAGGCTCTGGGCCAGGAGGAGCTCTGCCCAGGTAGCCCCTGTGGATGCTCTGCTGTCCCCTCAGGCCTCTGCCATTGGGTCAGGATCTAAAAGGGGAAATGTTGAAAAGTTGTTTTAAAGAACAGCATTCGCACGTTTTTCAAAGTACTGTATTCTGTCACTTTAAAACTTTGTTTTCTGATCAGTTGTTTTTTTTTTTTTTAGGAGCATTCTCTGGCTGATGGGACAGCCAAGGGTAAAAAACAGCCACGTGCTTTTAATTACACGGTGCCTATGGAAACAGAGCCCTCTATGAGCGGTGGTAAGAGTTATGTGTAGTGTTTCCTACTTCACACACAGTGCTGAGCATATGGCTGGGGTGCTCAGATGTGGTGGCTTTCAGAGATAGGAACTGGGAAGCCACCCGACGACACCGCTGAGGGGCAGTTTCACTAAATGCCACTCCAGGCACAAAACCATGGTGCAGAAATGTTTGCTGTCCTTGCTGCACTCCAGCTTTTTAAGGCAATTTAATTTAATTCTTTCTCTTCCCCGTAGGGACTCTGTAGTCCAAATGCAGCTGCAAAGTCCCCAAATAACTAGATATAAATAGCCAAACCACGGACCTCCTCCCAAATCAGATAAGCCTGGTAACTCCTGGAATGCTGGTATTTTCCACTCCATGGCCGGGGAGGGAGTGGGCATGTGTGTACACGTACCCCGTATCCAGCCCCAGATGGATTTGGGGCCACCAAACATTTGCTGTACAACCGGTCAGAAGCTGGTGCTGCAGCAGTGGCATGCTATGTGCCACCCCGCAGCAGTGACACTCAGCACTGTCAGAGGTCGGGGAGGTGATGTGCCAGCGTGCACTCCCTGCAAACTCCATGAAAAAGGGTATTTCAATCCCTTTTCCCCCTTCAAAATGTGGCACACCAGTGAGGATCTGGTTACCCCAAGGGACACCCTGGAGATGGGCTTCCTGAGACGTGCTCTTCCCCCCAGCTGTGTCTCGTTGCATCCCATCTGGGGTACAGCGAGATGAAGTGTGTCTGCCTTCCCCGCGATTCACACATGTGCTGCCCATGAATCATGTCTGGGAACATCCAGGCATGTTCCCACGCAGCCCATCCTTCCAGGCTTCTCCCACACGTACGTGTCCCGGCGCTCGTGCCCATGGCTTGCTGCAAGCACCGGGCTGCTGGTGAGACTGGGAGACGCTCATGCCAACCTGAGGCACTACCAAGGCGTTCTGCTATCTGTGTGCAACACTCCGGTCACCACCAAGGTGGGAATTTGGCCTGGAATTGGTCAAAAAAAAAGAGAAATATGAGGGTGTGCAAAACAACATGACATCATTGCAAAAGGCAACTAAACACAGCTCCTTTAAGAGGTTAGGGGCTACAAAATGTGATTTTCCATGAGGATGGGTCAGAGGGAAAGAAGGAGGAAAGAGGGGGCTAAATTCCAGGGAAAGAGGCAAACCAGAAAGGTCTGCATTGGCCTATGAATAGATACCAATAAATTGGCCACAAGGTAAATTAAACTAGAACTCAGGAAAGGTTTTATAGAATGAATCATAGAATCATAGAACGGTTTGGATTGGAAGGGACCTTAAAGATCATCTAGTTCCAGCTCTCCTGCCCTGGGCAGGGACACCCCCCACCAGACCAGGTTGCTCAATGCCCCATCCAGCCTGGCCTTGAACCCCTCCAGGGATGGGGCAGCCACAGCTTCTCTGGGCAACCTGTTCCAGTGCCTCACCACCCTCACTGTAAAGAATTTCTTTCCAGTATTCTAGTTTTCTGATCAATAGAGGAGTAAGGATGCACAGTTTAGTTTTTAAGTGTGTAGCCCCCACTGACTCTTGCATTTATGAAGGCATCTGGTGACCCACAAACTCCTGCCAGTCCCTTGTCCCTGATTTCCTGAGTGGGTACATGAGATGATTGTGGTGTCACAGATCCCCAGCTGAGATCAAGGCAAAGTTAAATGAGAAACAAGAGAAATGGCCCCTTTCAAGCCCTCCCTCCACATTTAGGGCTTTCCCATCAGCTATCTATGCAGAAGGATTTGCCTTTCTCCAGTCCCCTCCAACCAACCCACGTTGCTCAACCACAAGCTCATCTTTACCTCATGTTGGTGAAGATGCTGGGAGCTGAATTTCAAGTTCTCATGTCAAGAGAAGACGCAGAGGGATGAATGGGTCCTGGTAAGCACAGTTGTTTCAGCATTCCAGGTGAAAAAGGCTCAGAAGCACTAAAAACTGTATCCCATGCCAAGGGAAGGGTTCAAAAATGTTTGCGTGAAACAAGATTAGCACGGAGCAATTCCGAAGCAAGTCTGTTGATGCTATGAGGGATCGGTGCATCTCAACTATTTGTTTACATGCTGGAGGGCTTGGTTTTTTTATTCTTTGTTTTCATTATTCCTGCTCAATTAGATTGGACATTTAGAAATTGCTACTCTGTATTGCTTTTACCTCCAGGCTATCCCTGTTTGCTCAGAAAGTTGCTAACAGCTGCTTGAACCCTGATTGTGAATTGTTACTGCAGCTCCAATCACCCCCTTAAGAATGTGCAAGAGGAGCCAAATTCATGCAAGGTGTAGCCTCTCTCCAATTACACAAGGGTTAATGTGGCCGGGGTAGTCTGAATAATCACAACAACTAAATGAATAAATAAATAAAGCTCAGCTTGTCCGAGTTGGCTAATCTGATACAGAACACTAATACTCATAAGCGAAACTCCATTTTCTCGGTTTCCAAACTCAGAGAATGATCTCTTTAATAGCGAGCTCCTCGGGCAGGGCTGTGTTTATGGTTGCCTGCAACCTGAAGGCTGAAATAATTACCAAAACTTAACAGGAAAAGGTGATTATCACTCATGTTGTACCCCAAGTAAGCTGATGAAGCCAGAGAGAAGACGCACTCTGTCCTTGTTCCACCTGCAAGCCTTTTTATTTGTAATGGGTCACGCTCAAGTCCAGAACTGGCTGCATTTGGTGAGCAGAGCAAATCAGCTAGAAAGCTTCAGGGTGAAAAGGAACTGAATGTCTTAACGTGACAATTCTTTACCATCACATACTTATCAGGAGAACAGCAAAGGTGAGGTCCCATCGTTACTATTTGCATTGTGTGTGTATGTGTACAGGGGTATATGAAGAGGGTTAGATATGTAATGTAAATATATAGCTATAGATGCAGATGTAAGCTGTTGATGGTATTTACAGACTGTATATGTATTTTTAAAAAGCAGATCCAGCTAATTAAAAGCACGTTTCCTCAGACTACACCTGCTGGGGGAAATATCAGGGGACAAATAGGGCTTTATCTGCAATACGTGCCTGTGCAGGGAAATTGTATTTGACAAGCTGGTTTATAAGAATGTTCCTGCAAAAGAGGGAGATGAAAGATGCTTTAAAAATCACAGCCCTGCCTCCGGTTCCCACACCAGCATCAAAGTGCTGCTTCCCCTGCTTGGACTGGGCTTTGAGGACACATCCCTGCTTTAATGATCAGATCACGCTGATAATCGCCCTTGATTAAGATGTTTGTTTAGGTTCGTGTGTATTTTCCCCTCCAAGGCTTGTTGTTGGGTGCAGAGTGTGAAGACATCGGCACAGCGGCCACCGCCTGGGTACAAACCCTGGTAAACGAGACGCCGCCTCCTCACGTTTAACAGGGATCGCCCTTAAAAGCTTCATGTTTGTGTGAAAGAGCCCCTCAAAGGTGAGCGGGAGCAGAGAAGGAAGAAAACCTTTAGACTTGCTCGTAACTGAGACACCATGATCTTGTCTAAAAAGAAAAAAAAATAAAAATAAACAAACAACAACCACCCGAACACACATTTCTCTGGAGAAGCGCTTTGATGAGCCTTTGAGTCAATGCACCCCAGGCAGGGCTGAACCCAGGCCGCAGCTTTTGGACGCCTCTACGCCAGCATTCCACACCTTCGCATGATTCACGGCCCTTCACACGATTAAAATTCCCTTCACCAATTAAGTCCCCACGGACCCGCAGGACGGGAGACCTCGCAGAGGGGTCGGGTCGGGGGGTGCCCGGCCTCTCTCCCCTCAGCTCCTGCCATGACAGGACCAGGCCCAAACCGGGGCCTGCCGGCCCTCTGTCCCGCCCTGCCGGCCGCCTTCGCCACTGCACCCGCCTCGGCAAACCCGGGGGCGCTCGGAAGGGCCGGTGGGCGGGCAGCCGGACAGCACCTCGGCTGTCTGAGGAGGAACGGGCCCGCCCCCTCCCGGGGCCGCGCCTCCACCAAACCCCGGCCGGTGGGAGCCAGGCCTGTGACGAACAGGGGCTTGGCAGCGTGGGTCCCCTCCGCAGAGAAGGGCCTCCTCGGCGGGCCCACAGCCAGGGAGGCACGAAGACCGGCCGCGCCCGCAGCCGCCACAGCCGGGACTCGAACCGATGATCCCCTGAGTCCGCAACCGCCCCGGCCGGGACTCGAACCGGGGACTTCCCGAGCCCGCAGACCACACTGCGCCTGCGCTACACCGTGGTGCTGCATACGTAGCACCATCGAGGCCGCTTCCGCCCTTAGTGGGTTGGTTTTTTTACCCTCCGACGCTTCCGCCTCCCCCTTTTTCCCTTTAAAGGGACGCGGAAGGGCGGGGGGAACTGGCGGGCGAGAAACACAAACAAGCGCGCGGGGCCGTGGCGTCATCACGCGACGCGGCGTGACACGTCGGCGGCGGCGGAACTCCCAGCCGGATGTTCCAAGATGGCGGCGGAGGGGGCCGGTGCTGCGGCCGTGAGGGGGGGCGGCGCCCGCTGCTGAGGGGCTTCTGTCGGCGGGGAGGGGGCTGCCAGGTACCGCGAGGGGCGGCTGAGGGAAGGGGGGTGGGGCGGCGGGCTGCGGGCAGCCGGAGGGCTTGGGGGATCGCGGGTGGAGCGGTGGGGCCTGAGGTACTGGCGCTGGCCGGCGCCGCCGTGCCTCAGCGCGGGTGGGCCGTGGGGCAGGGAGGCGGCGGGTCGCTGGTAGTGCCGGGAGGCGGCCGCTGCCCCCGGTTGGGGCGAAGCTGCGGAACGGTGCCGCGGCCGGCGGGGCGGTGCTGCCGAGGCGGTTCTCCGGAGGGGTTTGGGTTGTTCTGGGTCGCCTGCGGTGCGGCGGGGGGACGGGCGCGCTGGCTGCAGGCGTTCCTAGTAAGATTTCGAGCGATGGGGGTGGAGAGAAAAAGAGATCCTGCGGCCAAAAGTGTCGCCTGGTCCTCGTTATCGTGCGTTTCCTTTGAGGAGACACAATACTTCTTGTAACTCAGGGTTGTTTTTTCGAGTTGTCAGGTGTCATAGGTCTGCGCTTTATTGGAGCAGCAACTGGTGCTGACTCAGGAGTGCGGCTGCCTGAGAGTGTTCAGGACCTGCCGGTGCCATGGCCTGGTAGTCAGTCCCCTTTGCCAAACAAGTGGGAATGTTTTATGCTGCCCCTGTCTATCAATCATATTAAAACTCTGTGCTTTTGATTCGTAAAGAGCTCTTTTTGCTGAATAACATTCGTAACTGTGGTTGCTATTCATGAAAAAGCCGGTGGGAAGGTATTGGCAGTGCTAAACACGTAGAATATGTTCAGTCTGAGCGGTATCCACATGTGGCAGATGTGCGACTCTCTACATAGAAAAAAAATCTGAAAAGCTAGTGTCCCAGATACTGATTTTTAAACGTGCAAACCTTATTTTCCAGCTATTCTTGTCTTTAGGTTTGTAGTGGGTTTTTTTTATTCACTTTGTTCTTATTGTTGTGAATCTATGTATGTGAATATGTTATTTATTGTTTGGTGCAAGTGTGTGCAAACACGTGTATGTGTATATATATAGAGGCACACACGAGAATATATATCTATAGATACACATGAGAATTAATATGAGTACTCTGTAACCTGCTTTGTGGGCATACTTATTCTTGTTTAAGAGTAATTTATTTAGCTTATGTCCCTTGGAGATAGGATTAAATTAATTCCCCCCAAATAAACTGTTCCTTCGTGCAGATAAATTTTGACAGAGGAATTTAAAACTAATCATGGCTATAGAGCTCGTCAGGTGAAATTTATTGATGGTCTTGTCTAGAGGGTAGTTTTAATCTTTTTTTTTCATCTTCAGTAACATTTTCTTGGCATGTCTGGAAACACCTTCTGCAATTGTTATTTCTGGTGACTAATGTTTAGCAGGCTGCTCTGCACTATCTACTAATAAACCTGCTGAAAGTTAAGAATTTCCCAGCTAGATAAAGCAAAGATGGATTGCTCTTAACTTACATAGTTATTTCTCATTTATAAATTTCTTAAAATCAGCATTTCTGTTAATGCTGGATTGGGGGCAGGGAAGGTCAGTATCACCGAGTTTGATATCTTCTGTTTAAATTACCTGACACGGGCACGTTCATTTTATTTGGACTTAATTCTTCAAATCTTGCCTGCTTTTACTACTGTGTGCATTCTGTTAATATTAACTTTCCTTCTGTAAGGAATCTGATACCCTCGTATTGAACTTCTGTAATGCAACGTTAGAGATCCTGTTATAGGAATGGCGAGCCAGCGCTTTAAAGTAGGAATCTACGCTTACTTTAATTGGTTAATTACTGGTACTGGTTGTTAGAAAAATGTGGTAAAGTATTAGGATTTTTTTCCTTTGCGTACATCTGATAAGGTGCTGTAAAGAGTAACGTCCATGTCAGAAATTTGGAAGTGGTTATTTAAATTGGAAAAACAACTGGCTTTTGTGCTCAGTTGTATTTCAGAAACAACTTTTCTCTTAAGAACGGAACTTTTAGGTAGATATCAATGTTTTGTTGAGTTAAGTTATTGCTTTCCATGCGGGAACTGTTTTGGCAAATGTTTTGATCGGCTTTTTTCCTCCTCGCTGCACGGTATGTTGCATAAAAGCAGTAGTTTATTTGGAGGGGAAAGAGGAGTTTTTGCAGTTAGTTAGTGCAGTAAAGAAGATGATGAAATATAAATGGGGAGGTCCAGAGCAGCCTGGCATTTCTTAAGCATGTGGAAACCGAGGTGGATGTCAAGGCAGGGTTTCCTGGTAGCATGGCTGGCAGTAAGCATGGCCAGCTGGAAAACCTTCACCTCCGTAGCATATTAGGAGAAAAGATTGCCAAGCACTAAAAGCTTTTTGTAAGTGTTCCTTGATGGGAATTCGACAGGCAGCTGTGCTTTTAAAAAGAATGTTGAAGGCAAATTCAAGTAATGCATGAAACTAATGAAGCTTTCTATTTAATGCTTTTCTGTTGTAGTTAGTTCTGGTCGTCTTTCCTGTTTTAACAGAACACAAATTTTAACAAATTTACAAGGTCTTAATATAAGATATGGCTGGGAAATATATGGCCATATATGGTTGGTACTTCAGGCTCTTTGAAAGAGGGAACTGGATTATACACAGGACTGTTGGATTCTGCAGGGACGAGTAGAAGAGATTTTTCCCTAGGATAAATTGTGCTGATGTCCAATAAAGTCTGTATAGATCTGATATCAGTCAGTATGCTTTTTATTGGATTTTTTTATTTATAAATCTTTAAGAAATACATGCAGTTACACAGTGTTCACGCAATATGTATTTTTGTTAACCAGAAGTGTTTTGCATTTGAACTTCTTTATAGTTATTAAAATCTTGGCTTGACTACAAATGTCTGACTCTTCTGGCTTCCCGTTTTATTACTTTTGCTGAGAAGATGCTGAATCTTAAAAAAAAAATAAAAAAAAAATTCTAAGCAACTGAAAATTGCACAACTTCTGTTGGTATTGTTTGGAGTCCTTGCTGCCAGTGTTGGAACACTTCTGTGCCCGTCCTTTCCACCCTGGAATACAGCTATAACTCTGATAGTGTGCCAGAATCCCACTAGTGTTAAAGCAAGAACACTGATTAATTAATAGGTGGACAGAGTTGCTTGTCTTTTATATTCTTACATGCAGTTTTACTGTTATGCAGCATTCATCTAGAAGAGAGAATATTTGTGATGAAAACCCGGTTGCCTTTCTCAAAATAAGTCACACTACTGTCCTACACAATGTTTTCTTTATTAAAACAAAAATGGGCTGTGTTCTGTTGAGGGGAGTAACATCTGATGAATTCTTTCTTGAGATGCTTCTCATCTTACCTGTAAAAAGGTCCATTCACATTGAGCAACAGTGCTGAAGATTGTCTCTAACTGAATTAGAGTTAGATAATAATTTCTTGACTCTTTATCACTGAATTGAGCTCGCCCTAGTGCTTGCAGGGTCTCTTGTAGCCTGACTGCTGCTGTGTCTTGTCTACGATGCATACTTCTGCTTCAAACAAATTAGGGGAAATGTAAATGTAACAGTGTAATAACATTGGTGCTCTAACAGTCTGAGATCTTAACGTTTGTGCAGGACTGAACTGTGTTTAGTTACTCTTACATGGAGCTGTTTGTTAACACAGTTGTTAAATAATGTGCATTGTTACCAGGTAGCATTAAACTTCATTAATACTGGACTTGGATTTAGAAATACAATGTTATGTGCAAATTTCTTATGCATTCTGGAAAATAGAGAAATGATTTCCACTTCAAGTTCTTTGAGTAATTATGTTTGTAAAATAAAAATTGCTTAGGTGCTGCATGTACTGAGAGGAAGGGAACTGACTTGTCATCTTTTTTGCCGTGACAGGGTAGAAGAAGGAATCTGTCTACGGCGTCCGCTACTAGTTTTTCATCTGGCATCTGACCCTGCTAGAAGGCCATCATGCAGCAGCCTCCACAGACTGTTCCAGCAGGAGCGGCAGCTCCACCTCCTGCAGGGGTTGCTCGGAACATGTACTGGAGAAACAGCTCGCTCAGTAAACGAGCAAATGCAACAGCTGCCCCAGTGCAGCCTGTGACAGACCCTTTTGCATTTGGCAGACAAACTCCACAGGGATCCCCTTTAGATAATCCATCCAATGCATTGGTTATGCAAAATTCTTCCCCAGCGGCGTTTCCGCAGCCAGCCGTTATGCATACTTCCCCGTCACGTGCAGGGGACAATCCTCATGGACAGCATACATCTTTAGCAGCTCCTGTATCTCAACCAGGAATAAATACCAGTACGTTTTCTAATGTTCCAATTCCTTCACCGTCCCCAGGATACGTTACAAATAGTACTACAGAAGTGCATCCGAATGCAGATCTTGGACTCCGGGGCCCTGCAGTACCATTGCATTATAGTGCAGGAGCAGCAGTTGAAAATTCTTTCAGTGCTCATCCTGGAATGGTATCTGCATCAAACAAACCTGGCGGTAGACAAGATGTTAGTAAAGATCCAAGTGATGTTCCTTCAGGACCTGCTGCGACCGCACTCTTCCCTCCACCTCCTCAGCAGCTTGTGTCTCAGTGGAGGCCTGTTCAAGGTAACCTGCAGTCTCCAGTTCGAAATTTTGTGCCCTATCCTGAGCCGTCTTCTCAGATTGACGTTCATAACATTTCTCAGTCTTCTGTTAGCACTTCTCATCCTCCTCCACAGACAAATTTGCAGCAGGGTCTTGTACACCAAGGTATTCCACAAAATATCGTGCAAGCACCTTTAGCCGTTGGTTGTGAGAAGAATGGGAATAACGGCTCTGCAAATAGCAGTCATCACATGAACAGCATCCAACCTGGAAATGTGTTTAGGCAGAATACAGAAATGCCTAACGCTTGGTTAAATCAACCATACCAGGAACAGTTTTACCCACAGCCACCATTGCAAGACTCCAGTTTTGTCATTCCCACAGCTCAGGAAAATAGCCCCCAAAATCAGCCTCCAGATATGTCGGAAACATCAAATAGACCTGTTCCCACAGATAGAGATTCGGGAACTCTCTCCATGTTTTTCAAAGGGGATGAGGCAGAAAATGAAGAAATACTGTCATCTGAAAAAAATTACGTAGCTGAGAAAACAGAGTTTGATGCTTATCGGCCAAATTCGGCATCCTCGTATCACCAGCCAATGCATCCTCAGCGGGTTGCGACTAATGTCCTCTCTCAGGCGCAGTTTGGTGCAGGTTTGGCCAATGAGATGGTACAAAAAGGAATGGATGTCCAGTACTTTCCTAAAATTGTAAGTCAGCAGGAGCCACAGGCTGCCAAGCACTCTATGTTTGTTAGCGACGACAAGGCACGGATAGGTGATATGTCTGGGAATGGTGGGCCACAGTATGAAAATGTTGAGAACCTGGAGTGCATTCAGAATCAAGAAGTGCTGCCAAGTGAACCACAGAACATCAACGCTTCGTCCCCTGCCGCTGGTCCTGATCTCTACAGATATGGATCCTTTCCAGGTCAGATGCTTCCAAAGAATGCTGTTATGAGCCATGCTGAAGGAGGACCAAATTTGGAGGCACCTGATTCGTTACCTCATCCTGTCCGACCAGATAGTGTATCTTCAAACTATAGCAACATTAGCCACAGGAGCGCTTCCAGCTCAGCAAGACCTCAAGAGCAAGTCGGTACATTTATTCAGCAAGAAAGCGGGAAGCCTGATGAAGAATCTTCTGCTAGCTTCTTTAAACAGATTGACTCCTCTCCTTTGGGAGGTGATTCAAGTGAGCTAAACCTGGGGAAGAACTACCATGGTAATCTATCCCAGCCTCCAACTCCAAGTCCTCCTAAGCCTACAGGAGTATTTCAGACAAGTGCAAATAGTTCTTTCGAACCTGTGAGGTCCCATGGAGTTGGTATAAAACCTGCAGAGATTGACCAAGCAAAGATGGTGGTCGAATTAAGAGAGAACCACTCAAACCAAAAGAATATCAAGAAGAATACAGCTGTACCGGCTGCGTCTCCAGGCAACCTTGAACAGCCACCAGATAATCTGGAAACTATTTTCATGCCTCAGGTACACCCACTGCCTCTTGCAGTCACTGGTGAAGCTGGAAATATGTTGCACTCTGGACCTGTTGTGGAAAACATACAATCAGTATCTGAGAGAAGGTCCTCAACAAGAGCTCAGGGAGCAGTTAAGAAGTGTGATAGCCCAGCAACAACTTTGTGGGCTCATAATGAGTTACCAAATTTTGGAGGAAATGTTCTTCTAGCTCCTGCTGCTCCTGCAGTGTATGTACCTGCCAAACAAACTGTAGAAGTCATTCAGCCACCAGAAGAAGGACTGTCTAATCAGCAGCCAAGTAAAGCAGGGACTATTCCTGTCCAGCTTTCCCAAGATGGAAATATAACTTCTGAAAATCTTGAGAATCCTCCCAAAATGGGAGAAGAGGAGGCACTTCAGTCTCAGGCAAGTTCTGGTTATGCAAGTTTGTTGTCTTCTCCACCTACAGAGTCTTTGCAAAATCAGCCTATCCTGATTGCTCAGCCTAATCAAAGCTATAACTTGGCTCAGCCAATTAATTTTTCTATTTCTCTATCTAATCAGCTCAGCAGCAATGAAAACAATCAGCCAATGAAGGACTCTGGGGTTGGGGACAAGCCTGCAATGGGTCCCCAAACTTCACATGCTGGTGGGAACATTTCTGGGGAAAACGTGCCATTACCTGTGATGCAAGTTGGATCTCTATTAGTTAATGCACTTCCAAATGCTAATCTGTTAAAACATAATTTATTACAGAGCCCTGTTAATTCCTCTGATACTGCCTCTAATCAGCCTGCAAACTTGCTTATGAAAACTCCGCTTAATTTGGCTCCAGAAGGGCAAAAGAATGTTAATATGGAAAGTTTTGTGCCTGAATTTGCTAGCAAGCCAGGGTCTAACTCATCCGTTTCTCCTGGGACAAATCTCCCTGGTGGAAGTGCAAGTGCACTAGTACCCCCTGGTAATTCTGTGATACAGGCTAATAATTCTGCAAATCACTCAAATAGCAAAGAAGAAGCTGCTGGAGTGCTTGATTTCACGGTATCACGGATGTTGGAGAAAAACAGTGCAAGTAATTCTGTACAGGTGCATAATCAGTCACTTGCTGGTGGTCCAGCATATCCTCAACAGTCAGCTGGTAGTGCTGGTCAGGTGGGTCCCGAGATGCATGACAAACAACATTTCTATCAACAGGTGACAAAAGATGTACAGCATCAGGCTGTCTCAGACAGAGCTGTACAGGGAGCATTGCCACCTCAGCCACAAATGCAAGCGGCTCAAATGCAACAACCAACATCTGGGCAGTCCTCAGTTCCTTCAAACTACCAGGTTGCCACAGGGACTAAAGCCGTGCCGGCATCACAGCAGCATGAGAATCAGGTGCTGAGTAACCATCCTCCACCTCTGGGTCCCCAAGAGGCAAGTTCAGCACAGCTGACACCAAGGTACGATGAGACGAGTCCCGATAAGCAAACAGCAGCTGGACAACCATCGGGTGCTCCAACTTCTGCAGCACCTTCAACCACCACCAGTCAGTCAGTCACGCCAAGTGTGCAACAAGACCTGCAGCGTCCGTCCCTGCCTCAGACCCCTCAGGATGCCTTTGGTCCACCCCAGAACCCTTACTACTACTACAGACACCCTTATGATGCTTACCAGCCTCCATATCCACCACCTTATCCTCCTGCAGACCCCAGAACAGCAGCCCAGCTTTATTATATGGTAATTTTTTATTTTTCCCTTCCTCCCGCCTCAGAATGTATTAGTAATTTTTATCTTTGAATTACAAGTTTAAACAGTTGTCATGATCAACATTCAGCATAGCATTCATTCTAAGTATTTAATTGTAGGGAAAATCCAGATAGCAGTAACAAAACTGACATTACAAAGATAATAAAAACTTAAAGTAGCTGCTAATACCAATTCCAGTTAGCACAGATGTCAGCTGATAGCAATTGATTTGGTTCTTTGGAAAAAGTTGGCAGTTATAACTGTTTTAGCTGACCAGGTGTTCAAATTTGGTTCCCATCTGCTGCCTGAATTACTGGTGGTTTAGCAGAGTGCCCAGTGTAGTGGTTGAACTGCCTTTAGTCCAGACGTAATGTGTTTTTTTTTCCTAAGTTTAGGATATTAATAGATTCGAATATAACTTCCCACAACAGTTATGGAAAGCTGTATTGTGGTCTATTGATCTGTATCTCTCCAGGTGTCACAGTTGTTGTGTGTATGGTGATTTGTTTGGTTTTAAAGGTTTATTCTTAGAGGTGGGAAGCCTCTTACCTGTCAATCTCTTCTCTAGGACGATAGCTACGGACAGTATGACCCGCGGTACAGACACTACGATAACACCGGCACTGCTTATATGGAGCCTGGGAGCTACCGGTATCCAGAGCCTGAACGTCCTAGTTCCAGAGCAAGTCACTGCTCTGACAGGCCGCCTTCTAGGTATGCAATTCCTAAATTGAGTAAAGATCTGGATCAGCCCGAGGCAGTGAGTGGAATGACGCCTGTTGAAGTTTTGTGGCATAAGCCGCAGTGAGGAAGTTCAAAAACTCATTGTGTGCTGCCATAGGAACGGACGGTATCAAATGCAACGTCTGAAAAGGGATACAATTCCGCAGTCTTTTCTGTTGCTAAAGCTTTAGTGCTCCTTTCATTCAGTTCTCTGGGTGGTTGTTGGCATTTCTGCCAGGCAGGAGGTCACTGCGATGGACTCGGTGCTGAGGTTAGCTCTTTTTCATGTGTGCTGTTAAAGAGCAGGCCATGGGTTGGTTAATCAATAGTAGTTTCGTTTCTGGGTAGCACTTAAGCAGTGGCCTCTAGTTCTGTTAATCAATGGCACTTTAGCACATTGGTCTGGGATTTGATTTGCAAGCATAGCAGTATGTGTGGTACTGTTTTCTTTTTATTATTTTATGAATATTTCATTGAAGTAGTTTAGTTTCTTGTAAACTCATAACTGTCTTTTCTCTCCCTTCACTCCTTGGAGAGAGAGGTTGGGGAAGAACTTCAAATGAATGACAAAAGGTTACTGTTCCACTGTCTGGTGGGTGGGTAATATTTGTCTGTTGGTGGTGGTAGATCACTCACGGAGTGGTCTTCAAATTAAAAACATAACACTTTGCTTACCACCTCTAGCAGGTTATAGGAGGTGGATATTGGCCTTGAGGAGTACAAAGCAGTGGCTGCAGCTGCATGTGATAAGTTTTATCATCTTAAGTGAATATCAGTGCACTGTGAGATCTTGTAATGAGATAATAACCCCTGGTAGCACTTCCTGGTGTGTACTCTTACATGCTATTTTCATAAGAGGTTGAAATTCCTACAGGTGGCATTGGGCAGATCAAAGCCTGTTACGAGTAGCTCTGGCAGTGATGTGTGACATGACAGTGCAGTGGGATGTGGACTGTGGTATGGAACTGCAGGGCAGCAGAGCATAAGAGTAGCAAAGTCGGTGCGATAGCGTGTCTGAAACTTGCCCTTGATGTACCAGTATTGATGATGCAGCTTTGTAAACGCTGCTTGGGGAGGGGAATAACATTTTCCTGAAGGAGGCTGAGAAGATTGGTTGGGTGGATAAACCTGATCTGATAAGATCAGATCTCCTCCTCTGCAGAGGCAGGTGCTGTGTTAGCAAACTTCCCACATGGTCCAGGGAGGAGCATCGCTTGACTTGCTTGGCTGCTTTGGAGTTTGCATTATCAGTTGTGTGATCAGTTGTAGAGGAGCATGAAAGTTCCCATCATTCCACCTTGGCCTTAAATATATTTGCCTCCTGTGTGTGTACATATATGTATGTGTGTTTGTGAATTTTATGTACGTGTGTATATACACATGTATAGATATAAACATACATGCATACACATACATGTATATGCACATGTATATATATGTAGACTCTATATTTTTTCATCTAATGCACATCTAGTTTTTTTTCAGAAATTGAGGGTTGGTGTCCTAAAAATGTCATATAATAAAGGCTCATGATTTTTGAAGTAATGGCCACATCTTTCTTTTTCCATCAAAAGTATTCTAGTTATCTTGCATATATATGTACTAACTATTACTTTAGTGTGTTAGTTTTAGTTAGGTTCTCTTGCTTGTTCTGTTCATTTGGACAATCAATATTCTAACATGGGGTCTATAAATGAGTATTTTCTTCTGTTCAGTCCTCTCTGTTTACTTGCTCTAATGAAAAACAAGCCTTTCTTATTCGCTGCTGTCCATCCAAGCCTATTGACAAGGGTTATAACCTAGAAGATGCCTGGAATTAGTTGCGTAGTGATGTGCTGCATTACAATTGCATCTTGGTGCTATCTCATTTATTCACTGAAGTATTAAATGTAAGGATCCGCTAACCCTCAAAGCATTGCTGCATCTGCTGAAAAGCTGAGATTGAGAAACGGCCTGAGTGCAGAACGAGAATAAAGCATTGGAATTAGGGGAGTGCTGGCCCTGCAATGTGAGTGTTCTGTGTTCTCATCAGCCACAGATCAGCATCAGCTCCAGGTTGAACAAGGCGATACAGTATTGAGTTCTTTGGCCAGGTACCCAAAGAAAGGTGCAGAGCGCTTTGGTTTTGTTTCTTTTCTGGCTGTATTTAACGCTGGTGACAGATGCCATAATGGCAGCCCCAGAGGCTGAAACCCTCTGTTCAGAGTTGCCTGGGAGGGTGCTAGGTCATGTCCTGACCTGTTTTCATGACCTCATCTCCAGACCGTAGTCCTCTTTTCATCACCATAAGATATATAATAAAACACCGTTAAAGTAGAGGGAGCAATTATTTCATTACTTATTAAGTTACTGACTTCTCTGTTGAGACAGCTCGAAGGATGCTAATTATAGCAGTAGTTTTTGTGATAAGTTTAATTACTTACAGACAATTTATCAGCAACATAGTTTACAAAAATCACTAACTTATTGTGTAGTAGGGACTGTCAGCTTTTTATGGCACACAACAATTTAGTGATACATTGGTTTGTAAAGTCTTAAAGTTACGATTCCTTGATTTCCTGTAAATGCATTATTTTAAATATGAAACACTACCTTGTGACATATAGTTCTTCATATCTCCTGCTGACTTTAGAAGAGATTGAAGGAGGAATAATAACTATTTATACCTGTGTGCTTTCTTTCAGGCATGGGTATACTGAAGATTATTATTCAAAAAGTGGATGGAGTGATTATTATCCAGGCTATTACCCAAACTCGTATGATTATGGAGGTAAGGTGTCAAAATGAACTTTGATATTTTTTCTATAGAAAATTGAAGGTTTAAACAAAGATTTATGAGAAGAATAACTTCATGATCAGAGGATAATTCTATTTTTCCATATTAATATAACTGATATCCTTTCCACAACCAGCAAGAATAAAGTTATACTTGCTGAAAATTGATCTTTGGGCCTAGTTAAATTCTCAATACTGTGTCATCCTTTCTGTATGTTTTTTATTCAGTAGAAATAGTAAATAGAAACTAAATTGTGTTTTCCTCACTCCCAGCCTTCAATTTTCCTTTCCATTGTGAAAGCACACCATTGTAAGTCTACAGAATAGTTTTCTTCAATGTATTGCAAGCCTGTCATTCACTGGGGTGTTTCCTTGGTGTGTAACCTGCAGGGAGACTTCTAAAGTAAATTTTAGATGGGTGTAAACAGAAATTGAGCAAGGACTAGAATTTGGTTTTGTCCATAATTACCTGAATGTTCAGAGCTGTACTGGCGTTGGTAATCTGAGGATAGCTGCTTGTATAGTGCCTGGGAGGATTTTAAGCAACATCTTTCCACATCCTGAGACATTTAGTGTGACGCTCTGAAGACTGATCACAAAGATTCTGTTAATATTTCTTGAGTTGTTATTATGTTATGATTGAGTTTTAAAATTGTTAGAAAAGACCTGTCTGTCTGATGGTAAACACTGTCCCTTTGAATGTATTTAGCTAACTATAATAACCAAGTTTCTCTGAAAGTGATTTTTTTTCAGTTGTTTTTTGAGTGTGTTTTAACTAAAAATGAGTAGACATATTTATGTAGTTTTAAGTCCATTATTTTGGTTTTGCTATATGCTTCAGGACCAAATCAGCATGTAACTAAAAAGAAAGAAGTAAAAAAAGGTTATAGGCAAAGGTTTCCAGTACCTATACCGTTTATTTTTATTTTCCAAAGATCCAAGTCGCTGGGAGCGTTACTCATCGGCGTATGACCCCAGATACAGAGATCCTAGAAGTTATGATCAGAGGTATTGGTATGATGCTGAACACAACCCTTACCAGAAGAGAGAAGCTTATCCGTATGGCAACAGGTTTGTCCCTTCGACCCGTGTTCTCTCTGTGCTCTTTCCAGATCTAGGCCAGCACGGGTCTGGGTGCTGATGAAGATCAGAGAACTCGTGTGTGTCTGAGTGAAGGAGGAGAATCTGGTATTGATTTCTTCAGGGCTGAGCCCCCCATAGCCAGAAAATTAAGTTATGGCAGTGAATGTTAAGGCAGAGGCTGAGGCTTTGCTTATGCACTGACAGAGACACTGCTTTGTTTGTTGAAGATCTACCCCAAAGCCTTCAAAATTTATGAACTGTTGTGATAGTTCTATTGGGCATCAGAATTTCAGGGTATTTTGCAGCTTTGTAAGTAAAATCCTCTCAGTATTCTCTAGGAATGCAGATGCATCCTGCAACAGCCTGTTAAAATGCAGGGTTACACATAAATGTTGCTAGACCTTCTGGTAGCTTTGACATAGGTCATTGAGGAAAAAAGATGAGCTGTAATGTCACCCTTTAAGAAAAGGATTTGAGGCAGTAGGACTTGTTTTCAGATTGGGTGAATGTTCTGTGGATTTTCCTGGAACATTCTGGATGAACTTTGTGAAGAAATGCCAGCTTCCTTACTGTAATAAAAATATCTATCTAGGAAATAATCTAAAAGCTCTTCTGAAATTAGGTACAGTTTTTTCTTGATGGGTATGCAGTGAAGTCACTTCCCTCAAGGATATGGGTGCCTGTATTCATTTTTGCTTGTATGTTTCTTTCTTCTTCAGACATGACCGGTATGATGATAACTGGAGATATGACCCTCGTTTTACTGGAAGTTTTGATGATGAATCTGAACCCCATAGAGATCCTTACGGTGATGAATTTGATAGACGCAGTGTCCACAGTGAACATTCTGGTCATAGTCTCCGCAGCTCCCGCAGTGTTCACAGTCGCCAGAGCAGTTTCAGCTCTCGCTCTCAACAAGTGAGTTTCAAATGGTCACATGAAGTATTCTTTCGGCTGAGTTGGGTCTTTATGTTGGGGTGGGTGAAGCATTAGAAGTATGGAAATAATATTTCTGGGTTTAGCTAGGGTCATATGTATTTTGAAAACTTCTATTCTGTAAGTTAAGGATGGTTTGTAATATAGTTTTGAACTTAATATTTATCATAGTTGTCAAGAGAACTTTAACCAAAATCAGCATTCAGCTGTGCAAGTTGCCACACGCACAGAAATGGAAAATTTCCTCTACTGAATCCGTTTGCTGTTTGTGAGAACTTTGCCCTTACTGTGCTTGGCTGTAGTTGATAATGTGTCTGGCTTTCAGCGTTAGGTCATTTTTTTCTCATCACAAGCATGAATGCTATTACTGAACTTGAGATCTGTTAAAAGACTAACTCTGTATTTGTATGATGCTACTTTGACTTCACATGCACAATCCAGATCTAACTGACTACTCATCTGCTTGTGCCATAAGTACAAATACCTGAACAACACAGAATATGTGGGTAATTTTTGAGGTACAGTTTTTGCTAGTGGAATGTGTTGTTTTAGCTGTAGTCTCGTGTATTGGTTCATCTTGTTTCTTGGAAGTTCAGGTGATTTTCCAGTCTGAACTCCAATTCACTTAGGAATATTGCAAGTAGTATTGGAGATCATTTAGGCATTAATCTTTAGGCACCTGAAGTCATTTAGCGATTCATCAGGTTTAGTCAGTTGAGATTTTCTGTGGAAGTGTTACAGCAGAGATGGACGCTGATTCTGATCCTTAGTTGCTGATACAGAAGCACTTGAACCTGTAACTCATTTTATTACGTTATTCTTCACACAAGCACATAGACCTTCTGTCTTGAGAGAACTGAACATACTTGGATGTGAACAGACCAAATGGTAATGAAAGCACTGAGATATATTAATTATCTTCTGTAGCCTCTTGCTGCAGGGGCCTTGCAGGGTAAGCTTTCTCAAATGCAGTGATGCAGTAAGCATGTTTTTCAAGAGGTACTCAAAGCCAGGGGTAGTGCTCACCATCTGGAGTCACGCTTGCAGTATTGCTTCGTGTAACTTTGTGCTCTCTGCTAACCATTACTAATATGATCTATTTAGAGCCAGCTGTATAGAAGTAATCATGATCTAACGGCTAATGCGTATGAAACTACTGCGCAGGCAGTGTCGCTCCACGCAGATTATCCATATGGCGGATACGCTCCTAACTTTGATGGACAACAGCCTTTTACAGATTATGGCTACCCGACTGAAGCTGGATGGTCAGCTGTAGAACAAGGTATTGGTGCTGCTGGGGAAGGAGGAGGGAAGGCACTGGGCTTGTGAGGTTGTCTACTGGTAGTAGTTTTGCGCTTCTGTTAGTATTTGTGGTGTATGAGATGCCTGAGATTCATGAAGCCTATTAAAAGGAAAAAAATACACTGTTTTACAGTGTATGTACATGCAAAGAAAGTTTTGTTTCCTTTGCAGTATAAGGATATCTTACTTACTGAAACCTGGGTATATCACAGAGCAGTAGTAGCTAGACAGTGTTTGCTATTAAATACTGCATACTTCCATTTCTAAAGGTCTATTTAGATAGATTTTTAACTACACTGCTTGTGCTTCATGGGGAATGATTAAAGGTTAACTTAAACTTCAGATTTTTTCCATGAATTTTTCTTACTCTTCTGGAACAAAACACTGTTTCTCTGGAAAAGCTTTTCTGGAGTGTGTTGAAGTATAACACTAGCTCTTTGAAGGTGCATTATGTATTTGGACAGAGATCACAGAAATGTGGTCTGATACAAACCATTAAAGCCCCTGAGTTTTAAAAATGAGTGGATTTTAAAGTGCTATAGTCTAGTTTTGTTCTTGTTGATCTTTGTTCAGAAGATCTTTGAGACTACAATGGAACTGATTAATTGTTGCTTATAAAGTTTAGCCAGATTGAATGGCAGGGTTTTTTCCACTAGTGCTGCAGGATTACTGAATTGGATAAATACATCAGCAAGTTTATTTAGTTGCAAGACAGGTTACTTGTTCTTACTTTATCTTTTCTTCCCATTTCAGCACCTTTAAGGCCTTCAACGCCTGAGAAATTTTCAGTGCCTCATATCTGTGCTAGGTTTGGTCCTGGGGGCTTCTTAATAAAAGCACTGCCAAACCTGCCTTCAGAAGGACAGCCAGCTCTGGTTGAAATACACAGTATGGAGGTAAAGTTTGAAACAAAAAAAGGAGTTGGTGGAATACAGGCCTTTCTTTTTGAAGGGGAGAAGGGAACTTGGATCTATAACCTCCTGACTTTAGGTTTTTTTAGTATGTCAATCAACATATGTATCTTTACATTTATCTGTAAGTACAACAGTAACTTTAAAAATTCTTTTCCTCTGAGAGATGGTGTGGTGACGATGAGATCATCCAGCTCCTTATTTTTCAGGTAAAATCCTTAAATCCTAGAAGGGCTGGATTTGTGTTGATTTTTCTAATGTGTTGCTGTTCATAGAGACAGCATCATCCTCGTACATTCTCTGCAGGGCTAAGACCTGCTTACCGTCTGGGGATTAAACAGCATGGATATATTTGCATTCTTATGCTTCTACAAAGAAATGCAGTACTCTAGTAATGGAAAATATATGGAAGGACAAGCTTAGAATTCATAGGCAAAGTATCACTAGAAGGAAGTAGAATTGTACACAAGTACTAGAACAGCGTCTGGAAAACTATTAATTAGATGCGAGGCAGATTTTTCCGTTTTGCTACAGGATGCCTTCTCGTGTGAAGGAGATTTTGTCATTTATTATCATTGTGCTGATTGCAAGTCACCATATATATTTTGTTTAAGAGCAATAGGCTTAATTACACTATAGACTATGCTGAGGTCTGGGGTTTTTATTGTTAAAAATCAAAATTCGTCGTTATAAGAGTTTCTTATGGTTTATATTTGTGTTTTAGACTATGTTACAACATTCTCCAGAGCAAGAAGAGATGAGAGCATTTCCTGGTCCTCTTGCTAAGTATGTTCTAACTCTTACTTGTCTGCAAATTACGGGATTTGAACTGACTCAAAATATTTATGGCTTGTCACCTGCTTTAAATAATACATGAGCTTTAAATTTATTCCTCTTACTAATTGCAATGAGCTAAATGTCTACAGTTATCTCACTAAAAACTTTTTAATTTTTTTTATTTATTTCAGGGATGACACTCATAAAGTGGATGTTATTAATTTTGCACAAAATAAAGCTACACAATGCTTTAAGAATGACAATTTAATCGACAAAGAATCTGCGAGTCTGCTTTGGGATTTCATTGTACTGTTGTGCAGGCAGAATGGGGTATGTCTCACTGTCTATCCTAAAATATTTCAGACACAAGATGGTATTTATGTAGAAGACAGTAATGTGCTTATATCTTGGACTAATTCACAGATTCCCAGAAGAGGTAAACTGGTCACTTGTCCTCAGGTGCTCAGAGGTGCTGATATTCATACGTTGTTACTGAAGCGACAAATAAAGCGAAGGCAATGATGAAATAACAGAAATTAATTTTCTCTTTTCACCCGTATAGACTGTTGTGGGAACAGACCTGGCTGAACTTCTGCTCCGAGATCATAAAACAGTGTGGCTTCCTGGGAAGTCCCCTAATGAGGCGAATTTGATTGATTTCACTAATGAGGCTTTGGAACAAGCGGAAGAGGAATCTGGTGAAGCCCAGCTCTCATTTCTCACTGATAGTCTTGTAACTGCCATTGACAGTCTTGAGAAAGAGACAGAGAGATTCAGAGAGTTGCTGCTTTATGGCCGCAAGAAGGTGAATGCTTATACTATTGTTCCAAATACTAAGTGTCTTATTTTATTTATTTTCCACAAATCTTAAAGCTCTACATAGCAGTTAAAATTGTTTTTGCAATTCACAGTGTCTATAATATTTCATGGCACTCTACAGCACTGGTATGGAAATATGTTGTCCCCTACAGTTTAAAATATAAAACGAAATTATAGTCGTGTGTTAGTATTTGATCTAAACAATAATTTTTTCATTCACAAAGTCACAGTTGTTGTTTATCTGAGTAGTATGTTAAGCTATCCCCAGGAAACTAATTTCTGTATTAATTAGGATGCTTTGGAGTCTGCCATGAAGCATGGTTTATGGGGTCATGCTCTTCTACTTGCCAGCAAAATGGACAACAGAACACACGCCAGAGTTATGACCAGGTACTGCTTTGCTTGTTGCTTAGTACATACAGTGTCACTGTTCTGCTAATGAGGTAGAGACTCAGAAATCTTAATTTCAAAATCAGGAGTTATCCTTAGTAGCTCATGCAAGAATTATGCTTTAATTTTACCTGTCTATTCAGTTGTCATTCGTTACTCTTTATTCTGGGCCCTTCTGGCTGTAAACTTAAACCTGAGAAGTTTTTCTATGCCGCTTGTTCCATTTTAAGGGGTATTTGAACAGTGTCATTGGTGGGTTTGTTTGAAAGGTGCTGTTAGGCTTGGAAAACGCTGTGCAGAAAACAAGCTGTCAACTTGGCTAAAGCCAAGAAACTCTGTGGGACCCTTCATTCTACTTGCCTGGAAGAAGCAGATGTGTTCATGCGTGCTTTGTCTAGAGACAAGAAAACTCTCAGCTTTCCTGAGCTGGTGAAATCGTGCACTGGGTCTAGTCAGCTGGCATGGGGAGAACCCTCAGGTTTTTCCCAGAGTGGCAGATCCAGTTAATGTTTTGCTTTTGAATATTATCCACTGGACATTTGCTTATTCAGTGTAGTATTTCCAAATGGCATTTCCTTCTCTTAAACTAAGCTAGATTAACTGCCGCTGACTGTTCAAGTATATTTTTAACTGCTTACCCCACGTTTGTGTTTTGTTTTTCTTTGTAATGTCTCTGTAGGTTTGCCAACAGCCTCCCAATTAATGACCCTCTGCAGACTGTTTACCAGCTCATGTCTGGAAGGATGCCAGCTGCATCCACGGTAAGACTCAAGCGTGAGCTGTGCTAGAGATGTAGCTGCAGTGAGCAGTGTAGTTCACAACAGTCATCTTTCCCTGTGCTTTTCCTAGAATGTCAGATAAACTTTGGTCCTTTTTAGGTTGAAACACTTACCCGTGCAGAGCTCCAGTCACTGATTTGACTAAGTAATTCTTCTAATTTTAGTGCTGTGGAGATGAGAAATGGGGAGACTGGAGGCCTCATCTAGCAATGGTGTTATCCAACTTGACCAATAATGTGGACTTGGAATCCAGGACCATTGCTACCATGGGAGACACTCTTGGTAACTCTTGGGGAATAAACAGGGTGATGACTGAAGGAAAAGCTTTCTGAAAGCTTTCGTTACTCAGCTTATTTTTTTGAAAACAAGCAATTGCTGTGTAAAATGTAAAGTGGAAGACTTTTGTATGGGTCTGTCTCTATTGTGAAGGTATTTGAATGCAAAACCAAAACAATAGGGGACACTGAATTACCATGTGCCACTGTGAGGAAATATCCAGAGTTCTGTCGCTTATTTCTCCACAGCTTCTAAAGGCCTGCTGGATGCTGCTCATTTTTGTTACCTTATGGCCCAAGTTGGTTTTGGAGTTTACACAAGAAAGACGACAAAGCTTGTCCTAATTGGATCAAATCATAGGTTTGGCTTTCCTTTTTTTCTTTTATTTTTTTAAACATAACTTTTTAGATGCAAAAATGAAGCTTTATGGCTTGAGAGACTGAATTGCAGTGCTCCCCTTGTCACCAGCCACAGCTGGTTTTGAGATAAATATTTGATGCCCAGTCCTTGTTTGAGGAGTGGGAGTTATTGATTTGTGCCTAACAGAGCTATGGTTTTGACTTTATTTCTGATGTACAGATCTGTATTGTCAGCACGTATAATCTCACTGTTAAATAATATTTTTCCTCTCCCGTTCCCAAATAGCTTGCCGTTTTTGAAGTTTGCCACCAATGAAGCTATTCAAAGAACAGAAGCCTATGAATATGCACAGTCCCTAGGAACTCAGCCTGGCTGCTTGCCCAATTTCCAGGTTAAGAGCTGTTTCATCTTTGTTTATTTGTGCAAGTTTTATGCAAGGTTTTCATCTCTCAAGTGCTGTATTCAGCATAGCAAATATTTTATGCATTGTAACGTGAAATATTCATGGATAACATAGTGTAGGATAGCTTTTTTTTCCCTGTTATCTCTTCAGTCTCCTTTTTGCATTTTTCATCTATGCATTCTAAACTTCTGAATTTTAAATTTTGTTGTTATTGTAACTCTGTATTTGAAAAGAAAAACCCAGTAGAATTTGTTAGCAGTAGCTGCAGCTAAACAAATAACTTCCATTGGATAAGAGAATTGAATGCTTTTTCCCTTTTTTTTTTCCTGACTAGTATAGGTGTGATACTGGGATATTTGAGCTTTCAACTGAAATGAGAGACTGCCTTTCATTTGATACGTCTAAGAATGTTCTGATCACTTGGTTTATTTCTCCTGCTTACATTCCATAGGTTTTCAAATTCATCTATGCTTGCCGACTAGCTGAAATGGGACTGGCTGCTCAGGCTTTCCATTATTGTGAAGTGATTTCCAGAACTGTCCTTAAAGATCCGCATTACTATTCTCCTGTACTAATTGGCCAGCTCATCCAGGTAACATAAAGAAGAATTAAGTATTTGTGGCTTGATGTTGTAGGTGGTAAGATGTGGCTAAAGTTGTCTTTTGTTGTATGGTTAAACTTTACAATGATTTCTTTCTCTAGATGTCATCACAGCTACGCCTGTTTGACCCACAGATAAAAGAAAAACCAGAACAGGAATCTTTTATTGAGCCTTCATGGTTAGTAAGGCTTCGACATGTGGATGGACAGATCAAGGTACAGAATGTACTTTTCAACATGAAGTATTCTCTTTTAAGGATTAGTGTAAATCCCATTTTTAAGTGGTTTTGGTTGTACTGCTAATTACAGAAACATAAGGAGTGGCCTTATGATATCATTTGCACGTTATGACATGAATATATGATTTAAACCAAGTGGATTTACCACACTTTAGTGCCCTAAGATTCAATACCAAATAGTTAAAGGGCGGTGTACATTATATGAGATCGGGCTTTTCTTAGTACTGTAACGCAAGGAGAATTGCAAGACTCGTTAGGTTGCAATAACTCCTTCTGTAAGCAGAGGATCTGCTTGAAAGAAAAAAAAAAATTGTGTGGATTAGTGTAGCTAAATTGTAACAAGAGTGGAAATAATTGCCATTTATTTAATGAGTTCTGTTAGGAATTTGAACCTTGAACTAATTAACTAAGATTCCAATTTAAAAAAAAAAAAAACTAAAACAAAAATGTTTTGGTTGAACTTGGCCTGTTAATGGCTGACAACTAATTTTTTTGACTAAACACTAAAAAAATCTGTGTACCATTTTTACTCTTAAGATTTCCTTTACTGTATGTTCCCTTGGTTATGAACTTAATGTCTGGTACAGTTAATAAGATCTTGCTTTTTTGTGCAGGAGGGTGCAATAGCTTATAACACAGACAGATCCACCCCACCACCATATGCATGTAGTACACCAAGCTCTGAATTAGACCATGCTAGTCAATGTGATGGAGCAGGAGTTGGCCGTGACATGGGTCCAGGTGCTGAAAATGCATTATTAGCATCCTTATTACCCAATATGGCTCAACAGATGCAAAGTGTGCAGCTGATGCCTTCAGGTTAGTGTTTCATATCCTTCTTCCTGACAGAGGGAAAAGAAACCTTTCAGGTTTCTGGTATAAGAAACCGCTTAAGAGGGTGGTAGAAACAGTGAGATTTCACTTCTGCATTGTATCATTTTATTCATAGGGTAAAAGGTTCATACACTGGAATCTCTGTTTAGTTATAACTTAATTTGGTTTTGTTTTTTTTTTTTTGTTTGTTTGTTGTGTGCTGCAGTACCTCAGGCTGTCCTTGATGGGTCAGGTGCTATGATTCCTCCTGGCGACCAGGAAGCTGCCCGAAGTGTCCCTTTCTATTCAGTGGCTTCTCAGCCTATTGGTCCAGGAGCCGGCTTTGCACCTCCAGGATTTTCAAATCCATATGGAACTGAGCCATCACCACTGTATTTAGGGTCAGCACTACCACCAGGAGGGCCGCCACAAGAAGCTGAACCACGGTCAGAAGAACAGACAAACCTGGAAACAGGTCGGGGATCTTAGTAAAAGACTTTCTCCCTTAAAAGGGGAATGAAGTATTTAGTGGAATAATGCAAAATATCTCAATATTTAGAAAGCAGTAAATCAAGGAAACAAAACTTAAACTACCATGTAATGAAACAGAAACATCTATGGAAAGTTACAGTATTTGTCCTGCTTACTTGGCTTGGTTTAAAGGAGAGGTCAGAGTCAGCAGATTATGATTTAGACCCGAACAGGTCATCACCGAGTACCCTGGGATTGGCAGTTCTGTTTGCAAGGGCTGGGATTGGAGCCTTGGGGATTTCTGCCTCTGGGCTTCCAGGACCCTGATAAGTTTTAATTCTGGGTCAGCAGAACCTGACACATGTGAAGGCAGACATGCACAAGTTTGGCAGGGCTGTGTTGGAGATGTGGAGAGCCTTAAACTGCTCCATACTGATGGTAGCATCCCTCAGCCTGCTCTGACCTGTGTTAATTTATTTAAGCTTAGTACCCATGCAGGAGGAAAAAAAAAAAATCACAGCAACTGCAGTTCACATTCTTAAAAAGGCCAGGTTCTTTCTAGCACAAAATTCATAACTAGTGAAAATTTTTGCCTCAAAAGTGCTGGTGT
Organism: Limnodromus scolopaceus; assembly: GCA_028565335.1. Lineage (NCBI taxonomy): Eukaryota > Metazoa > Chordata > Aves > Charadriiformes > Scolopacidae > Limnodromus > Limnodromus scolopaceus. The sequence continues at coordinate 2,882,727 of JAOXNO010000008.1, forward strand.
GGTGTTTGGGGGTGCTTTTTTTGTTGTTGTGTTCCCCACTGCTAACATAATCTAATTTGTTTTTTTTAAGGAATGCAGAGAATTGCCCCAGAGTCTCCTTCACAAAACTCCTTCACTGACCAGAGAGAGGAGGATTTCTACGGCAGAATGGCCAGCATGGTATCTTTATTTCATACATCTCTTCAGCGAGTGTCGGCCGCGTTGCAGATCTTTGCAAGCACGAGAGTGTACTGGGGCTCTGTCTTGCTCTTCAGCAAGACATGAACCTTAGTTTTTGTTCCCTGCTGTCCTTCCCCTTCAGTGGAATAAACAATGAAGAACTAGTAGAAAACTTTAACCATAATTTTCTTCTCAAAAATAATTACTTTTTTAAAGAGGGGGTTGGGGGTGATTTCAGGCTATTGTCTGAAGAGTTTAATGTATCTTTCTCTTCCCTGCCTTCCTTTCCCATCTCCCAGAATGATTCTTCGTAGCCAGAAGAGCTTGTAGCATGCGTCAGCCAGTGAGGCAAGCAGGCCCCAAAGAACAGATCTGTGACTGAGTTCTAAAAGCATAGTATTGACTACCATTTGGTCATGACTGGAAATGTTGGAAGGTGTTTATCAAAATCCCAAACCCTCTTTAAAAATATATAGTATTTTCACTGTTTAAATATTAGTGAAGTTAGTATCTCCTTGAAAGTTTGTTTAGTCTCCTGAAGTGACAATTGTTTGACAGAATTAATATAAATGTTTTGAATAGTGATACATTTGGCAACTGATAAAGGATGGGGAGACTTTTTTGACTAGAAGTTAACCATACTTATAGAAGAGACAGTGAAATATTTTTTTATGCTTGAGTTGCTATATGAACATTAGAAGAACAACCTAATGTTGGAGGAGAAAAAAAAATGCAGCAACCACTCCTTGGTGCAGCATTTTTGGATCTTTCCTCTTGTGGGCAGTTTAGCCTGCACAGCAGTGTCCTGATTTAACACTTTTTAATGAACAAGTGACATGATAGTGCAATGACTTGGCCAGACTCCAGCTCTTTTTCTGCACCTCCTACGTGTCGGAGGAGATAGAAGTACCCAAATAACCAGCTTGAATATCTTGAATTGTATGGGAATTTTTGATATAGAGTGAATGTTGTGTCAGATATTTAGCTGCTTGCTTATTAAGCATGTCCTGGCTTTGTATCTAACTAGGCACCAGGACGAAGATCCAGATCTGCATCTCAGTCTTCAGCACACATGGTATGCCACGAGCAGGCTGTTCCGTTTGCTGAATTTTCTTTCTTCTTTGTGTTTATTTCTACGTGCTTTTGTATCTCTTCCTACTACTAACTTTTCAAAGAAGGAACTTTTTTAGCAAGATGAAATCTAATCCATCTTTCCAGCAGTGACAACTTTATACTTTATATTTGTAATTTAGGGCTACGGGCGAAGATCACGAACAACTTCAGAGTCCTCAGCTCATTCTGTGGGAAGAGAGAGATCCAACTCTGCAGCAAAACAGCCCTCTCCTCCTCCCTCTGTTCCTGTAGGGAAAGAGACTAAAAAAGAAGTAAAAAAGGAGCCAGCACCTAGAAAGGTAAAATTTATAAGAAAAGTAGCTATAGCTAGAAGAGATTTGTTAGTAAATGTGGTAACTCCTGGTCCGGGGTACTGATTCAAAGAGGTCCTGACTAAACTGTTTCTTTCTATTTATTAGATGCAACTCTGGGTTCAGAGTTGAAGTCCCTAACAGAAACTGAATTGTTGCATCCGTGTTCTTTTAACTTGTTGTAAAGACAGTGTTGAGAGAATTAGCTGAATGGATGATTTTATTTTTTAGAGTGGTGCAAACTGGTTTCGCTGGCTGATGGGAAAAGGAAAGAATGAAGCTCACCTTCCAGATGACAAAAACAAATCAGTAAGGCCCCTAAATCACAAAAACCTTAATACATTTTATTGTGTTCAAAACATTCATCTGTCACCCAGGAAAACATTGTTTTAACAAGTAAACAGATGTGTGTCAAACTTTCAAGATTATCCCTATTCCAAGACTGGCTTTTTAAAAAAAAAAGGTGGTTTTTTTTTTTCTGATGTGTTTTTTTTTTTTTTTTGGTTGGTTTTGGTTTTTGGCTTAACAGCTGTGTTTGAACTCCTAATCTTTGACTGTGATTTCCTTGTAGATTGTTTGGGATGAACAGAAGCAACGCTGGGTTAATCTGGATGAACCAGAAGAAGAGGTAAAAGTCTCAGGACTCATTATTTCTCTGAGTGAAAAACTGAAATCTCTGCTGGCACACAATTGTCTTTAATCTGTTATTGGCTCTTAAGAGCTGCATTTTACTGAATTTGGATTAAGATGTGCCACATCTTGAAAGTAATAAACAGGTTACATGTTCTTAATAGTCTATGTCCCTATGGTACCATTTGTATCTTCAGTTGCTGGCATGGACCCAGTAATTGCAATTGAATTTACAAGGGAATTTGCTCTAAATTTAGTCCTGTCTACCTTTTCATAGAGGTTGACATCACTTGGACAATTGTTTGTTAATTAATTTGCTGCAAACAGAAGATAGGGGGAAAATGTAGGAAGATCTATAGTTTTGAAAATGTAATGCATCATATAGCAAAGAAAATCATACATCCTGTCTATCCTTGCCATTCGAGAATCTGTCTCAAACAAATGATAAGAACCACCGTTATAGATGTTTCCTTTTAGAGTGAGCACGGGTGGGTTATAGAAATGCCTTGACATGAGTTATCATATGGAATACTGGTCCGCACTACAAGATGTGTGTCTGTATATCCAATTCTATGTGCTCTGTAATAGGTAAGGAAAGAAGTTAGATGGATACTTGGGTTAAAATTCTCTGTCAATGATGTGGTTGGATTTTTTTCGTTCTCCCTGCAGAGTAAACCTCCGCCGCCACCTCCCACAGGATTTCCTAAAGTCCCTCAGAATGTTCCACCTGGACCTGGAGGCCCACCCGGTGCCCCTGTCAACGTGTTCTCCAGAAGAGCAGGTAACAGACAACACTGATGCCTGAAGTATGAAAGGCTTCAGATTTTCTTTTGCACAAAATGTGAAGGCAGAAGTCTTGGCTTTTCTGGAGTTTGCTGGGAGCAGTTAGCAACTCAGTGATACCACGGAGCTGTGGCTGTTGCTGGCCTCGCTTGTGCCTAACTTCTGTGCTGTGATTGCTCTCACAACTGTATCGTGACTTGGGTTTTATTGTTTGTATCCCTAGAGCATTATTTCTTGATTCTGAAACATGGCTTAACCTGCAGGCTGTTCAAAATAGACATGGGGATGACTAACACAAGGTTTATTTCTGTTATTTCTGGATTTTTCTGTTTTAGCTGGAAGCAGAGCCCGTTATGTTGATATCCTGAATCCAGGTGGAACCAAGTCCGGCGGCGCTGTTCCAGCGCCATCAGACCTGTTTGCCCCCTTGGGACCAATGCCCATTCCTGCAAATGTATTTGTTCCAAACTCAGGTGTGTTACGAGTGGATAAAATTGTAAGGGGGTGGTTTGGTTATTTGTGGTTATATGGTCATCTGTGCTTCTGCCAGTGTGTGTGTTATGTAACCTTTAATGAATGTTTAAGAATGTTCAGTCTCATTAACTGCAAGTTGTTTTAGAAGTAGAATTAGTCTTGGGAACTGCGATAAAACAAATGGGTTTTACCTGCACACTTGATTAACATGTTCCCCCCCCACTCTGCTTTCACTACACGCTGTGCTGCACCAAAATAATCTATATGAACTATACGCATCTCCCGCTTGCAGACTTGTAACACGACTTGGGGCATCTAAAGACATCGAGACTGCCCTCTTTAATTTACCTTTTTCCTGGGAGAAGATTGGTATTGTAGAAATTCAGTTCTGCTGATGTCCCTGCTTCTCACTCTGTGAAATCAAACGCCCTGGTGCAGTGTGTTCGGCTAAATCCCATTTCCTTTGCAGTTCCAGGGGAGCCCCAGCCAGTGGAAGGGAGTGGTGCAGCAGAGCACACACCAGCTGCAAATCAAACCAATGCGGATCCTGCTGCAGCTGTTGAACCAGAGGTGGGTTAGAAATAATGTTTTTTATATATAATTCAAGCTTCTTATAAAACCCCTTGTGTTTGTCTTGTCTGAATAGTAGTTTTGTAGCCACAGCATGTACAAAGTATGTTGTTGTTGTAGCAATTATGTTTGTGTACAACATTTTAGTTAAAGATCTGGAGAAGGGAAATGCAAGTGAAAACTTGCGTGGAGAAGTGGGAAGGCCATGAAAAATTACATTCCCTAATTTGGCAGGGCTGTGGGTGCTGTATGTGTCAGGAGGGACACATAGGAACACAGGAAGAGCCATACACTGCATGTTTCACCTGTCTTGATGTATTATAATGTTGGTTTGTTGCAGTGGGATCAATATAGCAGAAATGTGAAACAGCATCATAGTAAGGAAAATTAAACAAAAGTATATTGCTTCTTTTTAGTATTTAAACCCTGCAATCCTTCCTCCTGGATCTGGACTTCCTGTTTCTAACCCTGATGGCTCCCAATCGGGCGAGGTAAGGTTTGATTCAAAGTTAGCTAATTACTTTTGCAGCGTATTTTAACCATTAATTTATAGTGGGCCATCTAAACCAACAAGTAGCTGATTCGGTTGCCGATGACTAGCCAAGGTGGAATCATATGACTGCCTCCAAAATTGTACAGAATAGACCTCTAAGCCCACAGGAGAAGTTCAGGCTCCGTGTCCTACATTCTGTGATGTGATCTCCTCTTTCCATATAAGTAGACTTTCACAAGCCTTTTTCAGAGTAAAATGTCAATAGCAGTTTGAGGATCTCTTGCCTCCCTGCATGTGTATAATTTCACTAATATTAAAGTGCAAGACACAACGAGGAGAATAGATTGCTTTGTGCCAGGCAGAGTAACATTACCTTTGTTCCTACTAAATGTTTTCTATATCTACATAATTTTGTGCTTTAAGAAGTCCTTTTGATTTAAACTAACTTCTGGCTTTACATTTGTTTTGTTTTGGTTTTTTTTTTTTAACTTGAAGTTGGTTTAACCTTTGGCAGTGAGACTTTTAAAATGAAATAAAACAACTGAAAGCTTGGGGCAGTGACATGCATGACGACTTTTTTTATTTGTGTTTTTTTGTATTTGTGTGTTCTTGCTGTTTTGTAGCTTTCGCGCTCTAGTTCAATGAGTTCATTATCACGTGAAGTAAGCCAGCATTTTAATCAGGTACATGTGGCTGGCCATTCTCATTTATGTTAACTTATTTACTTTTTCCCCTCCTTTATTTTGCACTTGCTCAAGTACTTACTAATGCTACTTTTAGTCATTTTCCCCTCTTCTCATTTCACAGAAATAACATTATATGTATTTAATGATGTAGTGTTCCTTTTAACACTCAAACAGGGCCTTCAGAGTTTTTTTCATATTTATGAGAATGCATGTAATCCGGGCATGCTTTTTGTTTATGTTCATGTTCCTAAGAGATTCACTTGATGATTTTAATCAGTTCTTTTCTGGGATACCAAAGAACTCAGTTGATTTTTAAACAAACAAACAAAAGAAACAATCCGAAAAGCCTCCTAAAAAGAATCACATAAGCAAAATGTTGTCATTATTCTACTGCCAGTCTCAAATCAATAGTAACACCGTTGCCTGTTCCATCGGCACAAGCCCCTGTAGGAATTAAAGGAATGCTTCATCGCTGCTCTAAGTTCAGTACTGTAAAGGGGTGACACAAACTCTTTCTGATATTTCTTAGTAAAGCAAAACTTGACTTAGACTGTTTATTTTGGGGCAAGTCCTAAGGTCTACTAACAAAAGCAGAAGGTACTAATTCAGTGAAGTCGCACTGGTGTCTTGTTTTGGTTTTTGCATGCTTTGGATATTCCGAGCTATCTACAGTTTGTGCATGTGACATCGTTTTGCCAATTTCTACATTAAGCAAGCGATATTAAAGATCTGGATGCAAACTGTACCAGCACTGTTTGCAGTTGTTACAATATGCTGTGCTGTCCATATTGTTGGCATTTTTACTGTGAATACCTGCTCTGTCTGACTAAGCAAAGCACATCTGAGAGGCGGTGAAGCTCCGCTCTTCTGTAACTTCAGTATTATCTGCTTTCTAGCCGGCCACTGGGCCGCCTGCGGGAGGACCTTCAGGAGGAGCCGTTCCGTTCTACAATCCTTCTCAATTTGCACAAGTGAGTAAAGGCCTCCTCTTCGCTTCGAACAAAGCCATTGAACAAAATCATGATTTTATGTGTGACTATCTTAATCTGGACTGTTGCACGTAGAGTGTTAAATGTGCACACGGACCAGTCTAGCACCTGTTTAACTTAAGTTTTGAATGCAAACTTGTTTTATTGCTACCTTTTTGTATTTTGTCTCTGGTATGATGCTTTTACAGAACTCTTTTTTTTTTTTTATTCCTATTCTCCTTTTTCAGTCTCCTGCAGCCACTGGAAGTTCAAGACTGGGAAGAATTGGACAGAGGAAGTATCCGACATTGAAGTAGAGTCCAGTGGCTTTGTATTTGGAATTCTCACTCGTGTCCTGAGTATACAAAGAACTATTCAATCTTATGGCACATGGTATCAGTTCTAGCTGCAGCTGACATGATGGAAGTTTAATGATGGGTGATTTTTTTTGTTCATGGGTCTCCCTACTTGCACCTCATCTACGCAAATCATTACCAAACATGAAATATATGTAACTTTTCCTTTTAAAAAACCTGGCTAGAAATAGCTTTGCTGTGATAAAGAATAGACACAAGGGAGGAAATAGTTGCTGTCTGTTACAAAAACTATTTGTAAATTGCATAGGCAATTTATTCCTTAAGTTTATTTTAAACCTACTAGTGTGACCTTGGAAGACACAGTTTCAGGGATTCCTTAATTTCTGAAGGATGCTCCCCTCCCAGCGGGGGGCGAAAAACCTGTCCACATTGTAACGTAACACTCTGTGGCCTTAAGAGGACCATGCACAATTGTGATGCTCGTTAAAAACAGGACTTGGTTTGTCAGCGTGTGAGGCTGGAGACGCTCATTCCTCCGGGAAACGCCTCGTGCTGGTGTGGTTTTTGAAGTGGTGAGGGGGCCACAGCTCATCCAAATAAGTTGACCTACATTGAATGAAAACTGTGACTGTAATCTAATACTAATTTGGTTTGGATCTTACCTAGTATGTATGTAGTTTGTGGTTTTAGACTACTTGTAAAGCAAATTGTATAGTCTGAAAGAAGCTCTCTGTATAATAGCCGATGCTGTACTATTTGACGAGTGAGTGTTCTTTTAAGTGCAATACGGTTACTCGCTTTCTCTCCAACTGCTGGCACCGGACAATTAAGGTGGGAACAGCTTGACAGTTGATGAAGTTTTTTTTTCCTGTTGAGTGCCAGAATCAGCATAATACTCTATTCTTGAATTTCCATTACTAAAAAAAAAAACAAAACCAAGGTCTTAAATAGCTAACGGCTGAATTTCAAACATACTAAAAGTAGACGGATTTAGACCTCTACCGATGGACTTTAAAATCTTTAGGTTTAATATAAGAAATCTTGAAAACCATGATATGCAACATTCATATTTGCTGAAGAATCTGAATTATCTGCAAAGAGAGAAATAAACTTTAAATATTTATTAAATCATTAGGCCATATTTTATTTAGAACTTGCCACCAAACTATTTTATTTTACTTGAATTTCTGCCCATGAGTAGAAATAATGTGAATGTGAAATTGCCAGTTTTGGTCCCCCATTGGTTTTTTGGTTTGTTTCTTTTTTCTTTTCCTGCATAACGCTACCTTTCTGAGATCTCAATAGCCTTACCTACGTCCTAAAAGGTTTGTACATAACCGAAGTAAAACGCTCTTTGGGGGATTAGAAACCTTTGCATAATGGTCCATACTCAATTCCAGACGTGGTCAGCAGCCGTCAGTGTGGTTTACTTTTCTATAATTGAAACCTCGTCAGACACTTGGCTCTCCTCTCCTTCAGCCAGGCTGCTGGTGATTTTTCTCCTTTCAGTAGAGACTGCCAAACAACTTCATTCAAGAAGGCTTCCTTTGAGCTGGGAGCGGCTATCTTTCCTAAGTGTAAGATTTGACACTGTAAATTCTTAAATAAAATATTTTGCGCTCTGGAGCACTTTCACATTTTACTACTTCTTGTGGTTATTGCTTTACGGAGCCGGGGGGAGACACCACTCCTCTGCCTTTGGAACTAATCCAGTTAGAGGGAGCTGGAGCTCCCAGTGCACAAGTGTCTTCAGTGCCGTGTTCAAAGTTGAGGCGGTAGACTTAATATGAAGTGTAAAAATGCTTTGCTTTAAAGTGCTTATTTAAATGCCGTGGTTTTACAGGATTTATTTATTTATCACCCGGGGGCTGGCGGTGCGGTCCTCCGGCCGCCAGGGGGCGCTGCTGCTGCCGCCGCCGCCGGGGCGGGCCCAGCTTGGCGTCGCCGCCGCCGTTGCTACGGGCGGGGCTGGGGCGGCCTCCACCGCCGCC
>JAOXNO010000008.1:2891321-2903384 GCA_028565335.1 Limnodromus scolopaceus
GGGGCCGCCGCCCGCCCCGCTGTGAGAGGCCGTGGGGAGAAGCCGGAGGGACTGTGAACCCACCCACCCCCGGGTGCAGCCGGAGAGGCCGCGGCCCGCTGAAGGACCGCCGAGGTCAGCGCGGCGGAGCCGGCCGGGGCGGCAGCGGGCCCCGCAGGTCAGTGGGCTCTCTCTGAAGGGGAAGGGGGGCGTCCGAGGCCACCGGTGCTCGCGGCCCTGGGGGGGGTCGCGTCCGGCCTCTCGTCCCCCCTCAGGGCTTGGGGCGGTGAGAGGAGCCGTGTGAGGGGTTGGGGGAGCTCTCCCTCCCGCCCGGGCGGCGGAGATAGCGGGCGGCCTGGCCCCCGGGCAGAGGAATAGCGCTCCGGTGTGCTCTGAGGGGATTTGGTGCTTCCAGCAGAGAGGTACAGAGTGTGCCAGTGCCGGCGGGAGGGTTGGGTCACGATAATGGCAGAATGACGAGATGCTTCTCCCCCCTAAGTTTACCTTACCCTCCCCCTCAAGAGGGGCTTTACCTTGAACCCCGATGCTATGTCCCTAAAACGACTCCTGGGATGTTTTCTGGGATGTTTGCTCAGTTGCGGTGGCCGGGGGTTGGCACAAAGCAGCGAGGTCCCTGCTGTGGGACCAGGGGAGAAGCTGAGATCACTGGAAATTTCCTGGCCTCTGGCTGTGGGCAGCCCCGAGGCTGGTGGTGCCGGTGACTCAGGGTGCAGCGAGGAGGACAAGCTGTGATTTATGCGCGGTTTTAATTTCCTTTCATGCCAACAGCGTACACAAGCTTCTCTGCATGCAGCCCCGATGCCCACAGCAGTGAGGAAGTCAGTTCGCTGCTCTGCTCTTGAAAAAAAGAAAATAACATTGGTTTTCTAACAAGGTCATATTAAGGTTTGAAGTGTTCTAGAGGGAGGTCCCGTGAGGAGCTTGCTTTCTGCTTAAAGAGCAGGATTCACAGCTCAGTAACTTCGTTCTTCTACGTGTTTCTTTTTGGGGAAGTCCAGGTATCCCACTTCTTGAAGCTCTGCAGACAATGCAGCCGCCTACACGTACCCCCCCTGCCCTTCATTCTCCACTAAAGACTGAGCTGTCTCCCTTTTCTGTGTCTTTCTGGAGTGGTTAAAGCCCTGGGAGCCCACGGGGTAAGCAAAGGGAAGGAAACTATGCTGTGAGGAACTTCTCGAACAGAGCAGTGCCCGTAGCTGGTACCCGGGGCAGGATGAGTACTCCAAATGGATTTCCGCAGCACTCAGGGGCGTGTGTTACCCGGGGCACGGAAGGAGGAGCCGTGCAGGACCTGCACGCTAAAAAAGCTGGCAAAGCAGCCAAGAAGGAGGCTGGTGGCAGTGGGGTGCTTACCTTTGAAGATCCTCCAAGTGTAGGCACCTCTTTAAATGAAACCTTAAAGCTTCTGCCAGGTGAACTCAAAGCTAACATGAAAATTAAATCGATCACTCCAAGGCCTCCCCGGAAACCCCGGCTGGAGCGTGCTGCGTCTCTGGATGAGAAAAGCTGGAGGAGGTGGAGGCGGTTTAGAACGAGTCAGGAAAGCCTGACCGATCCCAACGAGACAAGTTCCTCCAACGGTTCTCTGCAGGAAGCATCCCTCAGCCCTCCCATCAGGGGCAGGGCAAGCCCCAGCCATCAGTGCTGCCAGCAGAACTCCTTGAACAGTTCACCAGATGCCTCGGAAACCGGTCCCGTGGGGAAGAGCAGAGGAGGCGCCTCCGACCTGGGGAAACGAGCCTCAGAGATCTCCAGTGCCTTTGGTGGGCTTCTGCGGGGGAAAGCGTTTGCAGGTGGCAAACCCCGGCTGTCCCAAATAATGCCGGCTCGACCTCTGCCGCCCGTGGAGTTCAATGTGGCCTCTCACACGCTGAGGACAGCTAATAGGATTGACTCGGATTGTATGGATTATCGACATTATTCTCAGCACAAGTTTGGGAGGGTGAGCAGCAGCTTGAGCGATACCAGGCTACATGGCAACGGGATGGTCTGTGATAATTGCTCCACGGACTCCATGAAATCTACATTCAGCCTGCTCACTCCCATTCGCTCCAAGGATGTTCGAAGCAGGTACGTCCCCCAGCTTCTCCTGGCAAAGTTTGGGGGTGTTAGCAGGGATTTGGCTGTCTTGCAGAATCCTGCTGGACAGGGGACTTCAGACCAATCAGTAAAGTATAGAACTTGTTCTGTGTTGTTTAGCCTACTGTGGAGACTGGAAACAGCTTGAAGATTAAGAGATTAGTACACATACTCTAAATTTGCTGCTTTCAGCTGAGCATTTTTTTACATAAATATATATAAGTTATATTTGCTGTCAAGTTGCTTGTAGTATTGAAGTAATCTGTTTTGAAACTTAAGAAACTGTAGCTGTGCATGCAAGCAGTTGGGAAAACTATTCTTTTTTTTAAATCTAGAAGTACATTGGGCTTGAACTGAAATATTAAATGGCAGGAAGAAAACCCAAATGTTTTAGCTTGAAACTTTGCAGTACTATCGCAATCCTGTAAGGTGCTGAGGGTCCTCTGCAGATACTGAGCTTGTTTGGCTTCTGGCAGGATCAAATCATGGGCTGTGAACTGCTTCAGTGTCCCACGGGAGCTCCTCTGCCCCAGCTTTTCCAGGAATCTCTTGAGGGAAGAGTCTGATTCCACTCAGGTCTTGGCACTTTCTCCCAGTGTGGCCCTGACCTCTTGCTCTGGTTGCTCGTTTGTCTTCATTCTTAGCTAAATTTAGATTATTGATTGGAGGGAGCTGAGGTGGGTATATTAATCTGCTTCCTAGTGCATCCAATTCTCTTCTTGTGTTCATGGCAGAGCCTCTATTTGTGAAGACCTCCCAGCACACAGCACAGACACTGTATTACTGCTAATTAGAGTATTACTGCTAATACTGCAGGTCAGGAAACATGTGAAAGGGAAAGGGTATCAACTACTCAGCTAAAGGTTGTATGTTATAGACACACAACAGTCTGCGAGACCTTGAGGGATAAATCTGATCATTGATCCAAACAGTGGGAGCCAGTGGTAGAGGGGAAAATAATTCTGAGGTAAATGAAAGTGTTAGTAATGGGTAAAAAAGCCCCAAAGATAGATTGTTACTTGTTTGCCATCAGGGGTTTTCCTTCACCACCCTCTGCAAAGCTGCTGGAGTCAGCTGGGCAGCTGGGGAGACCAGTGGATCGTGCAGCGTTCCCTGGCGTTACGCTCTCGTCGTTATTTGTAGAGCTTAAGCAAGATTAAAAATGCGTATTTAACTTGCAGTCCTTTTGCCAATACCCCTTGCTTTTGTAAGCAGCATGGTCTTTGAAGAGGCAGGCGGTGTGGGGCAGATCTGTGCTTTTTGAATGTGATATTCCTTTAAACCTCAGACTCAATAAATCATTTACTTGAAAGCTAATTTGATGAGCTGAATAGAAGGAAAAATGTGAGTTTGAATCCTTGATTAGGAACAACTTGGTGCCAGAACATTGAGAACGGTGCGGCTCTTTACTAACCTGCTTCAGGACAGTGAAATATCAAATCAATCTCTTCATTTTGTGTTTGCGGTAAGTTCTAGGGGGATTGAAGACTTTGGATGGCTTCAGTCTTCTCATCACAGAACCTCTGCATCATCAGTCTCCCCACCATAACTCGTGTCCTGGCTTGGAAAAGGCTGGTTTATGACCATAGTTTTGTTTTCTTGCATGTGATCCATGAACTCTCAATAAGGGTTGGAACTTTATAAAGAATTTCAGGCAAGCAGAACAATATATACATAATAAATGCTGTTTCTTGAGCTACAGACATGTTCTTGATTAACTCAAGATTCAGATGTTACAAATCATTATTCCAACTGTCATGTTGTTTCCTTAGATGCTCATTTATGCATCTTCTGTTCGCAGAAGCTATTTGGAAGGCAGCCTTCTGGCAACTGGTGCCTTACTGGGAGCAGAAGAACTTAGCAGATATTTCCCTGATCGGAATATTGGAATTTTTGTGGCCACCTGGAACATGCAGGGTCAGAAGGTTTGTGCACGTCAGTTTCTCCAGGTCTCTTGGCAGTGGGAAAGTTACCAGGTCTTTACTGCAAGGACTGGTGCGATGTTTTTTTTAATGTTTGTGACTATGTTCCTCGTAAGCCCAAGTTCATCATCTTTATTAAATTACAAGGCCCTCTTGTGCATGTTCACCTTAGTGAGAATTTTTAGTATTATCACTTAATATATTTTTTGAAGCATGAATTGTTTGCATATGCTGTGGGACTTGTAGCTTAGCCTGGACTTTTCTAGTAAATCTGTACATAACTAATACTGCCTTTTTTTCTTTTTTTTTTTTTTTTTTTTAATAATAGGAACTTCCTGTGAATCTGGATGACTTCTTATTACCAACAGATCCTGACTATGCCCAGGACATGTATGTCATTGGGGTTCAAGAAGGCTGTCCAGACAGGTAGCAAAAACAATGTAAAGAACCATCCTCTTTTATTGTTAACTAATTACTTGGGTTTTAATTAATCTGGAAGTAGTCTCTGTCGTATTAATATTTTCAATAAACCCATTTAATAAGACTTTGAATTCCATTGCATGAGCACCAGAGGAAATGTGGTTTAGTGATAAATGTCACAAAACTCTGTAAATATAGAACTTGGTCCTGTTGTCAGGGCAGCTAATGGCAAAACTGCTGTCTGGTGTCTGTGGGCATCTTGCCATGGATCCGAGCTGGCTGTGGGCTGGCTCACAGGCTGGCCGTTAGCCTTAGCAGCCACATGCTCATTAGTAGCACATTGCTGTAAATGTCTAGTCTGTCTGAGATTTGACCAGCCCTAGAAGTGCAGGTTGAAGCATCATATCAGACCCTGCTTTTGTTACGGTGTCTTCCCAGTGGGACTCTCTTTCCCCCAGATTTAGAGCTGTTCGGTGCAGGGGCAGTAATACCCTCCCACCAACACGCAGAGCCTCTGCGTGATGCGTGTGTCGTGTCAGTCTGACCATCCTTCCCTGCAGCATCACTGAGGCAGTGGAGGTTTTGCTTACACTTACTTGACCTCAGCAAAGGGATCGCCCTGTTTGCGCAATGCTGATTTCCTCTCCTGGTTGTTGTCTCCTGCGCTGTCCTCGTGACCCAGCTGTTGTTCTTCCCTGCAGAAGAGAGTGGGAGATCCGCCTGCAAGAGACGCTGGGCCCCCACTACGTCATGCTCTACTCTGCTGCCCATGGGGTGCTCTACATGTCGGTCTTCATTCGCAGGGACCTGATCTGGTTCTGCTCAGGTGTGTAGTCCAGTAAGAGCTGGAACGTGGGGAAGGGAAGGGACTGCAGCCATCGGGTGTCTTGTCCTTTCCTCTAGGGCTGTCCCTCACCTGACTTTCCTCCTCACTGTCTCTAGAGGCTTTTTAGTAACAGCAACTTCTTTTTCTCTTTCCAGAAGTGGAGTATGCCACGGTGACAACTCGGATCGTATCTCAGATCAAAACCAAGGGAGCTCTGGGAATCTGCTTCACGTTTTTTGGGACCTCCTTTCTCTTCATCACCTCCCACTTCACCTGTGAGACATTTACACTCTTGTTAGAAGTGTCCCAACTGAGGGAGGAAGGGGGTTGCTTTACTAACTTAGAAAACAAAGATTAAGTCTGCATGTTTGTATCCCTTTTTCCACACTTTCTGTCGTCATTTTTCAGTGTGAGTTATATTTTACATGTGGGAAACGTCTAATGCCCTTTGGAAGCTGCTGTTGTAACCAAAAATGATAATTGGATGAAAATGATGCATTGTTGGCATTAAATGGGATTTCTGTCTTTCAGCTGGGGACAGTAAGGTGAATGAGAGGAAACTGGACTACAATAAAACCATTCAAGCCCTTACACTTCCCAAGAACGTTCCAGACACAAACCCCTATCGATCCAGTTCTAGTAAGTGGGAAACCATGTTTGTGTGGGAGCCCACACGAACGGAGTTTGTGCGTTGTCTGTCAGTCTGCACTAAGGAAGAGAGAATGATAGCACTAATTTGAGATGGTACAAAAAGATGCCACAGGTCTTTTTGTCTGAGGATGATTACTGTTCACATAATTATTTTTTTTAGGTGGGGCATAATTTTGGGGGGAATTTGGGAGAAAAAGTTGAAATGGAGGGGAAGGGAGAAAATTTGAAAGGAATTTTCATGTGATGTGTTTTTTCGTAGAACAGCAGTATGATAATTTTAATTTTGGTGTACTGGTTACCAATATTATGGTTGTGTTTCACTTTCCAAGTCTTTTCTAGAACAAGTAGAAATTATTTCGAGACTTAAGAGAAGGAACATTATTTCAATTTGCATATACATATGTCAGCATATTGTTTGCCAAATTCCATTATTGTTTCTTAATGCTGTGCTGTTAACATGACGTCTAGATATACAGCTAAGCCCTTTTTATGGAAAGATGAATTTGCTCTTCATCTGTAGCGTAGCATTCAGTTTTTGTGTTCATACTATTTTTAGCTCCTATGGATATGTTTTTTTAACGATTTTTTAAAATTTTGCTTCAATTTTCTACTGTTTTTTTATTACCACTGTCTGTGATGGTCACAGACAGAAAACACGCTCAAGTATTACATCTCCTGGTAGTGAAAAGAAGAATTTATTCCTGTTCCTTGAATGTCTCTAGCAGTACTCTCAGTGAGCTGTGCCTCATACAGCTGTAGTGTGGTAGCTACATCATATACTTTAATTTTCCTCAAGTCAAAAGGAGATTCAGGGATTAAAAGTTTGGGTTTTTTTCTTTCAGAACTTTTCAGGATGTTTACCTTTATAGTGACACTTCTGGTTTGAATTTGCAGATGATGTCACAACTCGGTTTGATGAAGTATTCTGGTTTGGTGACTTCAACTTCCGACTAAACAAGGATCGTGAGACCGTGGATTCCATCTTGAACCAGAACCCAGAAACTGACGTGTCCAAGCTACTGGCGTATGACCAGCTTACCAGTGAAATGAGTAGGGGTGAGGGACAGCTGGTTTTCTCCCGGGTCTCCATAAACAGAAATAATTACAGCCAAATCCCTATTTCCTAGAGACCTTTCCTGCTTTCTCTTGTTAATTTCCCTAAAAGAGGAAGGCAGGTTGTCAAATACAGGGGCAATCTGTACAAGGGACTTTTTGCTATAGCATGTTGCTATATTTAGTGTAATCTCCCAAGCCATTTACTCCTCTCTTTCATCTGACTCCTCTGTGAACTGGACATCATTCTCTCGCAGTGTCCAGGGCATTTAGGTTTGAGGGATTTGCAAAGCATTGTGAGCTTTCAGTGGAAGGGGAAGTGCATGCACCGAGTGTTCTTTGTTCAAATAGCCACTGACTAAGTAGCCACTGGCTAATTTTTATCCTCACTGTATAAGAACTTGAGCTTGCTCCCTTTCTGGAGCCCGAGCCCAGGTTTTTCTAGTCATTTTTGTACATGGCTGTTGTTTCTAGCCAGCACCAGTTAAGCAGTGTTGAATAAATGCAGAAAGCGTGGTGGGTTCTTAGGAAGGAGGAATTTGTTGTTCATGCTGTTCTCCTGTTCCCTTACAGGGTCTATTTTCAAAGGATTCCAAGAGGCTGACATTAATTTCCGTCCTTCCTACAAGTTTGACATAGGAAAGGACAGCTATGACACCACTTCCAAACAAAGGACTCCTTCCTACACGGTAAGGATGGTTTCAGAGCAGTGTTCGAAAGGGCTGCTCAGCCTCGCGTCTGCCTCCGAAGGGGATTCTCAGCCATGCTGAGATTTGTTGCTTGAGGGCAAGAGGGCACGTGGAACTGGTTTGAATCCATGAGCACAGGGAGAGTTTGGCACAGGCTGCTAATCTCATTTTCCCTGCCTTGCATCCCATTCCAGTGCATTCTCCCCTATGCTCGGAGCTGGGCACAGAGCCGCTATCGGGATCAGACACACATTCTTCATTAATGTGTCCCAGCCCAAGACACTTAATTTCACTAAGTGGAGTGTGATAAATGAATGGATTTGTCTCTCAGGAGCTGGCGCTTCTTTCCAGGGTGGATGTGCAAAGGGAGTTACCATCAGTCTCCCCTTTTTTCTCTGCCTCCCAGGACCGAGTTGTATTCCGCAGTCGGTACAGAGACGACATCCAGGCTGTCAAGTACTCATCGTGTCCTGTGATCAAAACTTCAGACCATCGGCCCGTGTTTGCCTTGTTTCGTGTGAAAGTGAGACCTGGCAGAGACAAGTTAGTACCCCCTCAACTACTCCATATGATTGCACGTGGCTCCAGTGATCCTGGGATATGCCCCTGTTCTGAGTTTGTCCTCTCAGGAGAGTTCCTGAAATAGAGTTTATCCCATGTAGCACTTCACAGCCTGTTTTTTACCCACTATATGCCAGTAGGAGCACTTAAACCTTGCACTGACATCTGAAATCCCTGCTGCCAGGTCCCTTAATCCTCCCGAGGGAGATAAATGGAGTCCCTTGCAATGGACTATGAATCTGTGTTTTAGCTGAGATGCAGCTCTGTTGTGCATGAACCGTACCAGCGAACACACCAGGTTAACAGGAAACTAGTTTAGCTTTTCAGATGAGTGGTTTTTTGCCCCTTATGAATGCAGGCCTGCTCATGCTTAAATTGAAAGTACATTTGCCTTTTACAACTAATATTTTCTTCATTTAAATGTACCGTGAAACATCTTGACTTGTTGCTGTGAAAGAACAACTTTGATTTACCTCTTTTCTCCCACAGCAGTAGCTGAATGCCTTAAGAAAGTAAAAATCAGGTTCCTGACCTTTATTGTATGGACTAGTTGGGAAGTGTTGGGCAAATGAGAAGGTTGTATTTGTGCCCTGATCTAATTGCTTGTGTTTCTATTGTAGCATTCCACTTGCTGCAGGGCAGTTTGACAGAGAACTCTATTTAATCGGAATAAAGAGGCGGATCACAAGGGAACTTCAGAAACGGCAAGAGCAAAAGGACCAAAAATCCAGCAGCATTTGTAGCATTTCCTGAGCCGAGGACTCTGTGATGCTTGTGTTAGAGGTGCCCGGAAAGAGGATTTCAGGCCACGGCAAACTCTGCAGGGAATTGTCTGCCTAAGCACCTCTGGCAGTTGCTGTGGCTTGTGAAGAATGTCTTAAACCTCATCCTCCATCTGCATGAGCTAATCCATGTAGCTCAAGTGCTTTTGCTGAAGAAAATGGAGTCAGTTATTTAGGACATCCATCCCGACAGATGTAATTTATTTATTTTTAACCAGACTATCTTTGGAAGCGACCAGGTACAGTCTCTCGGTTCTAAGATGACTCCACGTGGGGAGCACAGATTCAGGAATTGGCATGACCAGAGGCAAGGGACCTAAGAAAAGCCTGCAGAAAGGTGACATTTTTTGTTTGGTTGGTTTGATCTGATTAACACACGTATAATGGTTTTTTTTTTTTCTCCTTATCTGTAGCCAAGTGTACAGTATTCTGTAAAATGCATAACAGGGACCAGTTAGGAGACTTGAGCAGTTTTGTGTAAGGATGGTGCTCCCACATTGGGCCTTTTTGGTCCTCTACAGCAAGACCTGTGTGAATGTACTACTGTATATCTGAAGTGTAGAAACATTGCCTTTCAGCAATTACTCTATAGGCCTTCTGTTACTAAGGGGGGAAATGCCAGTCTCTCACTCCATATATTTGGCTGTTGAGAGTGCTTGAAACAATCCCTTCCTTGACTCAACTCGCTTGCCCTCCCCAGGGGTGATAAAACACCACCTGCCTTCAGCAGGACACTCGAGTTGAAAATAAAAGTACAGCCACTGTGTGATGCTTCACCAAAGCGATTACGATGTCGAGGGAGGGTACATGGGAAGTGCGCAGAGAAACTGCACCAACTTGGAGCAGCGCAGTTTCGTTACCTCTGATTACAGTTAATTCCTTTTGGTTTTTTATGTTTTCAATTCCATGAACTGTGAATAACTTGCTGTTTTTCAAGTAGTGTTGTCTTAAGGCTAAACATACTACATGGACCAGTATGGCACTGGTAAAACGTTAAGTACAGCTAATACTTCATGGGCACAGATCGGCTGGATCATTAATCACCTTAGTAGATAAAACAGCGTGCAAACAACTTGGAGGAAGTGCTGCTAACTATGCAACCTGTCCAAGACAGAGCTTCTGTTCTGCGGTACAAACATTTATGGCACTGACCTGTCTGTAGCCATCAGGTATTTGGATTTCCTTTCTTTTTAAAGGAATAAAAATAAATTAATGCAATACCTTAAATGAGAACCAGCTCTTATTGCAGGGTTATCAGAACTAGAGTTCTTTGTGTGATGCATGGTAACCATTCAGGTGACCTGAGCCGTTCATCTTTCAGCTGGAAAAAAGGGACAGATTCCTTTGGGAATCATTTGCATTGAACAAACAAAGCCCATTTCCCCGGCCAGTTCAAGAAACCCAGCCCATTAGCTGATGAATTTCAGAACTCTTACTACTTGCTCCAGTCACTCAGAGGTCTCTTTATTTTCTTACGAACATACACAACTGAACAGGACTTTCATACTGTGGGTTCCACAAGAAGCGATGCAACATCTTTTCTAGTTGCACAAGGAAAGCTGGTAGTAGCTGCCTCACCGTGTTCTGCTCCCAGTTTGATTGCTCTTTACAATGCTCATCGAGCCAGTGAAGTGCTGCAATGCAGCTCTCTACTTTTAAGCCCATATATTAGGGGATTATGTAAATCAGATGTTTAATTTCCTCTCTTTTGGATCTTCTTCGGTATATCAGATGAGTGGCACTTAGCTTCGTGTCACTCATTTTAAAGATCGTGAGCTTTCTGAACGTCATTTTGGTCTGAGCTCCAGCTCTGCTCTGAGACTGAGCATTATGTGTTCTTTTTGCAAGGACTTAAGTTCATCTATGTGACAATTTGAAGGAAGTAGGATGCGGCAGCAACTCCTTTAATAACTTCCTGTTTTGGTACCAGCTCGGGAGTAAAAGAACTTTTATTCTTTAGCGTAGTTCACTTACAAATGAAATACCCAAAGAATAGGATTGCTTTAATTCTACACTAAGTGTCCATGTAGCATTACACACAGTATCTCTGTAGATGAACTCCACAGAAACTTAGTTAAGCCATAGGTCTACTCTCCTCTGAGCTCTAGCAAAATGATGAAGTTATTTATTTCCAGCCATGTGACTTCTAATAGTACTACAGATGGTAAATTACACCAATGAAATGGATCCATGATGCTTGTAACAAAACCTGGACTGCAGGAAACCTGTTACTCACAATGGATAACAACTGGTACTTTCTGAATTCAGTTTGACCAAGTCTTTGCTCACCTTGGTAATGGCTATAAATATTCTTTGATTTCGGATCCATAAGCCCAGCTTTTTACGTGCCACCACATCCCACCAGAAGGGCACACACCAGCGCCTCCTGCGTGACAGCCCCACCTCTACTGCTGCTATGATTAAGTGATAACACAGCAGTGACTTCTCAGATACGTGCTTTCAGTTGTAGATATTTCAGAATATTTTGGCTTGCTGTGTTCTCCCCAATGCCAAGAGAAGGCTGTACACACCCCTCTTCTCTTGTAACCTATTCGGAGGGTTGAAGCACTCATCCAGAGTGGGCCTTTGAGCCCAACACAACGAGCTCTTCACAGTCCAGTGTCGTGAAGCAGCTTTGTTCAGCTGTCGCATAGCTCCATGTCTGCACAGTATGCCTGGAAAGATGGGGGAAGAGGGCTCGCAGCAATATTATAATCTCAAAAATATATTAAAAAAGAAGCAAGTCTGTCAGATGTGCAGGATGCACTGCTTTATCGAAAGAGCCGGTACATCCGAGGGAGTCGCCCGTCCTTGCTGGAAAGCGCTGTCTGGATGTGTTCGTAAGAGGGCAAATCTGTTAAGTCGCCCAGGGCAGCCACAGCAGGTTTTTTATGAAGCATCTTAGTGACCACTCTTTTGATATCAGTAGGTTTCACCTGACCTGCAGGGAAAAATAAAGCCAGAGCTGTGACAACTATCATTAACTCTAGATCTTCTCTACCATGCTTCTGTTTTTTCCTTCCTCCTGATAAAAACAAGCATTGTGGTGGCTTGCAAGGAGTTGAGAAGATCGGTTTGAA
>JAOXNO010000008.1:2954873-2972811 GCA_028565335.1 Limnodromus scolopaceus
GCCTGATTGGCTGCCGCGGACTTCCGGGTACCGGCTGGTGGTCGGGCTGTGAGTGGGGGGTCCCTGAGCTCGGAAACTCAGGGAGTCAGAACACCCCAAACAACTCCCCGTGTCCAATTGCTCCGTCTGGCGTGGCCTCGGCAATGTGTGCCCTCTCCTGCTCTGTCTGAGGCTGGCTCCTGGCTGTGCCCACAGCTTGCCAAGCCCCACAGCCTGCCGGGGGTCACTGCTACTTGGTCCCTCTGTCCCTCTGGCTCTGAAATAACCTCTCCCTTTTTCTCTTGCCACCCTTCAGTGTGGACAATCTTAACACCATCCTCCAGAGGAGGCCACATGAAGGTCCCCTCTTCCCACAAGGACCCCTGAGCGGGAGCAGGATGAAGAGCTGCTTTGCGAGACAGGGCATCCCTGGAGAGCTGTGTCCCCCCAGCAGGTCACTTGCTGTCCCCCAAGGGTCAGGGCACTTCTCCAGCCCCAAACCAGAGCCAGGCTCCTACCAGCTCACAGACGAGCCTCACGCAGAGCAGCCTCCGTTGCTGCAGAGCGTCTCGAGTGCTCAGAACAAACCGGAGGCTGAAAGGGAAAGAGGGAGGAATGGGGACAGCATCCACCCTGGTGCAGCTCCGCTGGGGAGAGGAGCTTTGGGCTGGCAAAGGGGTGGGTTCAGAGAGTGACCGTGGCCAGGAGTGCGAGGGACGAGGAGGAACCGTGCGGATGCCCTGGCTGGAGCACTGTCGTGTGCCCAGCCGAGGCTCAGCTCCAGCTCAGGGATTGCCAGCGCCCAGCTGTCCTTCCTAACCACCTAAATTTAACCTTTGCGGGTCACTGCCCCCGCTCTCCCAATGCTTCCTTCCGGTGCTCCTGTGTCCTCAGCGCACCACGGGTTCTAACAGTCACCGAGCTGCAAATGCCACAAAATTATAGTTTTTCAGGGAAACGGTTCTCGCATGAGAGCCCCAAATAAGCACCTTGCACTAGACAGTGATATATTTATGCCGCGCTGCAGAAGGGTTTGTGTTCGAGGCAGCCGTTCAAAGGCGCTGCGCTGTGTCCGGTCCCAGCGCAGAGCGGGGCTGTGTGTCCCGCGCTGGGAGAGCGAACCCGGCGCAGCAGGAACAGCTCATCTTTCCGAGGAGCCACTCGGAACGGGATGTAAAATTAGACGGCGATAAGAGGGGCATCTGCCAGGCTCAGGAAGCCGCCGTGCTGAGCTGGTCCCACCAGATGCTGGAAAAAACACCACAACAGAAACCATCCAAAAAGTCCTACAACAGGCTCTGCCTGTGCTGAGCTATTTTTCCAGCACGGGGCTGGGGTAAAGCCAGTCTGGGAAGGGGCACTGGGACCTCCCGGGGAGCAGCACATCCCACCAGAGAGCACAGGGACAGCCCGTAGCACCAGGCCTTTCAGCGGAGAAAAGGATCTCTCCTCGGCTGTGCATGAAGCAGAGCCCCTCTCCCAGCTCTGCCGGTGGCCGTCCTGGGCCGACGGGGAGCCCTCCCTCTCCTACCAGGTTCCCAGCACATTCTCTCCTCCCTTCCCAGCAGAGAGTCTTCCCCAGGACAGAGGCACCCAAAGCCCTTCAAGGGAGGTCTGGGCCGGGGAGAGCCTTGTGCTGACAGGGTTAAAGCTGCAAGTTGGATTCAGTAAATAAAGGGAAACGATTTTCCCGTATGCTAAGCGAAGCAGATGAGATGCTCTCAGCTTCTATTTAGGGCAGCGTCAAAATTAGCATCGGGCCAGAGAGGAACATTAGCAATGTGGGAGCTGATCAGGGAGGGGAAAAACCCCTCTCACCTCTTCCCACGTGCCGATCTGCTAATGAAATAGCGGCTCAGACAGACCCTCTGAACCATCAACAGTTGCACCTTGGAAATCAAAGCTGGCTTGGGCTTGAACCGAGGATGAACTACATCTCTCACAGCTCTGCTTTGTTGGCTTGCGTGACCCAAATTTCAGGCTCGAGGAGGACGCCGGCTCATTCACTCCAAACCTCCCTCTCGCTTCCCCGCAGCCACATGGAGTGAATCGGAGCAGTCGCAGGTCCACAGGAGAAGTTTCACCTCGCAGGGAACAGCCGGGCAGCGCGCCGGCCAGAGCCCCCAGCTCGGGGCTTCCCCCCAGCAGAGACCAGATTGCCCCCAGGGCGCATCCTGCCAGGGACCCTCCCATTTCCCATGTCATGATCTCTGCTCAAAACGTGCCTGGGAGAGGAAAGGATGCTCCGAATCATTAGGAAGAGCAGCCAGTGTATGCCAAGTGCGGGACAGGGCTGGCTGCGTGCCTGGCTACCTCCTGGTACGGTGCCACCCGGAGGGGCAGGCGGCTGGTGCCCGTGGGCCAGCGTTAGGGCTTTCACATGCTGTGCCAGCCCAGGACGTGGGGTGCCACAGGGCACGCTGACGCCAGGCCCCCTCCAGCACTGCTCCAGCCAAACCATGCCCCAGGCCTACACATCTCTAATTAAAATGCCCAAATATGACAAGGCACAGAGTGCTTGGCTCCCTCCACTCACATTCTGCTCCCGGCCCCGAGGAAGGAGCTACGAGGGCAGATGGATGCACAATCACACCCTGGGGCCCACCATCTGCTGCCGAGCTGTGCTGGCCCACGGCTTGGCACATCCAGGACGGTCAGGAGGCTCCCAAGAGCCAGGGCATCCCCTAACGGTGCCGAGCAACAGCCCTGTGACAGGACGGACACACAACAACCGGTCACCACAGGCCCAAGACCCAGAGCCCTAAATGGTTCCTGGGCAGCAGCTTTGGTTTCCAGCCCCGAGACCAACTCTCACCCCACGGGTGATGTCTCTGCCCGGCCTCATCCCTCATCCTCTCCCCAAATTCTGCCAACTGTTATTTTGCCCCACTCAGCCAGCCTCTACCACGGGCAAACCAACACCATTTGCACTGGTCAGAGGGACCTGGGGCTTTTGCTGGTACCTGCAGCCCGGGGCTGTTGGCACCCCAGAGATCACCCCCCGGGGCAGCTCTGGCTGCAAACCAGAGCACTCACCCCCAGCACAGGCACAGAGACACACACGCCTCTCCCCACGAGGGGACAAGGAGAAGTGTGGAGCCTCTGCTCCTACTCCCTGACCTCGGGCAGGACAGGGACAGCCACTGTCTCAGGCAGGTGGAGGTCCCATAAGTGGGAGGGTCAGAGCCTTGTTCCCATTCTCTGAGTGGTGTTTCCACCCGGACACTGCCGGCTCATCCGAGAGCCAAGCAACTTGGCTGAGGACAGCCCGGGAGCGGGACTCGCTCACCCGAAACAGGTCTCCCTCGCTGGAGGGCATCCAGGCTTCCACGTACGTTTATTTGCTGGTGGATGAGCAGGCTGTTTAACCCGCCAGGTTGGATTCGGGATGTGTAAAACACAGCTGAGGTGTTGGAAAGGCAGCGAAGAGCAGCTGTGGGGGTGACGGGGTGTCTGCTGCTGCTCTCCCCTCTCTCCCTGCAATGCTGTCACCCCAGGGAGCCCCTCGGCTTGGCTGGGATGAGGGGAGCCCAGTGTCGGGGCTGCCCCAAGCCCCTGCCTCAGGTCCCTGCCCCGCAGAGCACAAACGCACCCTATTTCCTCTCCCATAAGCTCTCACTCATGCTAAATAAAACCTTCTGAAATCTCTGGCCGAGAAGGTCCTGGGCTGCCCAGCTCTGCGCCCCACGCAGGGACCAGACCAGCATCCCATGGGGAAATCCCTCAGACTGGCTGCTCCGGGAGCGCAGGCGAGGCCAAAGCTGAAGCGATCCCCAGCAAAGCAAAACAACCAGAACAGACTCCTGTGCCTAAACCCCCTCGGCCATTTCCACTCGGATGCAGGAAAGCCATAAAACAAAGGCAGAAGGCCTAATTGCAAGAACTGAACCACTTTCCAGCTCTTAACACCCGAAGCCACAGCCCACAAACACCCCGCAGGGTTTCCACCCTTGGACACCGCTGCCCACCAGGGTCTGCAGAGAAGAGCCCTTCTCTGACACATTCCTGAGCCCCAGCCCGGGATCAGCAGAGGACATTTTAATTATTTCTGAGCTAGTTTCACATGGTGAGGGCCCTGTGGAGCAGAACACGACACTCCTTGGCAGACAGATAAGGGGGTCCTCATGCCCAGCCCCACACACACATCCCAGGCCAGAGGCGATGTGGTCAGAGCAGGGCAATGCCACTGGCTCTGTGGCTTGGGCTTTCTGCTCCACGATGCTGCTCCAGCTCCCAGGCAGCACCCTGTCCCCAGTCCTGTTTGGTACCCGAGCAGCCCACACCCACCACTGACCCCGGCTGTGCTCTCCCACCACACAGCAGCTGTTAGAAACACCCTCAACCCAAAGGGTCTGGTGATGGTGGCTTCTCCCACAGCTTCCTGCTGCCCCCCCGGGTTTAAAGTCAGCTCGGGCAGAGCCAGAGGCTCCCCGGGGGGCAGTGGCAGCCAGGGCAGGATGCAGCTCTCCCTGCACCCGCTGCTGAGCCCCACCGAAAGCCTGCCCCATCATGGGCGCATGACAACATGCTCCTGGGTTGCTCTGGGACAGGGCTCCAGAGGCCCCCAAGGAGCACAGCAGATACCTCTGTGCTGGCAGAGACCTGCTGCTGCCACGTGCTGAAAGCACCTGCGGCACCACGCGTGGGTGAAATGTCCCCTTCAAAGGGAGCGCTGCCCCGCAGACCAAACTGCGGACACCCTCATGAGCTACCCAAAGGGCCAAATCTTGTTCCTCTGTCAGATCAGCTTCTCTTTTCGCAGCTGGTGTCCCCACGGGGCGCTGCTCTGCCTTTGGTCTCCCTCCTCTCCTCCAGGCTCAGCGTCCTGCAGACCTGCCTCAATGCAGCACGGACACGTCACGCTCGAGGACTGCTCACTCCGGCTTCACCCAGCCCTCCAAGGGGGCTGGCATTGCCCTACCTGTGGGCAGAACCTGCTGCCCAGTGGCCAATGGACCCTGGTGGGTCTGGCACAGTGGATGCAGCTCAGGAGCTGCTGTTTGAAGAAGATCTGGCCCTGGTGTGTGGGCCAGGTCAGGGACAACACAGCAGTTGTCACCACTACTCCCACAGCAGCCCCTCAGAGAGGACTGTTTGGCATTTAAACGCGTCCACCACCAGTTCCTCCTCCTCACCTTATTTCAGTAAGACGACAACCTGGAGGCGAAGTGACTTGACCATGTCCCGCAGTGATGCAGTGGCAGAGCTGGGACAGGACCCAGCGATCTGTCCCCAGGGCCAAGCTCTTGACTGCAAACAGTTCTTGGAAAAATTGTGCCCCTCGTTCTAGCAGGTACTTATCTGCCCAGGCCCTGGCAGATACTCATCCCAACACGTCTATGCCCGCATGCCATACCTTATCCGTCTCTCCCTCTATAAACCAGATACATCACAACTGCTTACCTACTTTCTTTTCAAGACAGCTGACCCCAAAATCACTAGGCAGGAGCGGGGCTGGGGTGGTGCTGGTGACTACCAGTGCTGGGAGCACTTTATCCTGGGCTGCCCCGCTGCCTGCCAGTCCCCTGCACGCGGCTCTGCTTTATCCCTGCATCACCCAACACCTCGCCCTGGAGGAAACCACCGTGGAGTCCAGCACCACCACCCCAAACCCTCTCACCTCGCGGGTGCATCAGGCTCTGAACTGACTTCCCCACCTCATCGCTTCAGCTGGCAAAAGGCACTGGAGGGGAGGTTTGAAAAGAGCCTCCCGGAAGGTGAGGCTGGAGGAGAGAACTGGAGGAAACCCCCAACCATAAGCCTCAGCCTGTTTTACCAAGAGATGGAATGTCTGGAGCATCATCCCTGGGCTCGGCAGCGGGGCTCTCCCAGTCCCCAGCCACCAACACCTCGGTGCTGGCTGGATTCTCCACTCCTCGATGAGACCGTCATCTTCCGTGTCAGAAAAGCTGTCAAACTTGTCCAGTCTTTGCTGAGGACAGCACTTCCCTTTCAATGCCAATCCTTCAGCACTTCTGCCACGCTCCCTCCCAACCGGCCGGGCTGGCACCCCGTCCTCCCCCTGTGAGCACAGCCAGGCACGGAGAACCACCAACCACGCTCACCACGCTCTGCTGTAAGACATCGGCAGGCACCTGAGCAGCCTGTGCACTGCTTGCATCTGTTTCCCATAAAGTTGCAAAAATATTAATACCAATAAGTTCAAACTACTTGTAAACTTAAAAAAACACCAAGCATACATAGGCAATATCCAAACCCTGGCCCGAGTAAATCTCTCTTCTGTTTCTCTGTATCTACCTCCTCCTCTTACTCCCATGTAGCCTCTCATTTCAGAGAACAGAAGGGAAACACAAACAAAAAACTGAGTTTTACTTACGGACCTCAGCAGCCAGCTCTTCTCCAGCTTTTACAAGTCCATGGCAAGACGGACCTCAGCTCGCAGGGCAGAGCTGGGCGATGCGGGGCTGCCGCTTCGATGCTCGTCAGCAGCCAGGGAGAGCTCCCCCGGCTCCGCTCCGGCTGCCGGAGCAGAGATTTATGCGGAGCGCGCAGCCATGTGAAGAACGTCGCCAGCACCAGTGACCCGCTGGGCGCCGAGAGGCAGCTTAAAGCGACAGCCCCGCTCGCCACGCTCCTCCCGGAGTCACCCCTCTGCCCTCGCTCCGGGGGGGGTGGGCTCCAGCGAAGCTCCTCTCTCCCTCACCTCGCTGCCACGATCCCAGCGTTATTAGATGATGCTCTCAAACACAGAGCGGAGCTATGTGAATATTTAGCTTTCCTTCCACCTCCTCACCTCCTACCCACCACACACACTTTACCTTAAAAATAGATTGGGATCAATTTTTCCTAAACTACATCTGCAAACACACTCAGCTCTACAGGCACACGCACCACGACGGTGAATGCACTGTGCACACACACACACACAATATGATCACTCCGATTTAAAGCACCACAATACTGAAGGACCATTTTTAGCTCCTGATAGCCCCCCTGCTCTTCATACTATTAGATATGTGATTTTTTTTTTGTCCTATTGCAAGAGCCAAAGACGCTCAGCCATAAGCATCTCTTAATTTAAACGTACCACTGTTAACAGAGAGAAATTTGTAATTGCAACAAGGTTTTAAGCATGGCAAGATGGAAATGCCATGCAGCAGCCAAAGAGCTGTTCTTACCTCCCATTTGTGAAATGGGAGTTTCTGACAGTGAAATGGGTGACTGGAAAGAGAAGCAGCTTGCCAAAGGCCACCTGGCAGGGCAAGGGCAAAACCGGGACAGTGCCCCATTGGCACTCTGGCTCCCCGTCCACTCTGCCTTGTGCTTCATTCTCATTTTTCATTGCAAAAGTAGGAAATTTCTTTATCCTGAACAAATGCAGCTTCTGGGGACTGCCCATGCATTTCCATAGCAGTAAATTTGTTTCCAGGAGTCACACGGTAATTAGAAACATGGGAACTGTGTGGGGTCTGAGTTCAGGACCCCTGGCTCCGTACCTGTGCACAGAACACAGTGAGTCTCAGCCCCCAGACCTCTCCTACCCCCAGGAGGGGCTGTGAAGCCTCAATGGGCTTCACAACGACCCCGGACCCAAGGGCAAGACATTGGGGATGCACAAAGCACCTCCAGGAGAGCAGCAGCAGGGCTGGGGCAGCCGTGACCATGAACCCATGGGTGCCCGTGAGGCTGGCAGGGAGGGGGTCAGTCTGTGCAAACACAAACACTGGAGCTACAAGTGATAAAATGCCCTGCGCTGATGAGACACGGGCAGAACTGCCGCGGCGCGGATGCTGCAGACATGAAAGATGGACAACCCCAGCGCAGCAGCGATGCTGGCCAGGATCTGTCCTGTGGGGCAGCCCCATCTGTCATGTGCCAGGAAAAGCCAACTCTCCATCACCCAGGACCTTGCAAAATCCCAGTATCAGGACAGAGCAGGCAAAAGGCAATTACTCTGAATCTATTTTGTTCTGGTGCCACGGGCTATGGAAGGCAAGAGACCTTTGGGAATTGGCCTCAAACTAAGCTGCTGCCTGGGGAGCTCACGTACTAAACTTCAATTTAGTTGGTGATTTAATTTTTAAAAATGATACTGCAACTGAAGGGGCAAGGAAGGGCACGGGGCAAGGCACAGCCTGCTGCCGCGCTGGGTGGGGGGGCACAGACACTGCCACAGCTTGTGACAGCTGAACGTCCCTGCTGTGGCACTGCTGGGGGCTGAGCCACGGGGATACTTCGGGGGAAGAGGGGAACGAACCAGAACTGAGACCCTGCCCCTCATCTGAAGAGCTGAGTCGACTTGGGAGAGCCACAAAAGGGGACAGCTGGAGCTGGTATTGAGGGCGAAATGCAGAAGACAGGCAGAATGCAGGGACAGAGCCCCCACACAAGAGGTCGGTGCTTGGAACAGCAAGAGGAAAGGACTTTTTGCACCTGGGTTTAGGATGCAGCAAAGGAGTGGGAGCGAGACATCCATGATCTGCAACTCCAGACTCCAGCTCTCACTCCGGGGAGCTGTGAGCGTGTGTCCGAGTGTGCCCGTGGCACCCGTGTGCCCTTCAGCGGGTTTTTCAAACTGCCCAGCCCTGGGTGCAGACCATACACACCCGGCACAGACACGGGACGTGAGCACCGCACTTCCCTGCTAGGATGAAATTATCACCCTCACTTGGACTGTTTTCAAAGATTTTTTCTTTTCCCTTTAAACAACTCGCCCACTCATCCCTATAAACGCTGGTGCTAAAAGCTGCTTCTGTTGTTAAGATTTCAAATAACCTGGGTTTTATTGTTTCAAACAAAATCAAAATAACTCACCCACGCTCCCTCCTTCCCAAATACAGGAACTGCTGACCTGTTGGGCGCGTGCCCTACCGCCACATGTGGCTTAAACCCGCGCCTTTGGATCAGTAGCAGGTGACAATAGCCTTCTTGCTTTTATTTTGAGACGGAGCGTGGCGTGTCTGCGCGGGCGTCTGGCTGAAGTGTTACTG
Source organism: Limnodromus scolopaceus (assembly GCA_028565335.1). Classification (NCBI taxonomy): domain Eukaryota; kingdom Metazoa; phylum Chordata; class Aves; order Charadriiformes; family Scolopacidae; genus Limnodromus; species Limnodromus scolopaceus. The sequence goes on from JAOXNO010000008.1 coordinate 2,963,804, forward strand.
ACACCTCTGCTACGTGCGGTGCCGATCCGACTGCCTGAAAGCCAATGCAAATGCGCTCAGATTTGGCTACTTTGTGCCACTACCTTATTAATTCCGGATTTACACATTTTCCCCAGCTACGCCGTCACCTACCCTGAAATCACAGGTCGAGCCAGCTCTCCCTGCTGAGACCAGTGCACCCGTAGCGTGGAAATTACTTTTGGTTTCTCTTTGGGAGGGAATCTGTTAGTCAGGGCATTCCAACAGTCCTCAAGGAGCTGCAGCCATGCTCTGTAGTTAATGTAGCAGCTTTTCCACCTAGGTTTTGACAGCATTTACCATGCCAGGCTGGCTTTCCCCATCACCCTTTAATAGAAACACACAAGCCGAGATATAGCACCTAAAGCTTAAATAACGAACCAAGGAGACAAGTTAGAAACATCATCATTACAGGTCAGTCTCTCCAGCCTATGGGAGAAGATGGGAAGCTCCAAGAGGCCAATTTGGCCCATCAAAAACTTGGAGGGTCCCTTAAATACCAGAAATGGTAGTGAACCTGCACTATTTGCTCAGAACAATTCAGGTTACAGGCAGACACCAGCAAGGGGTGAGTTCCTGGAGCGTAACCAATGCTCATCCTCAGCCAGAGCTGGGGTCCCTGGCCCTGCTCACCAAAACACACCCCGGCAGCAAAGCACGAGGATTCAGCTGAAGCTGGTTGCAGGGATTTACTTTGCAGTTGGAGGGGGGTGGAACTAGGACCACGCTCAGCTGTTGAGTCTCAGCTGAGCAGCAGTAATTTGCTAAACCGAAATAACTCCATTGCTTTAAATGATATAACCCATATTCTTTGATTAATTAGCACAGAAGCCAAGGTTAATATCTAAGCGCTCCTCTCCCAGTCACCTACTCGATCCACCAGACCGCACCACCTCCCCACTTCCAGCCCTACCGAGGAGTAGGTGGTGATGGAGGAGACAGGTGCCTGTGAGCCCGCTGCCAGTGAAGGACACGCTCCTCTCCAGCGATGGAAATGATCCAACGCTCCCCCAAGCAGCAGAGATGCCCTCCTCCCCGCAGGATACTGCGCTCCATGCATCTGAGATGGGAACCGACTGACAATTTGCTTTGAAAACGCTTTGCGAAAAAGCCTACCTGTCTCCGGATTGCCAAAATTGTGCTGCTTTCTTGAAACGTACTTTTATTTAGACACCTACCTGCTCTCAGCACAGCGCTGTGTTAAAAAGCAGCTGAGCAGACGCGGCACCTTCCATCGGGTGAAGTTAAGCCGGTGGAGCCGCGCACACCCATCTACATTTGCACCCATAACGCACCTCCAACCTTCACATAAACACCCTCCACTGCAGCAAACGCCCAAATCTTAATTATTATTTACCCTGTTCCAGTAATGCCTGAAGGCCGTGCTCCAGATCAAGGCCTTGTTACGCAAGGCACCCCACAAAACACGAAATCCTGGCCCTGCTGGGGCAGGGAGGATTCTGCGGCCGGTACCCTTGGGTTTACCATTTCAGCCATGGTCAGACACAGCCCTCCTCAGAAGAGCTTGAACAGGTCAGACAAAAATCACATGCAAACACAGGAACAGCTTCTCCTATCAGCAAAAAGCAGCTCTTGCTCTGGTACATGCTCTTTAACAGGGCAAGATGAAATTACGCCCCGTTTGGGGAAGGCAAAGATGGGGAGCCTGATTTGCTCCACGTGACGGTGCCCGGAGAATATTACAATGCAAATAGCTTTAGACAGAGGCAAAAAATCCTCCAGGGACTTTTCTGCACATCTCAGGGGGCTTGCACCTCCTGCCCCCAAGTATATTCACAGTGGTTTTACTCCACTGGCTCGAGAGAGAGGGCTGCACCGATGGTTCCCCCTCAACTCCAGCTTAATGAGCGCTGCAGGGAACTGCAGCTCTCTCTTTGGCACAGATGCAACGATCCAGGATGGAAAAGTTGGACCTATAGCATCGTTAGGAGCCCTTCCCTAATTGCACGTCTCCCCAAGAAGCTTCCCCAGCAGTCCCTGCACATGGAACACTTCACTGGGTCAGCCAGGTCCAGGCTGCAGTCTTCTGGGGCCGCGTGGGGCAGAGGAAGGAGCCGGGAGCTCTGAAAAACCATTATTTAGCCTTTTTCAGATTAATTGGTGTTAATTGCTTTGGGAGGCTTGAAAATAGCATCGCTAATGGGAAACGTGGACACAGGCTGAAGGTGAGGTGTGAGCAGAGACTCGTGATCATCACATCAACCCGGACACAGGTTGTGCCCTGCCCAGCGGGCAGCCGCTGCCAAAAGCAGGGAGACATTCTCCTGTCCTGCCTGCACCCCTAAGCCTGACACCCCCCTGGACAGCCACATTCACACTCACACGGGGGCAGAGGGAACCTTCTGGCTGCCATGACAGTTTTTTTTTATCATGAAATCTCCAAGAAACAGCACTTGAACCTTCTTCATTTCAGGCTCCTTTGATTTATGGATTCACATCCTTCTCCTTACTCCCGCAGCTATGGAGGATCCTCAGTTCCCCACACCTCGTCCAAGCACAGACACAAGGAAGCCCAGAGAGACCCAAAACCTCCGCTATCCTAAATCCAGAAGGAGGATTGGCATTGGATGTGACCACGATTATCCACAAGCAGGGGGTTAGAGAACAGCCAGAGGAGACTACTGCCCATCGCCTGGATGGTTGAACTCTCCTGCCTGACAGACACACACTGGGGACGGAGCTGCGCAGGTGATGAATGAAGGCAGGGGGTGGCCTCTGGGCAGGATGTCCAAGCAACCACACGAGACTGTGATCTGGCCTCCCCAAAGCTGGGCAATAGCAGGCAGAAGCCAAACTTGCCCAAGGCTGTGACTTCTGGGAGAGCCTCCAGCGCCGCAGCCCTGTCCAGTAGCTGGCAACAGCCGGTATCAACGATAAAGCACAGACGAAACGGGTCTGATTACACAGGCGCCTGCACTGCTACAGGTCTGTCCTTACGTGAAACCCAAAACCCGTATTATCAGGGTGCATTTCCCTGTTTTTAAATATAATTCATACAAAGAGAAACTCAAGTTACTGGTACAGAAAAGATGATCTACCTAGACCCACCACGCGACAGAAAAGCAGACAGCATGGCTCCTGCAAGCACAGCCAGACCACGCTCCCTTCCCAGCCTCAGTCCACGCAGAGACCTGCTGGGTCCATCAGGTTCTCTCTTACACCCCAGATCCCACCAGCCACGGCTGGGCGCTCAGCCCCTGGCACTGGCATGGACACAGGGCACTGCTGCCCCCCCAGTGAAGCACAGGCACAGCCATCGCTGCCTCCCGAACTCGCGTCTGCCTGAGCAAGAGACGCTCATGGAGGAAAACCAAACAAAATCCCCAGTCACTGGAGGCCCCTGTGTCATCTGGTGTCATCACAGCTCCAGTGATCTGAGCAGAGTTACGCTGATTTACACCCAAAGAGAACCTGGACTATGATTTTTTTTTTTTTTTTTAAGCTCTTCTGGCATGAGCAGTTTATTAAACGCAAGAGGCCGGAACCGTGAACATACAAAGTGCCCCAGGCACAGCAGAGACCCTAGAAATGAATGAAGAGTTCCAGATTTTGAGAGAAGTCAAACATTTGGAGTTTTATTGCTCTGGGTCTGGCTTTGATTCATCCCTCTTTTTAGTATTGTTCTCTTTAAAGTGACAGCTTCTAGGAAATGGTGAGTGTACATCTCTTTTACTGTCTCATACCACTTGATGGCTGACAATTTGCCGGGAGAAAGGCAAGGAGGAGAGCAGACCTCAATTATGGCTTCAAAGTGCCAATAACTGAAAACTCAGTTACAATGAGTCAGGGGAAGAAGAATGTATTTCAGTAGCTTGGTTAGTCAGCTCTAGCCTGGACCACTGGACTGGCTGCTCTGCAGACCTTCTGTTGTAACCTCCAACACAGGCCTGCTGGGGGACCTTGGGCACCCAGTTCAGATTTTACCTCCTTCCTAGAGCAGGTTTCTCTCTTAAGGAGAGGCTCTTTCTTACAGTTTTTTAGCTCCAAAACTGGCATCCACACTTAGCCCGTTATGAATGGAATAGGGGGTTCTCAGAAGTGCTTTCACGCATTCGCCTGATCCTCAGCCCAGGGGATCTGAGAAGTATCAAGACCTTGGGGATCCTTGAGCCGTCACGTTCCTTTTTTCTGCTTGATGCAGTTGATGCACAAGCCCAGGCTTGTGTTAAATCCTGCCTCCTATCTGCCTTCCACAGCACAGCTTTGATTCACAACCTGACCTCAGTCTGGGAGGAGAAACAAGGGACAGGCGTAGTGGGAAGAAGCAGAAAGAGGGTGTACCAGCAATAAGAACATCCCGAAGACAGGAAGATAAGAAATTCAGCTTCATCTCTGGAACCTTAAGCACTGAAATATCTCACCAAGGACAAGGTCTAGGGGCTGATACCAAGGTATGGAGGCAGCAATATCTCTGCCTTGCTTCTGTTCAGAGCAAAATCTGGGCAGGACACTTCAAGGACCAGCCCTGAGCAAGCAATCCTCCACCCATCACTGTCCCAGAAAAAGGATACTGATCAAGCTGCTGCCCATACAGATACCATCTGCCCTGCCAACATCAGTCCTGTCCCACAGAGCGGGTGGGTGTTATCTGCCTCTTAAGTGGTGACAGGTTCTCTTTTCTACTTAGCTTTTGTCCTCCATATCATCTGCAGGACAAAGGGGAGAGAATAGTTAACACTGGTCCTGTGATGCACAGCGCACCTTGTAGGGGCCGTTTCTCCTGTTTCAGCACCCAAAAGGGTCAAATATTCATAGGTGACCCAGAGATCATAGTCTGGCCTTTTTCTGCCTTAAATTAAGAACTGCCAAAGCCATACACTGCACCTTCAGGGGCTCCACAGCAGAGCAGTCATTCTTCCAAAATGCAAACAGCATCAACTGAGACTCCTGGGTGCTGAAAATCCCCCTGCTCTGAGCAGAGCCACCCCCGGGACCTGGCTGCAAGGGGTGGTTAAAGCTGCCAGTGCCTGTATCCTTCTCACAGGCAAAAGCTGTGGGCAGAAGCGATGATCTCTGCTTCTCGAATCAAGCCAGGCAGCCGTCTACACTGCACCCAAGGCATCTAAGGCAGAGTCTCCAGACTCCCAATTTTGGACTCTGCGGGGAAGAAGCTTCTTCTGGCTGCCCAGACAAGCAAGGCAGAGGATGCCAAGGAAAACCCTTGGACTGTCATGCAGAGTGCAGGGAACCATGCACAACTTCTTGAAGACAGCTGGTCTCTCACAAAACCAAATCTTGAGTCACAGAGTTGTCCAAAATGCAGGTGCCATCCCCAGCGAGGAGGGGGGTGACAGCAGAGACTCAAGTGCAGGATACAGCCCCGGAACTCTGGAGGACCAGGACAGCTCCTGCCTCACCTCTCCCTGGTGGGGATGTTGCTCCCTCCCAGCCACACCTCAACCAGGACCAGCTTCTCCTCTCCGGGGATGCCAAGGAGCCTGGCAGGTAATTCTGGCTTTTACTCCAACTGCAGATGCTAGTCTACCTCCCAAACCCGCCCCCCTGCATGAGAAAAAGTAACTTAATGAAGGATGGTAAAGCCATAAGGCCCATGAAGCTGCTTGTGCAGCCCCAGCCCCACACCCCGGCTCAGTCCCCCAGGCACGACACTTGCCTGCGGCAGAGCCTGCCCTGCCTCCCTCTCACTCACACGCTCTCATTGGATAATTACAGAGAAAACCAAGGCAAATCCCAATTTTAGTGCCATTATAAAACAGAGAGGGGGAATTCATTACCTGGCAGCTGTTAATATTTAAGGAAGAAACTGATAATTTACCTCTGAGGCAATGAATGCAGCAGAGGCAGCGCAAGCCAGAAAATGCTATTGCCTCCCCCCACCATCTCTGTGCTGTTACTTTGCAGAGATTTTTGATCTACCCATTTATTTCCCTGCCTCCCATGCCAGCACCAAAGCCCCAGCGAGGAACAGCGTGTACCAGGGCTCTCCGTTGCAAAACTCACGAGAGCCTTGGCTCTGGCTCTGCTGTCCCTGCTGCTCCTCTAGATTGGGGAGAGCATCTTTTCAATCTCTCCTGGCTCATGCAGCATCTGTGAGAGCAGCCCACCTGAGTCAGACAAGACGAGCTGAAGAAAAGAAGGGCCCTAGAGCTTAACAAAGAGACTCATGTGGAAAAAAAGGTCAGACAGTTTAAGATGACGCCGGGGAGGCAACCACATCACTGGCTGCTTCTCCGAACAGCCCAAATCCCTGGAAGTCTCCCGATACCCGTCAGACTCGAGCCCTGCAGAAAGTTTCCCGTCGTATTCTGCCTCCAGCTAGGAAATATCTCAGCCTCAGCCTCTCTCCCAGCTCTGCGTCTGCACGATGCACGGCAGAAGGTCCCACAAACTGAACGGGAAGATAAAGCATTACTAGAATGAGCCACGGCTCAGTGTTTACCTGCTCAGTTCCAACAGGACTGACACCAACACAGCAGCCTCCAGGTGTCATAGGAACAGTTTTAAATTTAGCAGCAGTTGCCTTCCCTCTCCCTGACTCTGGCTTCTCTCTTCCTCTCCATCCCCCTCGCTCTGTGATTCTTGGAGCACGTTGACACCAGAAAGCCTGACCAATGATAATGGCATAATTATACCCATGCAGCTAAACAAAACATAAAGACTGTGGGATGAAGGAGGGTGTGCGTTTGCACTGCCCTTGCATTGCGGTCGTTTACACATCAATAAGACAAAGAGGCCACCATCTCATCTTAAAAGAGAGGTAAGACCCTCTGGCAGCCACCACAGAGCAGCAAAGGCTGCCTGGTGCAACTCCCCATGTACAAGCTCCTGAGGGACTGCAAGGAAGCATCAATTTAAGCTTCTTTCAAAAAACACAAGACCACCAGCGAAAGCAGCTCTGGAGCCAGGGTGCAAGTATTTATCCTTGCACCTGAGCATCCATCTGGCCAATTCTGCACCCCAGGGTGGGAGTCCCAGGGGCTGGATGGGAGCACCTGACATCCTACCGCTGCCTGGACAACACACGATTCAGCAGGGACAGGCAGGACCTCCCTGCCTGGTGCCACCACGGAGCCCACGCCGCGCTCCAGCCCTGCTCTCTGCTCAGTGACAGCAGGAACTGAACTCTCACACTCGGAGGCCAGACAGAGAGTCAACTACCAGCACCTGCTCTGCACATCGCTCCTGCAACTGGACACACCACTAGTTAATCACAGGAGAGAAAACCATCAAAAGAGCTCTGGAAACCTGCCTTTGGCGGAGGGGGGTTGGTATGATCTACAGAATTTTCCCTTCTTTTATGGTTGCTTCTCACCGTAATAATAAAAAAGGTCTTATAAAAACATTTGTCCTAGGGAATGCTTGGCGATGCAGCATGCTTGCAAATTGTTCAGTGTCTAAATACATCAGCAACCCATCTCTGCAAGTCGTCACTGCAATCAAACACGGCTCCTCTTTCTCTTGACTATAAATGGTCTTTGCTGAGGACAGGATGGATGACAGGTTTGAAGAGCAAGGAAGCGCTCCCTCGAGCTGATGCACTCCCCCGGGAAGAGGGGAGTCCAGATGAACAGAAGCATTTCTAGAGCATGGATCCCCAAGGAAGGGAGAGGATTGGGTTCGATCCTTACCTCTCTCCATGGCTTTTGCTCCACCTGTTGGACCTTGACTCAATAAAGTACTTTAGCCCTTGTACATCCCCAGTCTCATCGAATTCAGAGACTTTAGCTTGGTGCAGACCTCAAACGCAAGGCTGAGAATTGGGGCATGTCCCCAGCCCCTCCCCAGAAAGTCTTTGCAGGAACACATGTCCCCTTTCTTCCATGTGCCCTCTCCTTTTTCCACAGCGGTTGCTCTCAGAGAGGAGGGGTGAGGGACACACAATCTCTGATATTTCTGAAGTGTTAGAAAAATCCCATCCTTCTAGTAACCCTCTAAAATACAGCTGTTACCAAGTCAATCAAGAGCTGGAGCGTTATGACCTTCTCTGCAGAGGAACAGAGGGGTTAAATTTATAAGCAAGCCTTTGATGTCTGCAAGCCTCATGTGGTAGGAAACCTTCTGCTTTGATGTTACTTTTAAAAGGGGGGAAACTCAGAAGGTGTGTGGTACATGAGTCCCACAGAGCACTCGGACCCGGCCACCTGCGACTGCAGGCACAGGGACCGAGCTCTAAAGCAGCTACTTTTGCTCACGCCCTGCTGTGACAGATAGAAAACGCGACCAAACACATCTCACCCTCACCAGCTTCTCCCAGACCAAACCCACCTTTGCTCTGCCTGTGGAGAACCAGGCATTCACTGCCCTCATCCCCCAACAGGAGCTCTAGATCTGACCTCAAAGGAGAAGAGGATCCTGCCTTTTCCCGTCTCCCAGACTCAGGCAGTCCCAGTCCCTCTCCTCCCAGCGACTACCAGCCATGGCTGGGAAATTCCCCACCTTCACAGGTCTACAGGAGGGGAAGAAAGCCCATCTCTGCCTCACCAGCGATGCAACCCTCCTGCAAGAGCTTTCCATCGCGTGCTATGCCAGCACCTTGCATCACAGTGACAGGAAGGTCTAAGGTCTAAGCCGCAGGGAGGGACCTGCCGCAGGCCCTGGCATGCTCTCCTACCTTACGCAGCACCTGGGCCATGGCTTCTCCTATCCATCCCAGCATCCCCACGGCTTTGCTAACAGGCTGAGCCCTTCTCCCAGGGCCTGACCGAGCTGTCAGCAGGGACAGGCTCCTCTCCATCCCCGAGCTCACTTCACCTCCCTTCCCTTTCCCCTGCCTCCCCTCCCCTCTCCCGCCTCCTCCCATGGGGAGTTTCCCAGCAGTTCAGTAATTAGCATCATCATCACCAATGCTAATAACACCACCACAGCTTCTGCCATCCAAAGCTCAAACAACTTTACAGCCATCATCACGCCTCTGTAACCTCCCCAGGGTAGGCAGGGAAGCAGCATTACCCCATCAGGCAGATGGGGAAGAGGGAGGTAAACAGGAGGCAGAGATGGGCAGCGGAGCC
>JAOXNO010000008.1:2972911-2988807 GCA_028565335.1 Limnodromus scolopaceus
GCAGGGAAGCAGCATTACCCCATCAGGCAGATGGGGAAGAGGGAGGTAAACAGGAGGCAGAGATGGGCAGCGGAGCCGGGAGCTCTGACTCAGGCACTGCACCCGCGGGACCTGCCCGCTGCAGTGGGGCCCCTTCGGAAGGAGCTCAGTGGCCCTGTTGACAGCAGGACTTACCCAGAGATTACATCACTCAGTTTGGGGCCTGGGAGTCCTGGGATGAGGTTTTTTTTCCTGGGCATCCCTGTGCACAGCCTTGGTTCCCCCGGTGGGAGAGCAGCAGACAGGACTGCGTGCGCAGGCTGAGCTCACGCCTTCTGATGGGACAGCGGGTATGGTGGCATCCCATAAAAGCACCTTAAATCAACCATTAGAGCTCACCTCTGATTAAGAACTTGCTGTTTACCGATGGCTTAAAGAGGACTTTTGCTTTGAGCATTCACAGAACGAGGAATTGGGGGAGATTTTTGTCTGAACAGCTTGACCAGGGAAAGCTTCTCTCCTGTCTTGGGTGGGGTTTACTACATTTGATTTTAAAAGTCTCACTCAGATCAGGATTACAGCTTTTCAAAAAAGCCCACCCACACTCCCCATACATCGGACTGATGTGGCCCTGGCAGCCCTCTGACAGACGGGGACAAACACAGAACACAAGGCAACGGGTTGCTTTGCTTTTGGCAAGTACCTGCAAGGTGACATTGACTTTGAATGCTCTGAGGCCTGGCCTGTGCTACAAAGTCAGGCTGGCGAAACTGTCACCTGGGAGCAGCAACACAAACCAAAATTCACCTGAAGTGACCCAGACTCATCCACCAGAACATACTGCAGGGACATTCTCCTGGCAAAAGAGCCCTTTCTGGAGGGTATGGCATGTGTGGCGGCGGCATGGTCTGAAGACAACCAGCTGGTGTAAGCCATGTGCCAGCCAGGCTCTGCTGCCTGCAAGAGGGGTGACGGACCACTTGTTCCTATGCCTGGGCCAGCAGCACACGCAGCATCACCCGGTACCAGAATTTCAAATGCCTCCCGAGTCTCTCCAGCTCTGGTTTCTGGGGAGCTACTGGCTTTCTAAGGGTGTTTCAGAAAACTTTAGGAAAGGGGATATAAACGCACCTGCCTTCACTCTGTGGGTGGCACAGGCAGGGGCAAAACTAGTTGGGAGCTCCAGGCTCCTTGGCAGGGCAGGATGGCAGGATGTCCTGCCAAGAGCAATGCTGGGAGGCTTTGGTGTCCCACCCGCATTGTGCCAAACTCCACTCTGCCGTTCAGAGCATCTGCCTACAAAGACCACAACCCTGATCATGCTACATAACCCTGTATAGCTACTGGCCTCAAGAAAAACCAAATAAAACACTTGTCACTGTCATTTTTATGGTCTATGGTCCATTAGATACCAAATAAGGGGCATTCTTTTAAGCGTAAGACAGGCAGTCGCCCTTCTCCTCCAGCCACGAGCACTGTTAAGTGCATTCTCTCTTGGGACAAAATGGGAGATGTTTAGTGTCCGCAAGGAGGAAAATATCATCTTTTTTCCACACAATGCTGCTCTGCATAATCTATTGAGTTCACTCTATGCTGTTTCATGACCATGTGCACCAAGGGAGCTGAGCTGAAAATGGACTCTTGGGGCTCAGCTCACAAGCAAGCGGGGAGCTAAACACACACACACAAGGAAGAGGCCTCGGGAGAGCAGCTGGTGAAAGAATCAGCTGCAGCAGATGAGCCACCCCCCGCAAGAGCCAACCCAGGGCTTTGCATCCCTGCTGCGTGGTCCCCCATCTCCTGAAGGGTGGGAGGAACGGCGTGTCTCTCGCCTGCTCACATGCTCCACCAGGAACCAGAGCATACCCCAGGTGTCTGAAAGGCACCTCCTGTGACTGGAGTGCGTGTGACTACACTTGCTCTTTCATGGACGTCCACCAAAACCCCATGTGCACTGTCACGAGGTCACTGGTGGTTGGCGATGTCCCACAGGGCCTTTTCTTAGACACAGTCTATGCACTCACAACCACACTCCTGAGGAATGCTTTTTGCTTTGCTTTTGATGGAGCATGACTTTTGTTTGGTTTCTGGCTCAACGTCTGAGTTAAAAATACAAGGCTATTTCTGGCAGAAGTGAGGGTTTTTTTCTGCCTTTGTATTGCCTTGGATGCCCCCGTGCTGCTGTCTCCTTTCTGGCTCAGATGAGCTTTGTTTTCCTTCTCAATGATCATGTTTGCACCGGTGAGCAGTAGGAAATGCTTTTGCTATTAGAACATTTCCACGAGCACTGTTGGGAATGAAGAATGAGCTCAGAGAAGTCTAAAAAAAAACCCAGTTGGTGTAAAGATCCTGTCTCCAGTGGTCAGAGAACTGAAAATCAGGAATGTCTGTGGTCAAAAAGGGCTGTGTATGTGCGCGCATGCACACAGGTACGGCAGGATACGTTCTCCCCATGGCCCACAGACCAGGAACAAACGGCTCAGTGCTAGAAACACCTTCAAGCATCCCCACTGTACAGACAGGCTTCATTCCAATCTCTGCAGCTCAGACCCTTTGGTACCCAGCACAAAAATATTTTATTTCACTTTTCTTAAATGCCAAGAAAAAATAGGCCTATCTTTCCTGGCTTAGATTTATTCCATCTGGAATCACTGCATGATCACAGGATTGTGATAGTGTGTGTTACAGCCTCAGTATAAAGCAAGAACCCAAATACTTTCAAAAACCCGTGCAATCGTTAAATCTCTGCTGTTACACTCCATCTCCTGGCAACAACAAGCTGAAGACTTGGGGTTTCTCACTTGAGATCACTGAGTTCAAGTATCTCCAAGCCCCCTCCCACGATCCAGAAACATGCCATCGTTTGTGGGTGTGATCCCTGTCTCCAGGACTGAGAACAAAACCAACACAGCTGAAGGAAGCCTCCCCGGTACATTGGATTTGCCACACGTCACAGCAAACATGAACCCAACCGGAAGATAATGGCCCAACAAACAGCTCCATTGTTCAGGCTAAAGAGATCAAAAAGGCACGTGAAGAGCTTTCCAAGGCACAAGTCCCCACCACCTTCTGGGGAGGCAAGCACAGACTGAGTCAGAGCTCTTCAACACCCAACACAGGACTTGCTGCGGGCAAGGAACCCATAAATCACTTACATCAGGGCCAGCTCCTCTTGCCAGCTTCTGCTCTCCAGGAAGCACACTCCACCTAACTTGCTTCCAAAGAGAAGCTCTTAGACAATGATTTTCTATCATCTGTGCCTAATGACTGATGAATTTGGAGACTACTCTGCAGACTGCCACTCTGGAGACCATCAGTGCGATCGGGAGATGAGAGGCAACAGAACCCAAGGTGTCAGATTTGGCAAAGGCAACCAGCATTTTTGGTTGCTCATCAAAAACCTGAAAAGGGCTCTGTTTCTTGAAGGCAACAAGCCCACTCCTCATGAATCCTAGGAGACTGATCAAGTCAGGCTGCACAAAGCAAGGGGTCCAAATTCCTGTGTTCTTCTGGAATTCAAGGCATCACATCCTGACAGTCCCAAACTCAGGAAACCTCAGGTCTAAGATTCCCATCCCTCAAGAGAAGGGAGAAGGTTACAAATACACCACTAAATACTAAGCTCTCATTAACCAGTTCATGATGGAGGTCGGTACCATTGTTCTGTTAAATGGACAGTGATGCTGAGACTCATAAAGGCAAAATGAATTGTCTACAGTTGCCCCAACAGCATACCAAGATGCAGGCTCTGTTTCCCAGCCAACAGGCCACCCCACAACCCATACAAGGTTAGAAATGAGGCAAGAACAAACGGGCTGTAAGAAACTCCCAGATCAGTACTGGAAAAATAAAAATGATCTTCCTACCGACTGTGACACCTGGACACGGACTTCGCTGGTATCCAGTGGTGACGTACTTGACCCCTGGGACTTTCTCTCTGAACTGGATTGGTGCTCCCGATATTTCTTTGATCTCGCAGGTAACGACAAGAACTCTTTTCCTGAGATCTTCAGGTCTCCCACGTGATGGCTGTCCCCATTCTGGTCCTTGGGAAAGCAAGAAACAGTCATCGCACAAATCACCTGTCTCAGGTTTACATGGAGATCTGTTGGCAAGTGTCCACAGAACAGGAGACACGAGGAAGCAAGAAGTTAATGTGGAGTATAGATGGTGTGAGTTGTCATTCGTCATGTGCACGGTCGAATGAGGACATTCTATCTCTGCAGTGTGTGACTTTAATGAGTGGAAAGGAAGCATCACCCAAACAACACACAGCAGTCAACTTCTCCACAGGGAGAAGTCAGGGAGAAGTAGCATCCTCTTAAAAAACCCAGGTATACAGGTATATGGCTGATTTATTTACAGACATAGGGAACGATAGATGAAAGGTCCAGAAGCAGCCACCGCTGCTAGTGATTTATGCCAACTGCACTCATAAAAACCTCTTCCAAACAGAGTCACAAGCTCATCTTGCCCAGGATACCAAACTCTTGGCACAAGTCCCTCTACTTGCTGTATCTTCACTTCTTCCCAGCACCCAGCCGTGCAGCAGCCCACACCAAACCATGGATAACCCAACCCTGCCCCAGGGAACACGGCTATGCTAGATGCTCCACAGCCTTTCCCACCTCTTGTCTGCCTCAGTGTCTCCCACTGTCTTCAGCAAGAAGAGCCCTTGCTCGATGGTTTCCTCAAAGGCAGATTGGAGTCCCATCAGCTCTTTTGCCAACCCTCATGCTACCAGAAGCCCGTGGGGACTGGAGGGTAACCTGACTAACTACAGCAGATGGTTACAAGCAGTCCCCTCTTCTCTCACTGCCATCCTCCTTCGCTCTCTTAATTCCTTGTGCTCAGTGCTCCCATAGACATATAAAATAAAGGATTATCACCCCCGTGTAATGCATGGAAAAATGATGTGACAGAAATTACACATCTCTTGAAGTTTTTGTCCCTTCTCACTGCAGCTCCTCACTTTTCCAGGCCCTGCCCCACGCCTGGCTCCTCCATTCTCACCCCCTTTCCATAAGACACACACAACTTTATCCCTGCTCTGTCAAAAGACTCGACTTAATGGCCCTGCCTGTATTATCATAACAGCCTCATTACTGCTGTCACGCAGATGAGGCGCTCGTACAGAAGCACCAGCAGGAGTATTCAGTGTTTAACTCCAAAGACCCTTATTAAAGGCACCGAGCACTTTACATGTAACCGGTGGGAACTGAGTGCCTAAACCTGCCTGGTGCTCTGGGCTTCAGTGTTTCTGGTGGCAAACCACCACTTTATCATACATAAAGCTCTGAGGGGACTCCCCAGAGTGTCCTCACTGCAGCACCCACATGCAGGAGACAGAAGCACGGCTCAGGAGATGACCCAATGGCCCACAAGGTTGGGATTTAAGTGCACGTAGACTGAAAAGCCGAGGATACTGAACGGGATCTGAAGTCACAGCAGACCAACAGCACAGCAGGATGCTGCAGCCTAAATGACTTTTCCATTCCTTGCAATACAAACAGGAATCGTGAGAACAAGTAAGGAGAGATTCATTTCCCTAGATGTTATTGATGGGACCAACTGCAGCCAGACCAGTGTCCACATTTTGAAAAGCAGCCACAAAAATGGATTTCAGAACTGGAAAGAAACTGCCTTACGATGTCTTACTGCCTTAGTTAGAGCCCTCAAACTGTTTAGTTCATGACAAAAAGAATAGATGACTCAATTACAGCATGTAAGCACCTTCAGGGTAAAAGCCAGCATGAGATAAAAAGATTTTTAGTCTGGTAGAGAGAGGAATAAACAAGAACCAATAGCCAGGAGCTAAAACCAGAGAAGATCAAAACAAGGAACAAGGCACAGGCTGGAGAGAGCAGGATGGTCAGGGAAGCAGCATTCCTGCTGTCTGCTGGGACATTCAGAGCCAACACGGGAGCTTCCTGGGTGCTCTGCCCAGACACACAAGTGTGCACAGAAGCACTGGACAAGAGCTCCTGGCCTGTGCAGTGACAGGGTCCCTGCTGACTTTGACGGCTGTCTCTGGCAGAGACGATGGGACAATAATGAAGAGGTGCTGGAGAGATCACAGTTCACTCCACTGATTTACTCTTTACAATCTTATCACCCTCACCATAGCACGCCTGAAGCAAACAACCCTTTCCCATGACTGTAATCACCTCTCCCTAGGAGCCCCAGCAGAAGAGAGGAAGGGGAATTGCATCCAAAACGCTCTCACAAGGAGAGGTGAACTCACACACACCCCTCGGGACCACTGCAGGGGGAACGGGACTACTCATGTCTGACTCCACAGTGATGGATTACCCACAGCTCCTGATTACCCCATCCTCCCTGTGAAATCCCTGAGATCCTATAACCACACCTGAACTGTCGGATAAGGTTCAGTTTTTACAGCGAAGAGTAGGAAACCAAGAGCATTAGCAGCAAATCACACACCAGCAAAACTCTCCCTCCTGCCAGTCCTCCAGACCACGCTGCTCTGAGGAGGGCACACAACTGAATGTCTCCCTGACACGGGGCAGTGCCGTCCCTGTTATCAACACCCCAGAGTTGGAGTCGCACCGGTTAAAGCAGGAAGGAGCCAAAATGGCCAGTGGGCAGTTGGAAGAATTAATAAAAATACATGAGTGCATTTGGCATTTAACTCCCAAAGAGAGTTAATTCCAGGAGGAGCTTTTGTCTGGTCCTCCCAGGCATCACGTAGTTTTGCAAGCCTGAGGGTGTTTCCCATTGACCATCTACACCAACCTTGCAACTTGGGCAAGTTTTTTTTCTCTCTGTGATACGTCTGTAAAAGGGGAAATGCTCCCTGGGACACTGGGGATAGCTGTGCCTGGAAAGCACTGGGTGAATGTAAATTATCTGTGCCAAAGTCATTCCAAAAAGGCCGACCCTCTGGGAAAGGGCATAACTGAGCCCCATGGCAGCACCCGACCCAGCGATCCCGGGCAGGATTTTCTGAGAAACTGAAACGATCCCTGTGGGTGGAAAGGCTCAGTGCCTCCCAGCTGACTGTAGAAACAGCCTTTGCCCTGGGAAGACTGAGAAAACGGTGATCTGCTCAGATCTGACATTTCCATCAGCGAACCAGAGCAGAGGCTCCCTTAGAGCCCCTTGGAAGAAAACCCTCTGCCTCCTGCCACGCACCATCCCCTGCCTCTGCCCTCTCCTTCCCTACTCGTGCTGAACGCAGCCTCCGCTGGGCTAATAAGCCCCTGAGATTTGCCACCAGCCACTAAAGGGGCTGAAATGCCAGCGATTATCCTCTCAATAAAGGGCAGCTTTTTTTCAAAAAAGCAGAGAAGTGGCTTTTTCAGCTTTCAGTTGTTAAGTGCCTTTTTAGTTAGACCAGCTGTTCCTCTCCTCCAAGCTCTCTAGAAACCCTCTTTGGTTAATCCCATTGACTCCAATGATATCTGCTAATTGCATACTTCCCTGCAAATGAATCCAGTCAACAAGCCATTACAGATTCCTACTGATATTTAATCTTTGAGGCCAGACATCTTTGCTTACCTTTTCAGAAGGGAACTTCAGGAGGTCTAAGCTGTCCATGCTGTTCCTTTGGAGTCTCTTTGGCCTGGCTCCTGCAAAACAACGCACTCTCGCATCAGGAGGGTGTCACTCACCAACACCACTAATGTCACACAGATAGAATTCAAGCAAGGGCAGGCCCTCCACTCCTGTTAACTACAAAGTCAAAAGGATGGGATGGTGCAGCTGTGCTGTCCTTGAGATTCAAAGGTGGGTTTTTTTCTCTATTGTTTTGGGACTTTTTCAAAACACTATCGCAGCACAGTCAGCAACAGCTTCAGCTGCCTGAAGCTTTTGCTATCGAACCAGTGGCTGGGTCACACTATGACCCTGATCTCAACTGAGCTCTCTGGAATTCAGGAGTTATAAACCCTACCCTAAACAACTAAAGTCAAGGGACTGACGTTGAGAGAAATCATAACAAAAATACAGTTTAATAGATGCGTGGATTTGTTGCTTTATCTTCATGTTTTTAACTTAAAGAATGTAATCTGGGACACAGCTTTGGGTTTTTCCCCTACAGTCACGAGGGCTGGAAAACTAAGCGAAGGAGCAAATATTTTCTAATTATCATAAGCCCAGCCTTAAGGGGAGCAAAACGTTGCCCCGAAGCTGACAGAGAAATCAGAATATCAGACAGCTTTCATTATATTTATTTGAGATTTCATGAAATTCCTTTTAATGTAATATTCTAGCAATAACAGAGAAGGTGAAACGTAGTTCAGCTCTGACTCCTGCTTTCCAAACTCTCTTTACCTCCACCATGTCTCCATCCAACCCGCTTCCAGCATCTATTGCCTTGCTCACTAACACAGCCAGGATTTACAAAATAGCCCTGGGATGCCTTCACTGCATCTGGGAAAGCTTCTGCCCTTTCACTCTCCTGCTTTCCTGCCCTGAAGGTTCAGCTTCGCTGGGCACCACATGACATCCCACACCAGCAACACCAGACGGGGCAGAGATGAAAGCTTTGGACTCACAGTCCCGTGATAAGTTCCAAGCTTCTAGGGAAATCCTTGGAGAGGGTGGATGAACGCATGTGAATTGAAACCCATCCCCGTGCTGAGCCCTGAGAACGGAAACCACTGAGCTCTGTGTGGTTCCTGCAACAGCAAACTCACCAAACCTAAAGATTCCATAGTTTCCCACCACCACCTAACAGCACCGATGCTTCCGTTACAGCACAATTATGTTTACAGCAGCCCCACAGACCCTGTTCAAACCCAGGGTGCCACCAAGCCGCTCACGGGGCAAACTTAACAACAGAGAGAAGGCAAAAAAAATCATGAACCAGTTCAAGACTGTAAGCAGAATATGGTGATTAAATGGAAAAAGCCACCAGGTAGCAGGGATTCCTGCATTAACACGTGTCCAGCTCTTCCAGGGCTCCAGATGCGACCAAAGTTGTCTCTAAACAGCAGCAACTCCAGAAACACTGCTGCTTTCAAAAGCTCAATCTCAGTCAGCTTTGTGAGATAAAAGACAAGCTCAGATCAGCTGGGACTTCGCTAAGGGTCACGCGCATATATCACATCTTAGTTATAAAAGACCTAAAGTTAATTACACTGCCCCTCGCTACCCTGAAGCGATTTACTTCTTGCAGCCATAAAGATTCAAATCAGCAAAATATTTCTGCACGTTTCTGTCTCTCTATTCCAAAAAGCACATTAGCGCCAGCTTCGTTATAAGGTGCCTTCATTACTAGGCTTTGAGTTGAGAAAGGAATGATGTCAGGGTTGGTGAATAGGTACAGAACAGATACTGATGTGAATATACAGAGAGAAAGGAAAACATGTCATGATAAGCAGCCCTCATTTCTACTCTCCCGCACCGCAAAGCCAGTTCTCCCTTGGCAGCAGCTCAGCAACAACAGGATTTGACGCCGGAAGGTCGGCGATCGCTGCTGAGACTGGTGAGACTGAGACACGGGGCTGCCCTCCCCTTGGAGCGGGCAGGAAAACAAGGACCTTGCTGCCCTCAACAAAGCAGGCACAACTCTTTGATTTTACCATTTTTATTCCAGTCTTCGTTTATGTTTACTAAGATACCTTATCTAAGGTATCATATGTTTGCTAACATCTCTTAAACACCTCCGGCAAGCAGGTTGGGAAAGGCTCATGCTGTTGGATACCAATGAAATGATACAGTTATTTGGTAGCTGAACATATCTATTATCACAGGCTGGATGTGAACTCAGCCATGAAGACACCTGAAATGATAAAGTGTGAGCATTCTCCCAAAATAAAATGGAGAGAGAGCTGCACTCTTGGCGGGGAGGCACAACCCCACCACCCTCCCAGAGACACCGGTTCACTCCGTACAGGAGTACGGGACTTCCATGTGCTAAATACTGCCCGAGTTTACTCTCCCCCAGGGCATCAGTGATCCCAGCTTTCAGCTGAAAAGGCCCAGAGCTCTTAAACAAAGCTGAGGTCCCAAACCAACTCAGTGGGAGACACGAGACACCCCACACCCAGCTCCCATCACTCCACCACGCTCTCACCAGCACCCTGGGGGCATCAGCACAGAGAAGGTGGCTACCGCTGGCCCCAGGTCTCCTCCCACGCTGCCGAATGAGCAAAGGTGGCAGGCTTTTGGCTGCTGCCACATCGGTCAGGCAGGAGCTCAGCGAGGGGAAGGCAGAGGTAGGTTGTGGCCGGTGGCTCCTGGTCACGCACGGTGACGTTGCAGACACTGCTATAGCTGCTGATGGCTCTCAGCTTCCCTCAGAATAACCTACAGTTGTATGTGTGGAGAAGCGAGGTGGGTCTGGAATAAAAGACACCTACAAACACTTAATCAGATGGTACATTTGGGTTTCAAAGCAATGCCCAAGAGGCAAGGCCAGCATCTGGAAGTGAGCGTGCGTCACAGCGGCTTTTAACAGCCACTTCCAGGAAAGCAAGAAAGAAGCAAAGTGTGCCTGATTAGATAAACACACATCATTTCCAACAGTCTAAAGAGTCGTTAATTATACACCTCCATCCTCAGGTGCTTTTGTACATTTGCAATAGCATTAAACTGCTGGCCAGAAACCATTAATCTCTGATCTGAGAAAACCTGCCTTCCTCTTTGTTAATTTAACGTACGGAGTCAGCTGAGACTACCCCAGCAATTAGGGCACGCAGAACAATTTGTCTTTTTCAGTTGTTTTGATGCTGGTGCTCCTCTGTTACCGTGTGGATTTCACATGAAGTCGAGTTAAGAGAGGAAGAAGACGGGAGTTACAAACTCAACTTCAGAGCCATCCACCTCAGCTACTTCCTTCCAGAAGAAAACACAGTCAGCCCCGGGGCCAAACGCTGGCCTCACAAAAGCCCACGGTTCCACCGTCCCCACGCACCATGAGCTGTCCCGCGGGTGGGGAGAGCAGTGCCATTAAAACAAGAAATTAGAAGAATTAAGAGGCTACCTATCAGTCAGGGCTATCATAAACCAGATCGGCACAGGCAGCAATTCCCACGGCACGTGTGGGAGCTTTTCCCCTTGACTCCCCAGCAGACAGGCTCGGAAGCCTGCACATACTCGTCTTCCAGCAGAGCAGAGAGATTTCTGTACTCACAAGCACCCCACGACAGAAGGAGTCCCATTAATTTTCTTTCTCCGATCAGGACATTCCCTCAGATGGCTCCAGAGGTAACTTTCAGTCTCCTTCAAGTCATTTTTCCCAGAAATACCTGCAGCACCACCCAACACTCAGCAAAAGTTCAACTCTGCCTCTTTCTCCCCGGTGCCGATCAACAGCAGCCGTCGTGGATGCAAAAGATCGAGCAGCTGAAAACCTGGGTCTGTTCCTCTGGAAGGTTTTTTCCTCTCTCTCCAGTATTTATTGGCGTGTTTACTAAGCCTACTGCAGAGTAACGGAAAACCTCAGGGGCATTTCTAAATGCTCTCTCTGTCTTCAAGGTTTGCTGAGGTCTCGAATAGAGCAAGTTGAAACCTTCTTGTGAACATCAGCTGAGCAACGCTCCTGACTGGCTGTATTCATACCTTGTTTTCCTGGAGCTCCTCGGATGTTGTTCTTTTCATTGCTCAGGCTCAGGGTCGTTGTTTCTTTTTTAAATATTTTTTTTCAAAATCTCTCCCCTCCCCCATGATCTCCACACCACCATGAACCAAAGGGGATTTTTTTTTTTTTTAATTTTACTTTTGCAATTTGGTTCCTGAGGTGAGTTTAACGGTTTTCACATTCTTGTATTTTAAAACTCGATGAAGGAAACACATCCCTCCCTGGAAGGGAGCAATGGACTTCAGAGAGGGGGAAGTTCATTGCAAGAGAGCAGAGGGGGATGCTTGTGTGCTTGCCTGCATGCACGTGAGAATCCTTGCCTCCCCCAGGTCCCTCACATCCCCTCATCTCATGAGTACTCCCTGTTTTTCAGTCTTTGGGACACAAACCCAATATTATCCATGTCAGACACCCACCTAGACCCATCTTTTTTCTCTGTCTCACACCCCCACCCTGCAGAGATGGGGATGGCCCCTCTGCACATCCTTGTGCTACCTCATAAGAGATGACATGGGAACCGTTATCTATAATCTCTTCCTCACCACCAGAGGTTTGATAGTGCAGGATCCCCACTTTCCTTAGGCTTTTTAAGCTGATGAGCATAGAGCTACACTGGGCCTTCCATGTCTGATGGAGCTGCTAAATCAGAGAGATGACATGGTGCACACAGCAAGCACAACATCTTCCCCCCATTCTTCTCCTGTCCTCTTGGTATCTGTCATCAGCTCCATACTGCCTGGAAGAGCAGGATCAGTACAGTCTCCAGCGAGGACTCTATTCCTGTGCCACAGGCAGGCCCTCCAACAGGCAAGTCCTCATTTTTCAGGACGCAATTAGAGGAGAAATGCTCACGTAGCAGAAATTCTCTAGCAGTACCTTGCTACAAAGTGAGATGTAGCCACAGAAAACACAAGGAAGTGTTTTATCGTGGGATGGTGATGGGATCATCCCATGTAAATTTGCAGTAGGGCAAAGCTGGGTAGACAGCGTGGGCAGAGTTTTGTTCCTCTATGGACAGTCTCTGTCTCCAACTGGCACTCCTGAGATTTCAGAGTTGACAAGATCGAGCAGAACACGTGTAGCAGCAACTCAGGGAGCCCTGCCAGGAGCTCTCATCAAGTTGACATGTGCTTTGATAACTCCTAGGCTCTCCCCCCTCTCCAGCAGCTTGGAGTGCTGCCTACTCCATCCCTCTTAGAGACGAAGCAAACCCCCTCCCCGATGCAGATCGAGCCACAGTTCTATTTGCAGGCCGGGAACACGCTGTAGCCCTCTGGGGTGGCTGTACCAGAGGAAGCAGAATTAAACTTGACAGTGGACTCCTCAGAAGACCAACAGGGAAAGGTTGTACGGCCAACAACATCCCCACTCCATCTCCAGCGCTCCCGGCTGAGCGGCACACACAGCTCAGCAGCAGCGGTTGCCCCATGGAGTACAAGCTTTGCACCCCAAAGAACACAACAAATCTTGGCATATGCACTTGCTGTATTTTCATGAAAAGGTCGTTTCTCTCTGCACCGGTATTAACTGAGATACTGTCTTGTGCCTCCCCAAATTTATACAGACCCCAGCATTCCAGAACCTTGATTTTGGCAGACAACTCTAAATATTGTTCAATATGATTAAATTAGACCAGCCCAGGCAGTTGTTTAGGGTAGAAGACTGGTCTGTAAGCCCTACCAAGCTCAGAACTGACCATGGAGATACGGTCCAGCAATCCAAGTGCTCACAGATCATCTCAAATCATACGCTACTGACATCTAATCAGGAAAGCTCTGTCAAGCTAGTGTTCCATTATTACTGCAAGCTCCTCAAATAGGAAAGGCAGGGGGGTGGGGAGGAAGCAAGCACAGCAGCAAGAAAAGAAAGAAGGCAAAAAAAAAAAAGAGAAAGCAGCCTCCGGTAGGACAAGCATCTCATTTAAAGCTTTAATTAGTCTTCAAACACATAATGGGTTCTGGCACTATAAATCCACTTGACCTCTATTATTGCCAGTACTTGAATGATAAATGCTGGTATTTGTTTCCTCAGTTGTTACTGGGATAGAACAATACTTTTCTCTATTCAGAGAGAAACCAAATAATATCTGTTATTTATGATGACTGCCATAAAATGCTGGCACCGAGCTGTGGTGTGTCAATCCCTGGGAAGGACCATCTGCTTACCCCCCAGTCCTTTAGACAGGAAAGGACAAGGGGAATCCTGACAGCTCTGGCCCCTTCTGTGTCTGAGGATATGGCTAGATGAGGAAAACAATGTTTTTCTCCCTATTTGAGGGCTTTTCTGGCTGCACAGTGGAGACAAAAGCCAAGAGCAGGTAGGGTTTATAACAAAAAGGACAGTACACATGAAAATATTCAACCCATAGCTAAGGGCCAGGGAAAGCTGTGGGGAGGTTGTTTTCATGTGGCGTCACATCAGACTTCCTCAGGAACGCTTTGGTCTCACACAAGGCCCTCCATCCTCAGCTCTCCATTGTCAGAACTGGGAGCCAAAAGGAGAGGAATGAAACTCCTTCTGCTGGGAAGATCGGGCTCCAGCATGTTTGCTCTGACACACTGTATTCATTGGCACAGAGACAGCACACAGCTGAGCAAATATCAACCTTCCAGACAGATCCTGAGCACTACAAAAACTTTCTCCAGAATAACAATTTTGCAGGCTTTTTGCTCCATGGCAAAACTGTTTCTTAAAAAAAAAAAAGTATATACAATATGTGGTAATAAAGAGAAGTTACTTTTGAATCAAGATGCTCATCTGCCTGAATAGCAGAAGATGCTTTGGGTATGTCACCTGAGTATCACATCCTCCAGAATCCAGCCTGACAGCTGATGAACTGGCTGAAAATAACAGCAATATTGTACATCTACATGGCACTCAGGAGCCCCTTGACATTTGGCTGACTGCTCTCAGGGTGAGCGGTAGCACCAAGGCTTCTTGGGTGGGGAAACGGAATAAGGAGACACTCTGGAACACATGCCAGAAGAGTCTTCACATTCACGTGGAAGAGGTAAGACTTGGAGCAGAAGTCCTTCTTGGAGACAGAGATGGCACAAGGGAGCTGCCTTCTCCCAGGGGGAAAAGCCAGTGTAGCTGAGGAATGCTGCGATCTTTGAGTCATAAAGGGATGTTGCATCTTGTGGCCATACGAACTATTACCGATTGCCACGATGTCAGGCACATCTTTGATTCCAGTTTTCCCCCACACATGCAATGGGCATTAGTTTTTACTCTGAGCAAGGCTGGAATAAGGCTTAGTTGCAAAAAAAAAAAAAAAAAAGTGTTGGCAGTTCAGGCCAAAGAGCAAAGTATTTTGGTATGCACTTGCAGGATCTAGAAAACACAGAGCACCCAATCACGTAACACCTAACAGGTTGTCAAATACAAGCCTCAGAGCCTGTGGGAAACTTAGAGCCGTGTTAGAGGAGGCCTCCTATAACCATAACACACCCCCCAGGCAATGGTCTGCTTAATAGATTAACAGTTGTGGGGACAGGAGGATTTTCTGGGAGATAAATTGAATTGGGTGGAGCAAGCTGGGAGGAGGCATGTAACCTCGAGGCTAATTTAAGAACAGCCATGAAAGGCTTGGCAGGAACACCTGGCTTTCTTCTAAGAGCAGGATTTTCTCTGCCAGTATACAGCAGAGGCTCGTGACCTCCCATCTTCCGTTATCAGCTTGTGTTGAACAAGCAGAGATCAAAAAGAAACTCAGTTTGAGCTAGAAAGTGACACACAGTGATTAACACCGGCCACATCTCCAGCAGCTAGACAAGCCCAATTACAGCAGCTGTGTCCTAAACACTGACTCAGGGAGGGCAAGGCAAAGAGCAACACACATCTCAGAGCCTTGCAATGATCCAACACTCCTTTTTTTAGAGGCACAATGTACTTGATCCCTCCTCCTGGATGCTGTAGTGAATCAGCCACCAGCTTGCAGCAACCAGGCTCTTCCCAGCTACTGGAACATGGCTGGCCATACTGGACTTTGAATCCAGGAGCTCTGTCTCTACAAGCTGTCAGGTCTCTTTGCTAAGCAAAGGGCTGCTGCAACAAACAGGAGCTTAGTTGGAAGCTACTGTGCTGCTGGAAGGCTATGATACAGTGGCCATCACTGAAACCTGGTAGGATGAATCCCATGACTGGAGTGTGGCTATTGAGGGCTACAGGTTGTTCAGAAGAGACAGGAGAGGAAGGAGGGGTGGAGATGTTGCCCTTTATGTCAAGGAACGGATAGAGAGTGAGGAGATGTCCCTAAAACCCTCCATGGTGTCAGATGAGAGAGTTGAGAACCTGTGGGTGAGGATTAAGGGGCAGGTCAATATGAGGGACACTATTGTGGGTGTTTATTACAGACCACCTGATCAGG